>CM067331.1:7982500-8317500 GCA_034376525.1 Nicotiana benthamiana | reverse complement strand
TTATCAAAAAATATTAAGGCAACGTTTGTTTCACTTCAAATCTGATAAAGTATCTATATGAACAACAAATTGAGAGTTAGTGTAAAAAATTATATGAGTAAGAAGAGCGTTGTTATGCAGTCGAATGATTGTTATACATTGAATTTAAACTTTAAGTTGGAAGAATTGACAAAGTTTGACTTTTTAATATTTGACCTCGCATTGGATTTTTGATGGTTCTATTAAGTCCGGATGGTGATTTTGGTCTTGGGCGTATGCCCAGATTGGCATTTAGATAGTTCTTGAAGAACTCAACACTAATTGGCAAAGTTGAAAATTTGAAGGTTTGGAAAGCTCAAAGGTTTGACGAAAGTTAACTTTGAGGATATTAGATGCAAATTGTAGTTATAAAAATTGGAATAGTTTTGATTTTTCATATGGAACTTTCTGCCAAATTTGACGTCATTTGGAGTTGATTTGATATGGTTCGGACGCTTGGTTGCGATTTAGAAGTTATTGAAGTATATTGTGATCTTCATATGTTTTGGCATGCGATTCATTACTTTAGAGACAATTTTGACGTTTTGATCACGCGAGCGATTTCGTGTTGTGTTTTTTTGACTGGTGTGGATGATTGGTTTGGAGTCTCGGGGCTCGGGTTAGTTTCAGATTTATTTCAGAATGATTTTTGTGTTCTGGTACTAGTGTCATCGCATTTGAGATTTTTTTCCCGCAAATGCGACTATCGCAATTGTGAAGTGGCCCTCACATTTGCTAAACTGGACTGCTGGGGAGAAATTCGCATTTGCAAAAAAAATCCCTCGCATTTGCGAAGAAGTGGTTTTTCGCTTTTACAAGGGCTCATACCGTTTTTGCAAGGAAGTTGTCTTCACTTCTGTGAAGAATTGGGTCGCAAGTGCAACCTTAGCAGGAAGTCTTCTAGTTCGCTTTTGCGATGAATCGTCGCTTTTGCAGGGTCATATTGCAAATGCGACATCTGCAGCCTGCATATAGCCGGGTAATTCCTTGATTTAGCTTTATTTTGTTATATGTTGAACCTAGCTTCGACGGGACACAACTTTGTGGAGGGATTTTCATTCCAACCCATTGGGTGTACCTCTAATCAATTTTTAATTTATAGTTTATGATTATACATTTGATTTAACATCAAATTCATGAGAATCTAGGGAAGCATTTGGGGATTTCGTCTAAGTTTTGAAAAAAATAAAAATTTTGGGATTTGAGAGTCGAACTAGACTCGAATTTGGAAACAAAACACGTGTATGAACTTGTGGGGCTTTAGGTATTTAAGACCTACCGTTGGACCTGGGTTTTGACCGGGAGAGTCTGGTGTTGACTTTTGTTAAATTTTTAGAAATTGTATAAAGATCAAAATTTTATTCATTGAAATTATTTTCTCTTGCATTATGTGATGCATTTAAGTCGTCTTTGGCTAGATTGAGCGGAGTAAAGGTGAATTTGTAAAGGAAAAAGGTAAATTGAGTATTGCGTAACTTTGTTGAGGGAATTTTTTCTACTATTTGACATTATTTTCTACATGCAGGGGTGAAGCATATATGAGGTGACGAGGATATGTGCATATTCCAGGGTTAATCATGCTCGGGTTTAGATTATGCTATGAATTGTGCCTTGTAGAATTATGTGGCCTTCTTGCTTCATGTCTTACGTAACTCTTAAATACTAAGAATATACAATTAAATGTTAGAACTAATATTTAGTTTATTATAACTTAATTAATATTTGACGGAATTTTGAGAAACATTGATGTGTCTAATTCGGTCATCATTATGCTGAATCATTAATACATTGATACGAACAATATTCTTGAGATAATAGATTCTATACTCGTGTTATAGATCATTCTTGAGATTTGTGAAAATACTTGAATAATATGGTTCTTGCGGGTTTATTGAACTATTGTTGGCTTGAAAGTTATGATTGGGTTCATTTGGAATATTTATTTAAACACTCTCCTTGACGTTATTCATGCTTCCTACCTTGTTTGTCATTGATATGCATATACTTGGTAAAGAAGAATGTAAAGAACGAAGGTTGATGTTGTGCCACCGTACATATATTATTATGTGAAGGAGAGTATAAAGCACGAAAGATGATGCCATGCCATTTCATATTTATCATACGAAGAGAAGTGTAAAGTACAAAAGGTGATGCCATGCCATTTTATTTGAGTGAAAACACAAAGGATGATGTCGTGCCATGTCATGTGAGTGTAAAGCACGAAGGGTGATGCCGTACCATTTCATTTGAGAATAAAAGCACGAAGGATAATGTTGCACCATTGCATTTATTGTCACGACCCAGAATTAACCATGGGCAAGCTAACGTTAGAGGATCCTTAGGCTAATTTCAACCAATTTCAATAAGTAGAATCAATTAAGCTGAAATAAAACTAAAATTGAGTGGAAAATTACATAAAAATCAATAATAGCTAAGTACACCCTAGATCTAGAGTCACAATTCACGAGTTTCTAGAGTTTCTACATACAAATTTTGAAATAAGTACAACTGTCTTGAATGATAAGAACAGTAAATAGGGGGAAGTGGAAGGGGACTTCAAGGTCTACGAACGTCAGTAGATCTACCTCGAGTATCCAAAAAAAATTTGAGCTGAAATGTGTCACGGACAGTTGGGACCAATACCAAAATCTACCCAAGAAGTACAGAGTGTCGTATGAGTACAACCGATCCAATGTACTCCGTAAGTGTCAAGCCTAACCTCGACAAGGTAGAGACGAGGCTATGACAGGAAACCTGTGTAAATAAACCTGTGCGAATAACAATAAATGTACAACATAATAACAAATAAAGGCTAAACGTGTACTATTGGGAGGGGACATGAAAAAGGGCACAAGATACGATATCTACAACAGGGATTGATAACCAGAACAGTCAATAATCCTTTAACCAATAATGCAAATAATCATAATAAAAAAAGCTGCATGGCATCACCCTTCGTGCTTTTATTCTCAACCTTACTGTGAATCAATGATAGCGTCACGATATCGCCCTTCGTGCTTTTACTTTCACCTTCATGATAAATCAATAGATATGACACGACATCACCCTTTGTGAATTTACTCTCAAATATGGCACGACATTACCCTTCGTGCATTAACTCTTAAATGCGATCACCCTTCATGTATTAACTCTAAAAAATAGAACAATACCACCCTTCGTGCATTAATAGTTAAACAAGGCATGACATCACCCTTCGTGCATTAACACTCTCCCTTACCATATAACAATGAACATATAACAATAGGGATATGAAATAAGCAAGAAAAAACTCTACGTCAATAATGGTTCCACGAAACCAACCTCAACTTCAGAAATAATACTCAATTATCATAGACAGTCTATAAATACAGAAAGAACGATCATGATAGTGACTAACTAGTCTAAGCATGAATATCATGATCAAAGAAAGTAATAAGTCACAAGGAACAAGTCCCACCCGCATGCTTTAACCCAACAATACCGTATAAGTACTCATTACCTTACATATATGTTGTACCCAATATTTAAACAAGTAGAAAATGGGCAAACATGTCATAATCCGTCAAGTCAAGGTTAACTATGACACTTACCTTGCTCCAAAGATCAACTCAAAGCTCAGCCACGACTTTGCCTATCAAACAAGCCTCTGAACCAACCAAATTTGGCAAATTATCAACCAAACGAGTCAAAATAAGCCTTAAGAACTACCCACAATTGCAAAAGATTCAATTTAGGTCATTATTGAAAAATTTAACAAAAGTAAACTCTTGGGCGAGCTTGGTCCAAACCCGAAATTCAAACCAAAAGCCGATTACCCATTCACCCCCGATCTCGATTATGTAACTTGTCTTGAAATTCGACCTCAATTTGAGTTTTAAATCCCAATTTTACAATACTCCCTAATTCTACCCAAACTCCCAATTTCCACCGTGAAAAATCTATATTTTAGGTTGAAATCTTATGAAATGTAATGGAAAAGTGAAAGAAAATAGATTAGAATCACTTACCAATGAGTTGATGAAGAAGGGCTCTTGCGAAAATCGCCTATAGGGTTATCTAGGTTTGAATTCTTGAAAGAATGAGAGAAATCCCACGTAACGACCCGGCTGGTCATTTTTTGAATTTACACCCCTTTCCCCTATTAACTGCTTCATTATGTTTTATTAACGGTATTGGGTGCGTTATAATTGAATTGGAGTGATTTTGATAAGAAATGAGACACTTAGTCTCTTTTAAGAAGGCTTAAGTTAGAAAAGTCAACCGAGCAATGACTTATGAGTTAGAGGGACCGGATATAAATTTCGATGGTTCGGTTAGCTCCGGGAGATGATTTTGTACTTAGAAATGTGTCCGGAATATTTTTGTGATGACAGGTATAGAATTAAGCTTGAATTGGCGAAGTTGGTATTTTGACGATTTCCGGTTAATAGGTGAAATTTTGATCCAAGGGCTGGAACAAAGTTTTGGAAGCTGTTGTATCTTCATTAGGTGATTTGGGATGTGTGTGAAAAATTTCATGTTATCCGGACGTGGTTTGGTCAGGTTTTTGATCGAATGCGCGTTTTGGAATTTTTAAAGGAACTTAGGCTTGAATTCGATGTAATTAGATGATTCTGGTGTTAGTCAAGGTGTTTTGATACATGGAACAAATTTGAATAACATTATACGATGTATTGGTATTTTTGGTTGAGGTCCCGGGGCCTCGGGATGATTTCGCATGGATAACGGGAACTTTTGATGTTGGAAATTTCTTAATAGAAGAAAATTGTAAATGAGTGTGCACAAGGCCTAAATTTGGACGATCATATCTCCCGTTATATAAGGACTTGTGTGAGATACAACCTATCTAATTAAATCACTTTGAGTCTAGTTTCCAACGCAACAAATCGTTCATTATTTGGAGGTGTATATAAAATGTTATGCCCATTTTACTGGACACGCATCACCAGCACGCCCAGGAGCGCAGTCACAGGTTGGACCGCGGGGAATGTCGCGGACCGCAGGGAATGCCCCGGACCGAGGGGAAACCTGTAAAATGTCTAAATATACCCGTGGTCTGTGTAAAAACCTAAGGGGTATCACCTCTCCTTCATTTTTGTCATCCAAGCTCGAAATTTTGGGGTTTCTTCACCCTCTCAAGACCTTCAACTCCCCCAATCTTCAAGGTAAGTAATCTCCATCATCTTGGTGTGAAATTTCTTCAATTATACACTAGTATTGATGAAATCTTCACCTAAATACTTAGATTTTCAAGAAATTCCTTCAAGAACTCAAAGGAGGGGTTTGCAAGATTTCTTCCAAAAGGTAAATTCTACACCTTAGACTTACATATATGGAGTTATTATGGAATTTTGAGTACCAATATTGGCCCTATTGAATGTTTTATTGTAGATTGAAGTTACACAACTATATGGCATCATCGTAGTGTCATTAAGGGGGAGAATTCTAGATATGTATGGCTAAAACCCCCATCTTTTAGAAACCGAGCTTCATCGATGTTTGTGTGATCTTGGTCATTTTCATAATTTCACATATTAGTTTAGAATTTAATTGAAGCATAAATTACTTGAATTATTATTTATAATATACAATTTAATTGGATAGATTTGAGCCATTTGGAGTCAAATACTCGTGGCAAGGGCGTGATTTCAGGCTGACTTGCACTTCTTCGAGGTAAGTGGCTTGTCTAACCTTGTGTGGGGGACTTTGTCCCTTAGGATATGAAATTGATAATTGAATGCCTTGTACGTGAGGTGACGAGCGCGTACTTGAATTAATTGTTAAAAATCCGATTTTTTCTAAAAAAATACTTGAGCTGAGTTTCTTACGTATTTTGTTTATCCTACTTGCTATTATAGCATGTGCTAGTATAGAAAAGCATGTTTACTGGACTTACTTGCCTATTTGTTTAAACTGCCTTGTTTGCACTCTATGAAGCATAATAGGCTAGAATCTACTATTATTTGCCATGAGTTTGGTAATTATTTGATATTTTGATCTGTTGTTGTATTGATGTACTACACTTCTAAATATTTTCTGATTGTGAATGCGCATTTAAATTTGGGACTACGGACGACATCCCGGGGGCTCGCCATGCACATGTTATGTTCTAAGACTGAGAGTGCGGGATACCAAGAGATTCATGGCATATAGTGATTCTATATGGAGGATACCAAGAGATCCTTGGGATACCAAGAGATCCTAGAATTATTATTGAGGATACCAAGAGATCCTAGAATTATCATTGAGTATACCGAGGGATCCCAGAAGTATTATTAAGGATACCAAGAGATCCTAGAATTTATTATTGAGGATACCAAGAGATCCTAGAATTATTATTTAGGATACTAGGAGATCCTCAAGATACCAAGAGATTCTCGAATAATTTATTGAGGATACCAAGAGATTCTTGGGATACCATGAGATCCCCGATGATAAATATCCAGAAATGGGTTGTACCTCTATTCATTGATTGTGTTTGTTCTATGTTTTTGTTACTTACTTTCTTGCTGGATATCTACTATGATTATACTCATATTGTCCTTTTTATCTTATCACTTATTATGTTTATCTCATTAGGGCCCTGACCTTCCTCGTCACTATCCAACTGAGGTTAGGCTTAGCACTTACTGAGTACTGCTGTGGTGTACTCATGCTACTCTTCTGCACACTTTTGTCAATACAGATCCAGGTTATGCTGGCCGAGCGCACTACCGGTGATTTCAGAGCTACACTTGGAGACTTGAAGTATGCATCTGGCATGTCTGCAGATCCAAAGAATCTCCTTATACTCTACCTTTTATTTAGCAGTTCCATTTCTTGTATTCAATTGCTGTAGACATTTCCGGAAATTAGAGCCGTATGTTATGTTTTTTTACTCTTAGCCTGTGTTACCTGTGGGTTTCCGGGTCTTGGAGGTTGTTATATTATGTTGAGTTGAAATGTATGTGCCAGGCGGCACTCTATACATTTCTTATGTTATTTAGTATTTTTTTCATCATTTTCGTAACGGTTGTTAAATTTCCGCAATGTGTTAGGCTTACCTAGTCGCGAAGACTGGGTGCCGTCATGACAAATTCACGATTGGTGAACTAGGGTCGTGACATCCCGTCTAACTCAACTTTTGACCAGTTGCAGATGTCGTAATTGCGACCTGGGTTTTGCAATTGCGATCCTCGCAAATGAAAGATATTCTTCGCAAGTGCGAAGTCCCAACACTTCTGCTATCATCGCATCTACGATGCTTTGTTTGCAAATTCAAACAGGGCCATACCGCAATTGCGACCTAGTTGATCGCAAACGCGAACAAGCCACTTCATAGTTGAGAAGCAATTTAAAACCTTTATTACCCAGCTACATTCACAATTACGAGGGAGTAGCTCGCAATTGTGAACCTGATAGAACCACTACCATATCGCAAATGCGAACCCATACCTCGCAATTGCGAGGCCTGAGGCCTGCACCAGAACTGAAGCACACCAGCTAACTTTCTAAGTCCAAACTCACTCTGTAGCCTATTCGAAACTGACCAAGCCCTCGGGATTCCAAGACAAACATGCACATAAGTTTAAAAACATCATACAAGCATGCTTGCGCGATTATATTGCCAAAATAATACCTAGAACTATGAATCAGACACATGGAGCTATTAAGTTAAGGTGCTGCTTTCCTTTTTCTAGCTCTTCTTTGGGTTCCCTATCGATGCGTGTATGCCTTCGTCGAAGAAAGAAGGGGAATCACAAGAAATTCAAATCAAATGCAATTTTTAAGAAAACTTTAGAACTTCCATTTTAACCACTGAACATCCGAATCACGTCAAACCGACTTTGGTTTTTACCAAATTTGACAGTCAAGTTATAAGTATAGTAACTGACATATACTGGGTTCCGAAACAAAAATACAGACCCGATATCAATGAAGTCAAATACTGGTTAAACTATTAGATTCATTAAGCCTTCAAACTTCAATTTCCTTAACAAAATATGAAAACGCAAGCTATGGACCTCCGAATTCGATTTCGGGCATACGTCCTAAATCACGATACGGACCCTTCGGGACCGTTAAAATACGATTCTGGGTCCATTTGCTTACAACAGTGATAAAAGTCAACTCAAATGGGGGTTTAAGGTAAATTTTCGTTATTTATCAATTTTTAGCATAAAAGCCTTCCTATAAAATACTTAGGCTGGGCATGCAAATCAAAAAGAACTAATAAGAGGTATGTGAGGCTTCAAAATACAGAATTAGGTTCTAAAATTCTAGATGATCTCTCGGGTCATCACATTTATATTATCATGATTTTATGTTATCACGAGTTCATGTTACGAAGGGTGATTCCTTGCAGGTGAGGGCGAGCGACATGTATTATGTCGTGATATCTTTTTCTTGTAAACACATTCATGTCTTTACCTTGAGCTATTATGTCGTACTTATGGTTCTTATGTAACTTGCCATTATTGTCCGGTCCCTGTTCTCTATCTCAATTGTAGTTGTGTTGGCCATCCTTTGTACTTAATTAATTTACAAATGCCTATCATGATTCGAATTTATCACTGTCGGGGTCGTGATGGCGCCTACTCGTGAAAGCTAGACAAGACAACTACTATGATTTTAACACCTTAGAAATTAACCCAAACGGAGATAAATAGTAGCTAAATCTAAGCATGTATAAAGTGAGAAAATGTTATAATAATTCAAAATACTCCAATACATATCTAACAAATGAATCTGGTGTCAAGATTTCACGAACATCTACGAATTTCTACGAACACTGGTATAGAAAGAAAAGTACAACTGTTCTCGAAATAAAAAGAGATAGCAAAAAGCTAAAGCGATAAAAGGGGTAACGCCGCAGATCAACCTTGGTCTCCCTGGACCGAAGGCAGCTACCTCAAGCTACTTATAAGGTCCCACATCAAAATCTGCACAAAAGAGTGTGGAGTTCAATATCAATACAATCGACCCCATGTAATAATAAGTGTCGAGCCTAACCTCGGTGAAGTAATGACAAGTCTAGGACACGAAAACCATATAAACATGTGCAGTTAAATCATATACGAATAGAAAAATAATAACAAGAGATAACATATAAATATGAGAACGAGCATACAATGGAAAAATCAAAAGTTCTAACAGTAAATCAATAGAGAAGCATATTGAACACCATATTTGTATCAACAAGAAAAATGAAACACTAACACGTGCATGCCATCATCCTTCATGCTTTTACTCTCGTTCTCACCATATGAAACAACAGAAATGGCAGAACATCGCACTTCTTTGTTTCCTCTCATAATCATGGCAGGTCATTGCCTGTCGTGCATTAACTCTCACAATATCGGCACGACATCACCTTTTGTGCATTAGCTCTC
Organism: Nicotiana benthamiana; assembly: GCA_034376525.1. Classification (NCBI taxonomy): domain Eukaryota; kingdom Viridiplantae; phylum Streptophyta; class Magnoliopsida; order Solanales; family Solanaceae; genus Nicotiana; species Nicotiana benthamiana. The sequence goes on along the minus strand of CM067331.1, from coordinate 8,308,111 downwards.
AAATCATAGCACGACATCACCCTTCGTGCATTAACTCTCTTAATATCGACACGGCATCACCCTTCATGCATTATCACTCACTCACAATATCATGTACGGAATCATATTTCGTGCTTTATACTCTTCCTCACTCAAACAATTGAAACAACACTTTCCGACAAGGGAATCAATAATAGAAATGCTAACATCCCGGCAAAGGAATCATCTATAACCAATATCGTTTCAACAATTACTTGTAAAATAGATCTCAACTTGAGCCTATTCTCAACAATGATCAATTACCAAGAAACTTTCATAAGTCTTGTTCAACATTGATAATTATCAATTTAAGCATGGATAATGCATAGTAGAGCCACAACCATCATGGTATAAGACTCACGGACATGCTTGACCCCAACATATAGGTAGCTTTCACTATACCTATATATCTTACTCAGCACTAACATGTAGTAAATAAGACCACAACTCCTATTCCCTCAAGCTAAGGTTAGACCAAACACTTACCTCAATTTCACCGACAAACCCAAGCCTCAATTGCAGCTTTACCTCTCGGTTCCGCTTCCAATTTGCTTGTATGTAGTCATAATTTACTTAATAACATCAATAAATGCTAAATAAACCAATTCTTATTCATTAATATAGATTCCCCAATGTTTTTACCAAAAAGTCAAAAATCGACCCCACACCCACTTGGTCAAAACTCGAAGTTTGAACCAAAACCTGAGTACCCATTCATCCACGAACTCAAATATGCAATTGATTTTGGAATCCGACCTCAAATTGAGGTCCAAATTCCCAAAATTTAAAAACTCCTAATTTCTACCTAAGAACACCCAGTTTTCCATGAAAAACCCAAGATTTTGAGATGAAATCATGTGAAAAGATGAATTATATTGAAGAAGATGAGTTAGAAATTACTTACCTATGATTTGGAAAAGTTTGGGTCTTTGAAAAATCACCTAGGGATGTTTAGGGCTTGAGAGAATTAAAAAATGGTGAAAATCTCGTCTGAAATCTCACTTAACAAGCCTCAGTTATCGGAGTTGCGATCTGGGATTCGCAATTGCGAACCCTTTGAATTACTGCTGCCTTCACATTGGTGATGAAAATGCCGCATTTGTGACAGAAGGGCTTCCGCAATTCCGGCCAGAAGCTCGAATTTACGATGATGGCCTGCGCAAGCCTAATTCGCATTTGCGACATTATCATAGCATTTCCCAGGCCTGCTCACTTCGCAATTGCGAAGACTTATCTCGCGATTACGAGATCAAAGGCCTGTGCAAAATACTAGATGCATCAGCCGATTTTCCTGAGTTCTAATCACTCCATGGACTTTTCAAAGCTCACCCGAGCCCGCAGGGCTCCAAATCAAACATGCACACAAGTCTAAAAATATCATAAGGACTTGATCTTGCTATCAAGTCATCAAAATAACATCCACAACTACGAATTTAGGACTAAAATTCATGAAATTCTTAAAAATATTGAACTTTCTATTTTCTCAACTTTGGGTCCGATTAATCGAAAATTAACTCCGATTCTTACCAAATTTCATTGATTCAACTTAAATATTATTTTAAACCTGTACCGGGCTCCGGAACCAAAATACGGGACAGATACCATCAGGAACACACACTATTTCATTTCAGAAAGTCCTTATATTTTATAGCAAATAATCTATTTATTAAATTTCTTTTCTCGGGCTAGGGACCTCGAAATTCGACTCCTGGCATACGCACAAGTCCCATATTTTACTACGGACCCTACGAGACCCTCAAATAACGGTTGTAGCTCTGTTTACTAAAAATAGTGACCGAAGTCAACTTTAAATAATTTTCAAGGCTAAATTCAATGTTTCTCTTAAATTTCACATAAAAGCTTTCCGTAAATGCGCCCGGATTGCTCACACAAATCGAGGTAGGCCAAAAAGAGGTTTTAAGGCCTCGGAATACAAATTTGACTTCTAAAGCACGAGATGACATTTTAGGTCATCACAATACCATGCCTAGCTACCTCTTGCTGTTATAATTACATCCATGATGTATCTATTTATGTTGCACTTCAGTACAAGGATTCTACTTTGTTAGTCATTCATACATCTACTTGCTAACATATAAAGTTCATGTGTTCCCGTCTTATTTGTTACATCTGTATCTAGGCCTCCACCATGCTAGTTAGTTGAAGTTTATATTCCTTTTTTGTAATTGCTGTCATTACTCCTATGCCTTCCGCCTAGCCTATTACTGTTGTCCATTTGTATATCCTCGTTCATTATTGCTACTTGTGTATTTCCTACTTTATCATTACTGTCATTGGCATTTCTGCCATCCAATTGGTAGTATTATACGCATATTTAGTGAGGATGAGATAAATACAAGAAGGGTGTTGCCGTGCAATCAACTTGATGTTTGAGTACATTTCTCATATTATGAAAGTAACGGAGTGACTATCGTGGTTTATTGATTTTTGCTCTAAAGAAAAGATTGGTCGAGTTATTGGAAAATGTTAAATTATGATATCTTTTAGTACTTAATTATTGCTTTGCATATTCGCTTCGTGTACTCTTTTATGTTATATCGTAGTATGGTTCTATTGCTAGTTTAGGGTACACGTTTTACCAGTGAGCATCTTTCAACTAAAAAGCCTTGTTACTACTTCGCTGAGGTTAGACAAGATAATTACTGAGTAAGTGAGGTCGGTTGTACTCATACTACACTTCTGCACCTTGCGTGCAGATTTTGGAGCGAAGCTGTTGGTGATGTTGGGAGGTGATTATGAAGATGCTCGTGCATTCCAGATATAGTTGCCACTTGTTCTTTGTAGCTTTAGATTTTACTTATCGGTTTATGCAACTTTCAAACAGATTGTGTAATTCTTTGTGCGAGCCTTTATAAATTCCAAGTATTAGAAGCCCATGATTCGTACTACCAGTCCTTGGGTTAATATATAAATGTTCAGATAATTCTTCACTATTTTCTTATAAATTTCATTTGGATTGCATTGACAATTAATTGACTTACCTAGCAGATCGAATTCATCGCGATTAATGTATTTTGGACCGTGAAAACATTTTATACCAGAGATGTCTCCTAGCGACATCAGAAGAAGCAATCTAAATGAACTTGTTCGTCTCTTTTCCTTCCGTTGCAATAGGCGCAGAATATTCATTAATTTTATATGAACATCTTATGCGAGTAAGTTGTTACAGTAATTTCCCTTCAATATTTCGGACAAGGAGAGTATTAGTATCAGTTATTCAACAGTTTGATTAGACAGATTGTGTCTACCTCTTGAGGAACCTTGCATGTTTCCCCTTCCAATCTCCGGTACACGCATAAAGCCCGACTATATTCGCATTCACACCGAATAAAGCCCTATTCGCGGGGGGGGGGGGGGGGGGAGGGGGGGGAATGCTCCCTACCAAAAAAATTTTTATACTAGAGCTCGAATTCGAGATCTCTGATCAAGGGAGAAACAGCCGTATTCACGGCATCATATCCTTTGACGGTCACCTTCCTACTTTTCATCATTACTTTGACCCCACTTATGTTTTAAGGATATTAATTCCCATGTTTTATGGATCCCCAAAATCCCCCTTGCTGTTTACGTGCTCCTTCTATTACTTCATCTATTTTAATTTAGGGTCATAGGCTTTGTCTGGTTAAAAATTATTTCATAAAAGTTAAAATTGAAAATTAATGGTTAAATTGTTTTTAAATAAAAATGTATAACATTCTTTTTTGGATATACTAAAAAGAAAATCATAACACATAAATTGAGGAAAAAGATATATGATAATTTTATGACTATAAAAATATAATAATAATAATAATAATAATTACAATGAAAAATTTAAAGTTACATTCATACCGTACATAGAAAGACATAATTCGCCTTAAAACAAACTAATACTCTCTCCGGTCCAAAATAAGTGATTTTTTGGATGTTTTCACACAGATTAAGAAATTCACCTTTTAGCATTAATTAATAGTGAAATTGACATTATTAATCTTCACTATCTCACATAAATACTCCTAAAACATATTCCAATACTATTTACTCCAAGGACATGTAAGAAAAAAAAATTAATTCATTCTTGAAATCTGAAAAATCATTTATTTTGGACAACAAAAAAAAGGTCAAAAAATCACTTATTTTGAACCGGAAGGAGTAATGAAGAAGGCCACTAATGAGAATAGAAGAAGTACAAATCACATTTGCATGTATCAATCTTATTAAATGTCATTAAACTAGTTAATGACATAATTAGTTATAACTAAGAGGAGAACACATATTTATTTGTAATACAATTACTATAATTTATCCAGTTACTCGTTACTTTTATTAAAATATTTGTATCTTCTTAAAGAACTATAAGATTAAGTGATAATGCATAATCATCACATATATAGATTTGCCCCTGCAGAATTGTTTTGTTGGCTTTTTTAACCTGGTCCCCCATCTGGATTGATCAGATTGTGTTGCTTCAATTTTCAGTTTTCTTTTTCCAATTGGTCCCATTTTAGAATTTGAAAATCTGGGACCCTAAAGTCAAATGTTAGGACCTCCTTCACTTCACCTATCAGGAGCTGAAATTCTATCTTCTAGTAATTACCTTTTACTACTTCCTTAACTTGGTTTTATTGCACAGTGCAATGATCTAAAGAGTCATCTTATTTAGAACTCAATTATGCACTTTTAAGCCTTAAATATCTCATTTATACCATCTTCGATTTGCGTGTACAGTTCGCGCGTATTTCCAACAAGCTTTTAGGTTGAAAGTTGATGAAAATAAGAATTTTTGCCTTAAAAGTTATTTTAGTTGACCTCGGTCAACGTTTTGAGTAAACGAACCTGAAACCGTATTCTAATGGTTCCGGATGTCCGTAATAAAATATGAGACCTAGGCGTATGCCCAAAATCGAATTCCATGGCCTCTAGCTCGAGATATGAATTTTTGTTAAAAATTAAAAGTTTTAAAATCTATTAGTTTTGAAGAATTAATTTATGTTTGGCCTTGTTGATACCAGGTCTGTATATTAGTTCCAGAGCCCGGTACAGGTCCAATATAATATTTATTAATTATGTGTAAAATTTGGTGAGAAACATAATTGGTTTGACATGATTCGGACGTTCGGTTGTAAAGTTAGAAGTTTTAAAGCTTTCTTGAAAATTTAATTCGATTTGGTGTTCAATTCATAGTTTTAAGTATTATATTGGCGATTTGATCGTGCGAGCAAGTTCGTACGATATTTTAAGACTCGTGTGCATGTTTAGTTTGGAGTTCCGTGGGCTCGGGTGAGTTTCAGATATGCTATGGGATGTTTTGAACTTAGAAAATCTGGTATTTTTGCTGCAGCAACTGTTTTGGTGTGATCTCCTTCGCGTTTGCGAAGGCACTCTCGCGAACGCGGATGGTAAGCTGGTGATGGTGAGTTTTTACACTTCGTGAACACGAAATCTTGGTCGCGAATGCAGAGTGATTGGGGCTTTATCCTTCGTGAGCACGACCGGCTCATCGCGAATGGAAGCATATGGGACTTTGGGGAGGGGTCAGTCGTTCCTTCATCACGAATGCAAGCAAGGACTTACGAATGCGAAGGCCATGGGGAGTGGCTTTCGCGGATGCGATATGGAGCTCACGATCACGAGAGCTTGGCAAGCTCTGCTCTTTGTGAACGCAACAGTGTCCTCGCGAACACAATAAACACTGTCGCGCAGCTATTAAACAGTCCCATTACTGGACTTAAGCCATTCTTTCAAATTTTGAAGAGCTAGACGACCTAGAGGCAATTCTCCCAAGCTAATTTCTCCCCCCCAAAATGTTAGTAAGTGATTCTAAACTACTTTCTTTTACTTACCCATTACACTTCTTGAATTTTCAACCTAAAATCTAGGGGTTTCATGGTGGAAATTGGGGGTTTGGCTAGAATTAGGGATTTTTATTAAATTAAAATTTAGACCTCGAATTGAGGTCAGATTCCAAAACCAATTATATATCCAGGCTCAGGGGTGAATAGATAAAGGATTTTGGTCCAAACATCTGGTTTTGACCAAGCGCCCTCGTGGTTAATTTTGAGGGATAAGTTATAGAAATATAAATTTATGCATTACAGTTCATTTCTATAGCAATAATTGATGTTATTGAGCTAATTGTGACTAGATACGAGTGATTTGGAGGTGGATACTAGAGGAAAGACGGTAATTGAGAATTGAGTGGTCCGTAGAGTGAGGTAACTGTCGTGTCTAACTTTCACTCGAGGGATTAAGAACCCTTGACTTATTTGTTATATGACATCCATGTGACCGGTGTATAGGTGAGATGCAGCGTACTTATGCGCAGCCAATTTATCTGTTTTTGCCTATTTCCTTCCCGTTCTTGTCATATTGTCTCTTTCCTTGTCATAAATGCTACATCCTCTACTAGTATTTCTATACTTAGCTGCTACTTGGTAGATATTGTTTCTCTTTGTTGAAGGTATTAGTTATTTCATAGCTTCATTGTCTCCTATTATTTGCTTAGGATAGTTACTGGTACTTTCATGATATATTCTGGATTAGTCTCACTGAGTAGTATTACTTGTGTAAAGTCTCATAGTGTATAAGCTTCCCAATTTTTTGGTTTTGAAGTTAATCCTTATGAAGGGTCATGTGATTTGAATTATGAAATTTCTGTACTTGCTGATAATGATACTGATATAATGAGATTGGTTTGCGTGTCATGACAAGTGGAATAAGGGTGATATATTAAAGGGGACTAAGGTAGAAGTGATACGTACGGTACAGTGGGATTGGTTGCACGCCGCAACATGTGTAATAAGGTTGGATTTTGGTAAAATAAGGGTGAACTGTGATTGTGATTATTGTGATATGGTGAGATTGGATTGCACGTTTCAACACTTTTACTTATACTCTATTGTTCATGTTGATAAGAGGAAATAACGGAGGAATATGAGATGTACGGTGGGATCGGTGTCGATGCCCCCTTTTTCGAAGGCAAAATTGGAGTCACCACCTAATGAATAAAGTACATTAGGACACTAGAACCAGAATTTGGGTAAGGGCTAGAAATTATCTCGAGGGGAAGGTGTTAGGCACCCCTCAAGATCCACTAGTGTGGTTCTCGGCCATGTTGCAATTGTGACTTCATATAATCAAGTAAGCAATTAGGTGTTCAAATAGAGGGACTTGCATATAAGAAATAAGTTGAAAACTTTTGAAGGTAAGTAGATAAGGCAAAAATTGATGAAAAAAATTTGAATAGTTTCACAATAAGAAATGAAAGCAAATAAAGGGAGAGGGGTCCTAGGTTTATGATTAATATGGATCACTTCAATGCAATACCCAACAACCACTCCTCAAAAGAGGGGTCGCACTTGATATTAGTGCATCGGTCACCATTCTATTTTCTACCCTTCCTACCCTGTAAAGATTATTAAAAGCACGAGTTGGTCATGAATGCTTGTTGTGTGGTATTACATGTCCCGTATATAAGTCCTAGAGGCTATTTAAGTTTAAAGGATAAAAGGCTAAGTGACATACATAACAAATAGGACCGCACATAAGGGAACAAATAAAGGCAAGTAAAGGCTCACAGTTCCCTCCAAAAGTGAACACGTAATTAGCACGTCTCAAACACATTTAAGGTCTCAAAGATAAGAACTTTTTAAAATAAAAGATGTTGAAGTTAAAACAGTAGGTTTTAAGAGGGTATTTTTAGTAACTTATTAATGAGAGTAGAAAGTTCAGTTAAGACTAAGTGACTCGAAGAATGTTCGATTTTCAAAAATACAACTAAAGATAGCAGTAAGATTCAAAAGCATACAATTGTTTAGAAATTAGTAAAAATATGGATAAAAATCATTGAAACACATTTTTTAAAACTAGAGTAAGGACATTGAAGATACAGTAACTAGGCAAGACGTAGGATAAGTATTTTAAAAAATAGCACGATTCTGAGCAGAATAGGTTTACCCTATAGAAAACATAATAGAACACATGCATAATTCGACATCATTTCAAAATAGGGGCTGGAGTTTTAGTAAAACAGAGTGAACTTCGGAGAGACAAAACAAGAAGCAGAGTTCAGCACGTTAAAGGAGGTTGATTAGTCTTAAACTGGTAAAACATTGATTAATCAATTTTTATTTGGCCTAATGTTTCCTAGGCACCGTATGTATTGCCTACTTGTCTTAAAAGGTGAACATGCATACTAAACTCTGATATTAAAAGGGATACATATAGTTAAGCGTACTTGTATTGTTAGATTAAACATTCTAAATAGAACCGCACATAACAGGAAGTCTAATGCACATAGAAGTTCCTAAAACATGGGCTCTAAATGCTAATGAAAATGCAACAATTTTCGTATAACAATATTTGCTCGTTATTACGTAGTCATGGTTACAAAATGAGCATAATGACTGGCTGAAATTAAAGAGCCTAAAGCAAGATCCCTAATGAATGAGATGCATATCCTATATAGGTTATCTATTGTGCAGATAAGTAAATAAAACCCTATAAGCATGTTCTCTACTCATTACTTAAACTAAGCATGCATAACCTCCCTCCCCACATATTCACTATTCAAACCCAATAATTTATTTACAAAATTATCACAAACCAATGATAACTGAATTACAATAATAAAGAACAAAAATAAGAAGTTATTCTATATGGAGCCTTCAATCATGCCCAGTCCTCCAACCTCACTCCTTTCGAGTTTCACAGCCCTTGCCATGATCTGGGTGCGGAAAATTTCCCTAGGGCCCCATTAGGTCCCTGACCAATACCAACACCCAGATACTTAGAAGAATGTTGAATAAGTATAGTGTGGGATTACCAGCCTTGTGTATCAAAGTTCAGTGAGTACTCAAATGTACCCAAAGTAATGCTTACACAAAAGGGGGGTAGAACCTAATCTCTAAGAGTAGTGTGAAGTGCATGAAGGAGAGGTATGTTGGTAGTTTAAAGAGTTCAGAAAGTTGAAGAGTGGCACACAAGGGTAATGGGCAAAGGGGACAAATATATCATACGGAAACCCACAAAATCAAAAGAGTTTCAAGAGACCTTGACATAAAATAAGTAGCAATAGAATATAGTCATAACATGTAAACAGTAGTCATGACCATGCAAGCTCCAGTAGACAAACCATGAATCAATCACATGTTGCACATTAGAAACATAAGTAGAAACTGATTAGGAATAGAACATATTGAAGTATTAATGACTACTTTGGTTTGGAACATGGAATTCAACCAGGACATACCAGCAACAAAGAGAGCACACTATAATGCAAGAGCCAAGTATAAGCACAATATTAGCCTTAGATTTTCAGTTGGTTAATGACGGTCAAGAGCAGGGAGGAGCAACAACACAAGAGAAAAAAGGAGAGAAATAGCGAAGAGAGAGAGAGAGAGAGAAATGTAATTACTCTGTGTGTGTGTTTTGTGATATGCGATGTGTTGGTGTCATGCAAATGGGAGGGGTACTTATATTATTGAATATGAGTAAACAAACAAGGTACCAGTCCCTAATTAACGAATTGGCATCAACCATAATCAACTCAGCATACAGACTCCCCTTTAATTAAGGAATCAAAGTCAAACGATAATAAATAGCTATTTAAAAGGAAAGAAATCATAATGCATGGTATGATCACATAAGGAAACAAAATAGCATAAAGTATGCAATAAAGACTAGGTACATGATACTCTAATTAGGGAAATAGGTCAAACAAATCAATCAACTTATTCGTGCACACATATAGGGTAAGATACTACTCCAATTATGGAAAATAGTCCTAAATAATCATGAACGATTGAAAACTTAGGAGACCAATATTAATTGAGGAGAATATCCCGCGGATTGAGGAAGAAATTTGAAATTAATCCCAAATTATAAGGAAAATACGCAGAATCACAACTTTACGCAAGTATCACAGTCTCAAAGAGGGCTTGTAAGAATCAGTATAAAATTCACCATGTAAACAATCAGAGAAACCTTAAGCGGAAAACATAGAATGGTAGGATAATGAAACACTAGTAACCAAAAATAAATCAAAGAACACGGAACATAGAGAAGAACCCACAAGAACACACAAACAAGCAAATAATACAAACAATTAAAGCTAAGGTTTTATCAGACTTAAGAAAAATATTTAGGAATAGTACTGAGAATCGTAGATTGGTACTCAAAATCAGAAAATAAAGTGATTTCGAGAAGGGGTTCAGAAACCCTAGTTTCAAAAAGGGAACAAAAACGTTTAAAACTGGAGTAATCATAAAGATCAAGTAGAAAATAGTGAAAAATATAAATGTATGAGTTAAAATCATTAAAAAAATCAAAGATCTAAGAGGTTTGGGTTGAGATTAGGGTTTCATAAGAAACCAGTGAGAGAAGCAAGAGAAACCTGGCTGTGAAACTTAAGGATAATGGTGTTTACAGCACCATCAGACCAAAATCCATCGGAGAAAGGCCGGAAACAAATCCCAGCAAAGCTTCAGTGACCGTCTTGCATGTTGAAGACCCACGGAGTATCAGGAATGAAAGGAACCGGTGAGATAAGGCTTCAAGGCTGCTGGTGGTTGAAGGGGGTGAGGCTGGAGGTAGCCGGCGAGATGGTGAAAGCCATCGGAGAAGATGAACCAGAAGGTTATAGAGAGAAAGAGGAGAGGAAGAGACAGATAAAGAGAGATACCGGTCTCGAAGAGTGAGGGGTCGGGAGGGGGGTAGGTTAGAGTTTAATTAAGGAAAGTAAATCTGGGACGTTGATCTTATTTGATCAACGACTCCGATCAATTCTGAGTTGGGCCGGGTTAGATTGGAAATTGGACTGGGCGAATTTGGTTTGGATCTTTGGTCAAACAGGTTTAGTTAAAATCTGACGGGGTAGGGTTAAATTGAGGCTAAAATTGCAATAATAATGGGCTATGTGTTAAATAGCTAATTTCCCTTTTTATTTTATGTAAAATAGTTAAAACAATTTTAATTAAAATTAAAAGCACTAAAGTAATTAATAATGTATAAATTTTATTCTTAAAATAATAAAAATAATTTATAATTGTAAAATACTGTTAACTGTAATATATGCTACAATTGCAATTGTATGCAATTTAGCTTAAAAAACACCAAACGAATTTGTAAAAAGTAGGCAAAAATCTCCTTAATAATATTTTGGTGTAAATATAAGAAGGAACATAACACATAAACGATAATCTGGGAATAAATAATGGATTTCGTACTGCTAAAATAGACAATAATTTGATTTTAAAATCTTAATAATTAGGGAAAAATACCAAAATCTTGGGCATGCTCATATATGCATACACATCCTATTTTAAGAATATTTTGAGTATAAAAATACGTAGGAAAAAAAATAGGTATCAAGAATTGGGTTGCACGACGTAATAACCTATATGTTTATACTTTTCTTTGATTGCATTAGTTGTACGGTAGTCTTAAGTTGTACTTAAGGATTGTTAGTAACTGAACACTGATGGTATGTTTCGAGAACTGTATTCATTTCTTGCAAGTTACTGCTCTATTTTATCTTGTCTCTCTTTCAATTTTTATTATATACTATATGCAGGTTATATTGTGATTTCCCTGCCGTAGCCTGTTCACTCTTTCATCGAGGTTAGGCTCGGTAATTACTAGTACATTTTGTCGGTTCTACTAATACTACACTTCTCACTTCTTGTGCAGATGTTGGAGCAGGTTCGGGCTGATCTAAAGGTTGGCTATATGATTCACTTACTTGGAGACCCAAGGTAGTCCTGTTGGCATCCGCAGGCCCTCCAACCCCTTCTATACCCCATACTTCTATTTTCCTTATTTCACAAGCATTTGTATTTTCTTTTGGACAAATACTTGTAGTAAAATCTTAGAATGTTCGTAAATTACGATTGCGGATTCTAGATAGTAATAGTTTATAATTAAATTTGTTATTTATTTACTTCCGCGTTCATTTTGACTTGTTTTAGCTTTCTTATTGTTAATCAGCGAAACATAAAGGAATTGGCTAATAAATCTTTTACACTGGCTTGCCTAGCAAGTGTGATGTTAGGCACCATCACGTGCCCGATGGCGGGTTTTCGAGTCATGATAAGTTGGTATCAAAGCACTAAGTTTCCAATGTCTCATGATTCACAAACAGGCTGAGTAGAGTCTGGAGGACTGGAACAGAGACGCCTGTACTTATCTCCTAGAGGCTATAGAGTTTAGGAACAATTTCAGTTCAATTCTTCTCTGTTGTGCAATTTGTTCTCTCTATGCTAATTGAACTCTTCACCTCTTGTTCTTTCGCAGATAGCGAGAACACGCACTGTGTCTTTAGTTGAACAGCAGCTAGAGCCCTTAGTAACATGATCAAGGCTCAGACTAGAGCTCAAGCCATTGTACCATTACCGGTGGCAGAGCCTCAAGTAGAGTTTGATGAGGAGGATGTAGCTCGAACCTTTCCAGCAGGGCCAACTCAGGTTCCAGAGGGATTCATCGCCACTCCGGTACTTCAAGATTCTTTGGTCCATCTGGGACTCATGGAGAGTATGTAACAGGCCAGCATATTTCCTGTCGCACCAACTATATCTCAGTATAGGGGAGCAACATAGACTCCCGCTACCCACACTCCAGAGCAGATGGATCCTTAATTTCAGACTCTAGCAGCTTAGACCATTGGGGTGGTCTAGTCGAGTGTTGCAGCACCGACTAGCGAGAGGTCGACTATGTCATCCGAAGCTTTATGGAGATTGTATAGGTTTACCAAGATTCTCCCAGTTCACTTTAGCGGTGCAGCTTCAGAGGATCCCCAGGACTATATGGATAGCTGTCATGCAGTGCTACGGAACATGGGGATAGTGGAGACCAATGGGGTCGACTTTGCTGCATTTTATGTGTCGAGTTTCACCCAGAAATAGTGGAAGGATTATATGTTGGCCAGACCAATTGGGTCACCAGCTCTTACTTGGGACTAGTTCTCTTAGTTGTTTCTTTAGAAGCACCTTCCTATCACTCAGAGAGAGGACTATCAGAGGCAGTTCGAGCATCTGCAGCAGGGTTCTATGACTGTCACTCACTATGAGACTCAAATTTTGCATCTTGCCTGTCATGCTATTCTTCTATTTCCTACCGAGAGAGAGATAGGGGTAAGAAGGTTTATTGAGGGACTTGATCAGACTATCAGATTGTAGATATCTAAGAAGACTAGGAGTGAGATTTCCTTTCAGGTGGCAGCAAATGTTGCCAAGCGAGTCGAGTTGGCTTTAGCTCAAGGGAGTGGTCAGGGGTCTGATAAGAGGCCCGCATCACTCTGGTAGGTTCAGTAGGGCCTCATCTAGAGGTCGATGTAATTTTGGTTGAAGCCATCCTCGTAGGCCATTTCATTCAGTGCTCCAAGCATCCCATGGTGCTGCAGGTGGTTGTTGTCCTCATATATATTATTCAGATTAGCTAGCCTACGGTGCTCCACCAACTCCTATCGTTGCCCCTCCTATTTAGAGTTATTACTGTGGTCATCCAGCCTTATTGGGTCAGTCTCAGTTTCCACAACAACATTGTCAGGATGGATGTTTCAAGTGTGGTGGCTTTGAGCATATTAGGAGGGCCAACATGAGATAATTGGGCATTCCACCATAGCAGCAGAGTTCTCCTGCCATGATTCCTGCACCGGGTGCACCACCTCTCACTTAGCCAACCAAGGGTAGGGGTCAGGTAGTTAGAGGTAGAGGTTAGGCCATTAGAGTGGAGGTCTGGCCGGTAGAGATGGGCCAGCCAGCAGGGGGCCATCCCAGGGATATGGTTCAGAGTGGTAGGGCCTAGCTACAATGTTATGCTTTTCCATCTAGGCCTGAGGCTGAGTCATCTTATGCTTTTATCAGAGGTACCAATTTAGTTTTCAGTAGAGATGCTTCAATTCTATTTGATCCAGGGTCTACTTACTCCTATGTATCGGCTTACTTTGCTTCATTGGTTGTATCCCCTAATTCCTTGAGTGCCCCTATATATGTTTCCGCACCTATGAGGGATTCAATTATTGTACATCATGTCTATCATTCATGTATGATTATTATTAGGGGTATTGAGACTAGTGTAGATCTTCTACTTCTCGATATGGTCAATTTTGATGTCATTTGGGGATGAATTAGCTGTCACCTTATCATACTATATTGTACTATCACGCTAAAAATGTGACCTTAGCCTTGACGGGGTTTCCTCGACTAGACTAGAGAGGGAGTCATGGTTGAGAAGAGGTGTTTAGCTTATTTCGCCTATGTCCCGGATTCTAGTGTGGAGGTTCCTTCCATGGATTCTGTACCAGTTGTTTGGGAGTTTTCTGAGGTATTTCCTATAGACCTACCAGGGATCCCACCAGACAAAGATATTGACTTCTGTAATGATTTGGTTCCGGAAACTCAACCAGTTTCTATTCTGCCATAGCATATGGCCCCGTAAGAATTGAAAAAATTGAAGGAGCATTTGAAAGATTTGATTGATAAGGGCTTTATTAGGCCTAGTGTCTCACCTTGGGGTGCACCCATGTTATTTGTGAAGAAGAAATGTTGGTTGATGAGGATCTGCATTGATTACCAGCAGTTGAACAAAGTCACTATCAAGAACAAGTGTCCATTGCCAAGGATTGATGACCTATTTAATCAACTTTAGGGTGCCAATGTGTTTTTAAAGATCGATCTGAGGTCTGACTTCCATCAGTTGAGGATTAGGGAATCTGATGTCCCTAAGACAACTGCTCAAACTCGATATAGGCATTATGAGTTTCTAGTGATGTCATTTGGCTTGATAAATGCCCAATAACAATTATGGATTTGATGAAACGGGTGTTCAAGCCTTATCTGGATTCCTCTGTGATTGTGTTTATTGATGATAAATTGATCTACTCCGACAGCCGAGAGGAGCATGGGCAACATCTTTGGATCATACTTCAAATGTTGAGAGACGGCCAGTTGTATGCTAAGTTCTCAAAATGCAAGTTTTTGTTGGACGTCACTTTCTTGGGGCACGTTGTATCAACCGAGGGTATTTAGTTGGATCCAAAGAAGATTGAGGCCATTCAGAATTGGCCTAGGCTTACTTCAGCCACTGAGATCAGTAGTTTCTTGGTATTGGTAGGTTATTACCATCGATTTGTGGATGGGTTTTCATCTATGGAATCCCTATTGACCATGTTGACCCAGGACAGTGCCTCATTCAAATGGTCAGACGAGTGTGAGGCGAGCTTTCAGAAGCTCAAGACAACTTTGACTATGGTACCGGTGTTAGTGTTGCCCGTAGGTTCAGGGCATTATACAGTATATTGTGATGCATCTCATATTGGGCTTGGTGTGTTAATGATGTAGGGTGGCAAGGCTATTGCATATATTGCACGTCTGCTGAAGATTCATGAGAAGAATTATCATGTTCATGACTTGGAGGCACTATCTTTATGGCGTGTCGTGCGAGGTGTTCACGTATCATCGGAGTTTGTAGTATTTGTTCAACCAAAAGGAGCTCAATTTAAGGAAGAGGTGGTCATTGGAACTATTAAAAGACTACATTATCACCATATTGTATCATACTGGAAAGGCCAATGTGGTGGCCGATGCTTTGAGTAGGAAGTCAACTAGTATAGGCAGCCTGGAATACATTCCAGTCGGTGATTGACCGCTTGCATTAGATGTTCAGGCATCAGCCAATCAGTTAATGAGGTTTGATATTTCCGGGACCAGTCGAGTCTTAGCTTGCACAATCACTCGGTCTTCTTTGCTTGAGCGCATCAGGGAGCCACAGTATGATGACCTCATTTGCTTGTCCTTAGGGACACAGTGTGGTGCGGTGATGCCAAGCAGGTTACGGTTGTAGATAATGGAGTTTTGAGGATGCACGGTCGTGTTTGTATTTCTAGTATGGATGGACTCCATGTGTTGATTCTAGAGGAAGCCCACAGTTTCCGATATTCTATTCATTCGCGCACCGCCAACATATATTAGGACTTGCAGCATCATTATTAACGGAGAGTATGAAGAAGGATATAGTTGTATATGTAGCTCGGTGTCTAAAGTTCCATCAAGTAAAGTACTAGCATCACATACCTGGTGGTTTTCTTAAGAAGATAGAGATTCCTCAGTAGAAGTGGGAGCGCATTACTATATATTTTATTGTTGGACTCCCATGGATTTAGAGAAAGTTCGATGCCGTTTAGGTTATTGTGGATACACTGACAAAGAGCACATTTCATTTATCTGGTAGTTGCTTATTCTTGAGAGCAGTTGGTAGAGATTTATTTCCGTGTGATTGTTTGTCTTCATGGTGTTCCCGTTGTCACACCTCCTTTTTTCATCTACACCCCCGCAAAGGGGCGTAAAGGAGTTTTTCCACCTAAAGGACAATTAAAACGGGATTTAGTTTATTAATTATTTAGAGTCGCCACTTGGGAGATTAATGGTGTCCCAAGTCACCGATTGAATCCCGAACCGAGGAAAAAGATGACTCTGTTCACAGTCTGCGAACCAGAAATCCGGATAAGGAATTCTGTTAACCCGGGAGAAGGTGTTAGGCATTCCCGGGTTCCGTGGTTCTAGCACGGTCGCTTAACTGTTGCATTTGATTTTATCTGATTTTAATACATGCTAGCTTATGTGCCTTTTATTTATATCACTTCTACAACTATTTATTTTATAAGACTAGCAACATCGTGAAACCACGTCTCTGACCACGTTGCCATCAAAGCACCCGTGGTTGTCAACACATTCGACTTTGTCGTGATTTGGATTTGGGTCGCATCAATGTGCACCCTAGTTTATGAAAGTAATTTAATTAAATCACGCTTAAAAGTTCTAACGTAATATTGTTTCGGGAAAGGACATTGAAATTCCCTAAACAACACTTCCAAATTCTAATCATTTTTAGTAACAAATTATTGAGATCCCCACATTTATTTTGTTCGGTGAGGCTCGTCTGCATTTTTTGAACCATTTTGCTCGTTATTTATTTTATTAGAATTATGACATCATGAAAACGTGTTTCAAACCCCGTCACCATCAAGGAACCCGCGGTCGCCAACACATTTCGACTTCGTCGAGATTTGGATTTGGGTTGCATCAATGCACACCCAAGTTTAAGAAGGTACTTTAATTAAAATGCGTCTAAACGTTCTAATGTGTCATTATTTCGGGGAAAGGCCATGAAATTCACTAAACAACCCTCCCATATTCTAATAAATTCTTATAATTATTTATCAAGGGCCCCGCATTTGTTTTTTTGTTCGGCGAGGCTCATTTCAATTTTTATTAAAAGGCTAACTGAGAAATAGCTACTTTTTACTACTTATTAGCTTTGTTTCTAAAATAACGACCCTCTTAGTCAATCGCTATTAGGTGAAGTAGATTACATAATGGCAATGTACCAAAATTAAGCAGGCCCATGATAAATTTTAGCCCTGGCCCCAAAAGCACACAATCATAAGAGGACCTGGGCCGCCTGTTGGTGTGTGATGCCTATCCTCCGGTTTCGAACTTGGGAGGCATCATAATAATGCACCTCATGCCGCTGATCAAAACTAATCCAAGCTTAAACCATTCAACTACTTCAAATAATCTTGAGAAATCTATGAGGATATTAACATAATTAGCAATGGCCATGCCAAACCCAAAAAGCGATCAAACACAAATAAAGGCTGGAACTAAAATAAGTTCAGACCCAGCGTTTCAAACTCCCGTTTTAAAGATTAATCACTCTGATCGTTTCATGTTATCATTTAAACTTTCCTTAGGCCTTCAATCAACGCTATACATTTTTAATTAATGATTAATACATGAGTTTGATATCACCACTAACATCTAAGCAGAAAACTTGATATGTCAAATTCAGCATTAAAATACCAAGCTATCTAAACCTGTTTTATAACTGATGTCAACATATTAAGCTATGCTGCTCTAATTACTAAATCATCCACTCACATGCAATCAAACTCAATTCATAATCCAGATTTCAACAGCATTAGAGCAATCATATTACAGCTCAATTGTTCATAGTTCACCTTCAGCTTAATGTCAATTTTGAAGCTAAGAATTTATATAGAAGCTAATATCAGACGAATAAACAGTACTAATACACAATCACAAGAACTTAAGCATTTATTTCAATTGACAATTTCCACATGATAACACAAATTGTCTAAGTTCGAATCCAACTGCCAGTTCACTTCAACTCAAGGCTACATCAGGAAGATTCAAGAGTATACCTGGAAATGGGAGAAAAATAAGAGAATGGAGGAAAAGGTCAGCAAATCAATGCAACAACAGCAAGCCAAAGTGAATTCAACGATTGGAATTAATTCAACACATCCAAATAATCAGGTACAAATAGCTAATACCCAGTAATAACCCACATGAATACTTTTAAAACCGCAAAACTCCTTTTGAAACCCTAGAAAATTGAAAAGAAAAAACAACAGAAAAACCACGACCCCAGCAAGAACAAACCCATATCAACTCAAAATAAACCCCAAACCAAGTTGTAAGGCAGAATCCTAAAGAAAAATCCAGAATCTATCCAAAATTAATGAAATAGTGAATCTTTTTTTTGTTGTTTTTCATTTCTGTATGTATTTCTTTTTTGTGTTTTTGTGTATATAAATGATGAACTATTATGAAGCTAATATGAAGAGGAAAAAATAGATTTCTTGTGGAATTTATTAGCTGAAAATTCAAGACCCCCTCTCTCAAGGTAATTAGTGTCCCTTTATAGGAGCAAAATAGGGCAGCCCTCAGATTTTAGGCTTGCACCCTCAGTCCCTCAATATTTACAGCTTTTAACCCTCAATTATTTCCTTTTTTGATACTTAGACCTCCCACTATTTCCTTGAGGCCCAAGTTTACCACTTTAAAAACCTGAAATTGGCCAGGAACCCATGCTGGAAGATTCCTCTTTCAGTTAGAAAAAGATTCCCCCACCTAAACTACCCAAAACACCCTTGAACAGCCCTGAAATTACTAACCCTACCAACCTTGATTAACCACAGACCTTTTACCCTAGTAAAAAACTAACTAACATTATCTAATCATCTATAACCAATCTCACAAACAAAGCAATCACCCAAATCAAATCCAGAAGAGCACAGCCAAAATCAAAGCGAAGTCTCGAATCAGTATCTTATTGAGCAAATGAGAAAATTAGTTAAGTTAACGACTAATTAACGATTGAACATTCAAACTAATAACGAATCAAAGACAACTCAAAATTTAAACAAAAGACTAAAATTGGCCTAAGATGAATTAACCTATCAATTATAACTCAAAAGATGAACTCAGGTTTTAACTAGAAACTAAACTCATGCTCGATTGAACCAAATATATGACGAATCAAAATAAAGAGAAAAACTTACCGAATTAATCTTCAAATCAATAATTCCGAAAAATAACTTCCAGTTAATATTATAGGTTTATTTAGTAAGCAATAGACATATGATATTAGCCCGAAGCCACTCGTCTTTGAAAAACCTTCAAATAGCCCCAAAAGGTTAGACTCTCGGATTCAACTTTGCCCAATTCCGGTGGTTTGTGACAGAAAATAATGAGATATATGACATGAAGGACGTCTAAGGATGGTGTGGTGTGAATTTGGGTTCATTTGGGTGAGTTAGGGATTTGGCCGCAAATTTCGAATTGATTTTCGAAAATATTGGTTGGTATTGAAGGCCAATGATTGCGTATTTGGGCTGAGCGGTTCAAGGAGGTTCAAGGGTGCGATTTTGGTGGTGACTGGTGGTTCTCCGCTGCCATGGGTTATTTCCGGCGACAGAGCTGGGCGGAGATGACTGTAAGAGAACTGAGGAGTTCATATGAGGAAGATGACAATAGTTAGGACAGTTATATCTAATCTACATCAAATAAAATGAACCGTCGGATCCAGGAAATGAGAGGTCGAGATTAAACCCTTCTAGACGACGTCGTTTTCATCATCATCCATTTGGCCTAGATTCTTTGGCTGCTGGGGCGGGTTTGGGAATTGTCTTGGGCGTGGTTTGGGTCATTTACTCTTGGGCTAATTCAATTTTAAAAAGTAAAGGCCCAAATTGGGCAGCCCCCTTCTTTTCTTTATTTACCTATGTTTTCCACTCTCTTTTAAATACTCTTTTTTTTTGTTTTTTTAATTATATTAATTTTTATTTTCTTTTTTCTTAATTTTATAAAATTTCAACTACACTAAAATCACAATATATTTAAACTAATCTAAGTAATTCCTAAAAATTATGGTAAAATCTATTTCATGACAGATTTCAATTAAAATGTAAAATGAACTATTTTTTGTGATTTTCATATTTTGCGCTAAAACAAATTAACCTCTAATTAATGCTTAAATGTGATATTAATTCCTAAATACAAAATGCATATTTTTTGTATTTTTATGAATTATTATGCACAAATAAAATTCAACAATTATCAAAAAATGATACAAAAATTTTAAAAATAAAGAAAAATCATTTGTTTGATTTTTTGGGAATAATTTGCTTAGGGCAAAAATCACGTGCTCACATTTACCCCTCTTTTCCCGAAAACACGAAGAATTTTCGTGCAAAGATAAGTGGGCGGAAACGAGGGATTTTTTCCCATTTGCATATTCCTTGTAAAGCATTTTTGAAAAGTTTGATCACACCCTGCTTCAGAGGTTACCTACATATCCTAGGCTAATCAGGAATCAGGTTAGTGTAGTTCGGGAGTGTCTGGTAGCTCGAACTACCAGTAGCTGTGATTTCACTGCTGTGCTGCTGCTACTGCTCGCTGACCTTCTTTATTACACCATGTCCAAAGTAAAAGAAGCTAGCCTAAGCTATGAACTACGAATTATAAAAGTCCTAACTAAAATCTTAAAGCTTGCAACTTGTACTTCCTTGTTGTCTTGTGTTCCTTTGGTGAAACTCCTTGTTGTTACTTCAAATCATGAAACGAGGTGTTGTTCCTTCTCTCCAAATTGCTGAACTTGAATTTAAAAGTACTCCTCTGTTATCTAGGCGGGCTCCTAACTATTGAATTTGAATTTGAAAGTATTCCTCTATTATTCATGCGTGCTCCTGACTACTGATTTTAAATGGTATGTATCTGTTCTCCAGGCGGACTCCTGACTTCAAATTAGACAAGAAGATTGATCGAAAATTAAAATTTGAATTATATCACCTCTATTTTTCAAGCGGGTTCCTGAATACGAACTTGAATGGTATGTCTTTGTTCTTCAGGCGGACTCCTGACTGTTAACTTGAAAAGTATGTCTCTGTTCTCCAGGCAGACTTCTGACTACTGAATTTGAAATTGAATGTCTCTGTTCCCCAGGGGGACTTCTGACTTCTAAAGCTTAAAATGTAGACCTTTTATTTTCCAGGCGGGATCTTGACTTCAAAATAGATGAAGAAATTGATTGAAAACTAAAATTTGAATTGTATCACCTCCGTTCTTCAGGCGGGCTCCTGATTGCTGAAACTTGAATTGTATGTCTCTATTTTTCAGGTGGACTCCTGACTGCTTACTTGAAAAGTATGTCTCTTTTTTTCAGGCGGACTCCTAACTTCAAAAAATTCTAAATGCATGTCTCTATTCTCCAGGCGGACTCCTGACTTTTGAAATCTGAAATGCGGACCTCTTTTCTCTGGCGGGCACCTGACTACCAAAATAAACGAAGGAATTGATTTAAAACTAACAACTTGAATTGTATCACCTTTATTCTTCGGGCGGGCTCCTGAATTTTAAATAGTGAATCCATGTATTCCTCTGTTATCCAGGCGGGCTCCTGATTGCTGACTGAAATGTATTCCTCTATTCTTCAGGCTGGGCTCCTGACTACTAAAACTTGAAATGTATTCCTCTATTCTTGTTACCACATACTAATGAGGATTGAAACCAAAACTTGAATTGCAATAGGACTAAAGTATAGCTTTAAAATTTAAAGACTGAAATGTACTCCTCTGTTTTCTAGGAGGGCTCCTCACTTCAACATCTCTTCATGTCACTCCTCATTTTCTTGCATTTTACCCATGCCACACTTGCAGTTAAACTTGATTACTACCTACTTTTCCTTCACGAAAAATTCCTCCTGACAAACAATTTTCTGTCCCTGTTTCAATCACCAAAAATTTGTTAGTTTATAAATGGTGGTTAGTTGATGGCATTCTTGCTGCATCATCCTTCCATTGCCTTGCTTTGTGTTGCCTGACTTCCGTTGAACTGCATGTCTTTCTGACCGACTTTAACATTTCCCAATTCTGGTAAACTAAATGCTTTTGTACATCGCCTGGTGTTTCACCTTTCTGACTCTTTTTGCCTAGACCTTCACATGTCCCATAACATTTCCCGAATATTTTGCCGATGAAGTTTCCGCCGACTTCCCCTATTTCATTTTTCGTCAAATTTTTGCTGATACGCTCTGGCCACATTATGATTTACCTTTTTCGGAAGCCGACAGTGGGCTTTGAAACCCTTTCTTCTTTGCATTGAACAAAACTGACATTGAAACATTTTAGATAAACCGAAATCCCCGAAAGAGAACGAAATGCAATAATTTTATGAGTTAAGGATAAAAGATCCAAAACCAGATGACTGTTGAAAAGGAAAAGAAAAGAAACTTGTCTGACCGGAACAACTGGCACCAGTGATCACGACATGTATTTCGGACTAACCGGTCCACCCGATCCAGCTAACCAGCTCTCAGTCGCCATACCTTGCTGCCCAGGACTTTCATCATCTGATTACTTTACCCAAACCTTAAGCTCACTTAACCTGCGATGCCACGAAATAGTTTTCACCAATAGACTTTCTGCGCTTGCCATTTCTCGCCTTACTTTTACCTTAAGGTGCCCGTGAGGTTTTCACCACTAAGATTCTCTCATTTTATTTTCTCTCAGCTCCCGTCGCCTTATGGTGCCCGTGAGGGTTTTCACCAATAAGACTCTCTCATTTTATTTTTCATGCTTCTTGTTTGCACCAGGGTGTTGCTCCTATGGCGAATTACCTTTTCCTGCTTGACTTGGCATTTCCCAAAAATTGATCAGAAGGTCTTTCTTTGGATCATAATTTAGGCTTTTGGATGAGTTAGAAAGAAGGGTATGAAAAGCTCCAAAAAAATTCAAAATGGGTTAACACTATTTCTTTCAACAACCATAACTTCTACCCCAGTTTCTTGCTTAGGGACTTTTGGAATTTATTTTGGTATGGTCGAACCTCAGAATAAGGCTGCCTACGTACCCTTTTGGGATCAATTCAAATGCAGTTCACTTTATCATAATTACCTTTGTTGTGATTCTTTTTTTTTCTTTTCTTTTTTCTTTTCATTTGTTTCTTTTCGATTCATTTCTTTTCTTCTCTTTTTTCTTTCTTTTTCTCTTTTTTTTCTTTCATTTTCCTTTTTCTTTACTTTATGCTCGACACCTGCGTTTATTGATTATGCTGTTGATGCCAAAAGAGGGGTATGAACGAAAATAATTAAGGCTCAAAGGGGTAACAAAGGATAAAAGTGTTTGGATAGCATATCAAAACACCTTCATCGTTTCAATCTTTAAAATATTCCAAATACAAAAAAGTATGTTTAAAATAAAGAAATCACACATAGTATCTCTTAACCTCATCGGCATTTATGGCCATTTCGACACATTTTCCTTCTACATACGTCAAATACAATGCACCATTAGACAATACCCTGGTTAGTACAAATGGCCCCTGCCAATTCGAGGCAAATTTTCTTTTTTGCTTCGGCCCAATGGGGCAAAATACGCTTCAGCACCAACTGCCCGACCTCGAACTTCCTCGGACGTACTTTCTTATTATATGCTCTTGCCATCCTTCACTGGTATAAATGACCATGGCATACTGATGCCAACCTTTTCTCATCAATCAAACTCAATTGTTCCCCACGGGTCTTTTGCAACTCATAATCATCGATTTCAACCTCCACAATGATTCGAAGTGAAGGGATCTCCACTTCTGCGGGTATTACTACCTTTGTGCCATAAACCAATGAATAAGGAGTCGCCCCCACCTAAGTACGAACGGTGGTGCCATATCCCAAAAATGCAAAAGGCAACTTACCATGCCACGTTCTAGACCCTTCAACCATTTTCCGCAGTATTTTCTTTGTGTTCTTGTTGGCCGCTTCAACCGCTCAATTTTCTTTAGGGCGGTACGGAGTAGAATGACGATGAGTAATCTTGAACTTCTCACATGTTTACTTCATCAAATGACTGTTGAGATTATCCCCATTGTCCGTGATAATCACCTTTGCAATACCAAACCGACAAATAATGTTCGCATGCACAAAATCCACCACAGCTTTCTTAGTTACAGACTTGAACGTCTTCGCTTCCACCCACTTGGTAAAATAATCTATTACTACCATAATAAACATGCGTCCATTTGATGCTACTGGATCAATTGGCCCAATAACGTCCATGCCCCAAGCAACAAAAGGCCATGGCACTGACATCGTATGTAATTTTGACGGTAGAGAAAGAATCAAATCTTTATGCACTTGGCACTGATCATATTTGCGTACAAAACTTATACAATCCAGCTCCATTGTAAGCCAATAATACCCTGTCCGTAAAGTATTTTTTGCCAAAACATATCCGCTCATGTGCGGTCCACAGACTCCAGAATGTACCTCAGTCATGATAGCTGTGGCTTGCCTCACATCCATGCACCTCAACAGTCCGAAATCTGGTGTTCTTTTGTACAGTACTCATCCACTCAGGAAAAACCCCTTGCCAATTGACGAATAGTTCTTTTCTAATCTCCGATGGCCTGTGCCAGATATACTCTCATCCTGATGTATTCCATGATGTCATGAAACCACGGCTCACCGTCAAGTTCCTCTTCTATCACATTACAATAAGCATTTTGATCATAGAGCTGAATCTGCAACGGATCTACGTAAGCCTTATTTGGATGATGTAACATCGATGCCAAAGTGGCCAAAGCATCAACCTCATTATGAACCCTCGGATGTGTCTGAACTCTATTGACTGAAATCGTTGACAAAGCTCATGCAGGCACTATCAGTATGCTATCAATTTAAAATCTCGTGTTTCCCAGTCTCCTTGAATTTGGTGTACCAGTAGGTCCGAGTCACCCATGACCAAGACTTCCAGGACACCTATATCCACAGCTAATCTCAACCCCAAATGTATGCTTCATATTCTGCCATGTTGTTCGTAGAATAGAAACGAAGCTGAGCCGTGACATGATAGTGCTGACCTATTTCAGAAATAAGTATGGCTCCTATTCCCACGCCTTTCATATTTGCCGCTCCATTAAAGAACAGTTTCCATCCCGGTTTCTCTACCTGCTCCAACTCATCAATATGCATTACCTCTTCATCAGGTAAGTAAGTTTTCAAAGGTTCATAATCATCATCAACTGGATTCTCAGCTAAATGATCGGCTAAGGCATGTGCTTTCATTGCAGTCCATGTCACGTAGATAATATCAAATTCTATAAGCAAGATCTGCCACTTTTCGAGCCTTCCCGTGGGCATAGGCTTCTGGAAAATATACTTCAGTGGATCTAACCGAGATATGATGTAAGTAGTGCAGGACGATAAGTAATGCTTCAACTTATGTGTCACCCAAGTTAGAGCACAACGCGTCCTCTCAAGATGAGTATACTTAACATCGTAAGATGTAAATTGCTTGCTGAGATAGTAGATTGCCTGCTTCTTTCTGCCTGTGACATCTTGCTGCCCCACAACGCAGCCGAATGAATTATCCAAGACCATCAGATACATAATCAAAGGCCTCTCTAGTACTGGAGGAACCAACACATGCGAGTTCGACAAATATTCCTTTATTTTATCAAAAGCTTTCTAACATTCATTTGTCTATTTAACCGCATCAACTTTCTCTAGCAGTTTGAAAATGGGTTCACAAGTAGTTGTGAGCTGAGAAATGAACTTGCTAATGTAATTCAATCCTCCTAGCAAACTCATCACATCAGTTTTGTTTCTCGGAGGCGGAAACTCCTGAATGGCCTTAATCATTGATGGATCAAATTCAATACCCCGGAGAGTGACTACAAACCCTAGAAACTTTCCAGATGGCACCCCGAAAGCACACTTTGCAGGATTGAGCTTGAGATTGTACTTGCGTAGCCTTTGAAAGAATTTCCTAAAATCCCTGACATGGTCAGACTGCTGCCTTGATTTCACAATGACATTATCAACGTACACCTCAATATCTTTATGTGTTATATCATGGAAGATCGTTGTCATAGCCCTTATGTAGGTTGCCCCGGCGTTTTTCAAACCAAATGGCATGACCCGATAGCAGTATGTTCCCCACGGCCTGATGAATGCCGTCTTCTCTGCATCTTCCTCGTCCATTAAGATCTGACGGTAACCCGTATTAAAATCCACAAAAGAACCAATCTCATGTTTGGCACAATTGTCGATCAATATGTGGATGTTTGGCAATGGAAAGTTGTCTTTTGGACTCTCCTTGTTGATATCTCGACAATAACGCACAACCTGGTTTTTTCATCTTGTTTTGGTACATGCACAACATTAGCTAACCAGGTGGGATACCGTGTAACCTAAATGACCTTTGCATCAAACTGTTAGTGATCTCTTCTTTAATCTTCACACTTATGTGTATTTTGAACTTTCTCCGTTTCTGTTTAATAGGTGGGAGTGATGGATCGGTAGGTAACATGTGAGCCACCAAATTGGTACTCAGTCCCGGCATTTCATCATAGGACCAAGCAAAAATGTCTATATATTCCAACAGTGCCGCGATTATTGTTCCTTGAGCTGCGGCTCTAGATGACCGCTTATTTTAATTTCACGGATATAATCTTGGTCCCCTAGGTTAACTGCTTCTGTGTCATTTAAGTTCGGTTTGGGTTTTTCCTCAAAGTGTTTTAATTCCTTACTAATTTCCTCGTAGGCTTAATCATCATCATATTCCTCTTCATCATCACATTCAATTTCTTGTATTATTATTTCTAAGTTAGTTTTTCTTATAAAACTGGGCCGAGAAGTCCTCATGCATGTCATATCATTGATATCAGCATAAAAAGAACTGTATTTATAAGAAAAGAAAAATGGAAACAAAATTAGGAAAGAAGAAGGAAAGGAAATTTTATTTCATTAAAACGTAAAGATAAAAGGGCTTAGCTCATCCAAATGGACGGAACATAGTCACAAGGATTACAAACCCTGGAATAAACCAGGTGAAAATAAAAAGAAAAACAAAGTCCTACTACCACGACTCCCTCCGAACTGGCTTAGGAGTGGCTTCCCAATTATTCATCCTAGCATGTGGCCCAACGTACTGAATGTTTGCATTACTGGAATGTTCACCAGCTTCGACCACGTTTACTTCTGCAAATACCCTCTCAAACACTTCATCCAAATTACCCTCTGCTCCAATTAATGAACCCGTCGCCTGTGTTGCTAACTGCTTTTTGGCCCTTGGCAATGAAGGACTTGTACAGACGCGGAATTGGTTTGGGGAGAACCCAAGCTTTCTTTTTCAACTTACGGGTCATTCTGATATCATTTGTTGTTGGATTAAATCCAGCCGGAAGGTGTCTAAATTCTTAGGCAAGGAAACGGGCTGAAGAATGCCTTGAAGCTTGGCGCCCAGACCTTTTCCTGGCACGAACCCATTGCCCATGATTTTTGAAACCACCATGACGGTTGCAGCTGCTACCCGGGGAAGTGGAATGCTTTTTCCCTCTGGTACCTTGTTCACAATGATCGTGTCAAAAAACTGATAGACCCATGGCCCCTTATCGTCATCAGTTTCTACAAAGGGCACAATATCATCACCTGCAGCGCTTGTGGGGTCTTCTACATCTACCACCACCTCTTGCCTATCCCATTCAAATTTGACCATTTGATGCACTGAGGAAGGCACTGCTTTTGCCAAATGGATCGATGGCTGTCCCAACGAAAGATTGTATGATACCGCAGAGTCCAACACATGGAACTCCATGGTAAACTCAACTGGGCCAATGGTCAACGCGAGGATACTGTCCCCCACCGTGTCTGTTCCGCCACCGTCAAACCCTCGGACACACACACTGTTTCTGCGGATTCTGTCATTATCGATCTTTAGCTTGTTCAATGTAGACATCGGGAAAATATTAGCACTAGACCCATTATCTATCAATGCTGTAGTCACTTCTGAATCTTCACATTTGACTATCAAGTAAACGACTTTATTATGCTCTGTTCCTTCCACAGACAACTCATCATCTGAAAATGTTATCCTATTTAACTCGAAGATCCTATTAGCAATTGTCTCCAAGTGGTTCAATGAAATATTATCCGGCACATGGGCTTCATTTAATATTTTCATGAAGGCTCGGCGATGTTAATCAGAGTGGATAAAAAATGACAACAATGAAATCTGGGCCGGTGTTTTCCTCAGCTGCTCGACAATAGAATAGTCATGTACCTTCATCTTTCTTAGAAAATCCTCTGCTTCCTCCTACGTATCAACATTTTTTACCAACACTGGACTGTCTTTAGTATCCCTAGCCTTTCTCAACTCCTCAGGAGCGAAGCAACGCCTCGATCGAGTCAACCTTATGCCTCACAGCTCTCCTCCTCAATTTCTTTTCCCTTGTATGTTGGTATCAGCTTCTCATATTTCCATGGTACAGTATTGCTATCAATTATGGGTAACTGGACTACTGGCTTGGTGATCACTGGCTCTATGTAAGCACATTTCACAACAACCACGGGCGCGGGTGACGCCCTTGCTACCACCAACTTAACTAGTTCCGGTTTCTTTGCAACAACAGATAATTATTTCCCCATTACTACCACTGGTTTATCACTTGTAGCTTTCAACTTCACCTCTATCCGTCCCCCAGTCGGCTTCTCTTTTGAACTGGTCTTAACAGCACGAATCCTCATCACGGTTTGTGAGGGTTTCTTCACTTCCCCATCCTTGTGTACCAACTCAATCATGTTAGTCTTGTGATGTGCTGGCAGCGGGTTTTGATTGATGTTCGGCGCCTCCAGGGCGTGTACTTCAATACGGCGGTTGTCAATAAGCTCATGTACTGCATTTTTCAGCTTCCAACATTTTTTCGATTTCATGCCCCGGCATTCCCGAGCAATACTCACAGCTAACAGACTAGTCCAAGTTTCTTGGAGGTGAGTTTGGTACTTTGGGTTCGATTGGGGTTAACATTCCCAACTGCTTCAGTCTATGGAATAAAGAGGTGTAAGATTATCCCAATGGGGTAAAAGTTCTTCTATTTGGAGCCCTGTCATTTCGAAAATTTTGGTTCGGGCGAAAGACGGGTCTTGGTTTGTTAGCCCTGTGATGTGGATGGGTGTTTTATGAAGGTGTATATGTGTTTTATGGAGTCGGCGCACGCCATTGCGGGTGCACCAGAGGATGCGTGTATGTCTGGGCATGGTGGACAGAGAAGTGAGGTTTTGGGGGTGGGTAGTAATGCTGTGGTGGGCCGTATAGGGTATATGAGTAGTTTGGGTGGTGGGGTCTTGGTTGGCTATAGTAGGGTGGATGATTGGTGGGCCTGGACCAGGTGCTAGCTTCTGCTGTGGCCACTTCTTCCTTCTTCTTCTTTCCTAGCACACCACGAGTACCGCTTTGTATGGCCTGCGTGGTTGCTTTCAGCGCTGAATAACTCAATATTTTATTAGACTTTAAACCCTCTTATTTCATGGCGCCCATCGTCACTATTTCATTGAATGATTTACCCACAAAAGTCACTATATGACCGAAGTATGTCGGCTCCAACGTTTGCAGAAAGTAGTCTACCATCTTGTTATCCCTCATTGGGGGATCCACTCTGGCTTCTTTCTCTCTCCCTCGGAAATAAAATTCTCTAAATTTTTCTCTCGGCTTTTCTCAAATTTCAATAATGAAAGTAGACCAGGGACTATCTTGATGTTGTATTGGAAATGGCCAATGAATGCCTGTGCCATATCGTCCCATGTAAACCATCGGATAGGGTCCTGTCTGGTGCACCAATCTAATGCAGACCCACTCAGACTTTTTCCGAAGTAGGCTATCAGTAATTTATCTTTTCCCCCAGCACCTCTCATCTAACTGCAGAATCCGTGGAGGTGGGCCACTGGGTCGCCATGTCCCTTGTACAGGTCACATTTAGGCATCTTGAACCCCGCGGGCAGCTGTACATCCGAGAAAGGGCATAAATCTTTATTGGAATCAGTGACCTGGTTGCCCAAACCGTGCATGTTCCTGAAGGATCGCTCCAAGCTTTTGAATTTCCTGATCACTTCCTCATGCTCTGCATTTTTATCTAGTTTCTGTACTTCTTCTGGGATC
Source organism: Nicotiana benthamiana (assembly GCA_034376525.1). Taxonomy (NCBI): domain Eukaryota; kingdom Viridiplantae; phylum Streptophyta; class Magnoliopsida; order Solanales; family Solanaceae; genus Nicotiana; species Nicotiana benthamiana. The sequence goes on along the minus strand of CM067331.1, from coordinate 8,277,807 downwards.
TCAAAGTGAGGGGTATATGAGTACGGCTCAGAAGCCTTAAAGGTGGGTTCAGGCGGGTATTATTGGGCGTCATGTGCTTGGAATAGTGGTTCACTAGAGGACCTTTGTAATGGAGCTGGAGGAGGATCCACAAAGGTTGGAGCCACGAGCGGAGTAGGATTTTGTTTGGGTGGTGGAGCCGCTGGAGCATATGAAGTAGTGGCATACCCTTGGGTGTTATACTGGAAAGGTGGAGATGTTTCGGAAGTGGAAGACTCCTGAGCTTGCGCTAGGTGCGGGATATAAGAGGTGTTGGCAGGGTATAATGGCGCAGGGTGCCCCTGAGACCAAGCCTAGTGCATGGCATCCATTTGGGTTTTCAACTTCTTCATCTCTTCTTTCATAGCCCCTACATTGGTCACCTCGACCTCTTTCGTGGGGTCCACAATACTAGTATCCGAATCCTGTCCAGTCATTTCTTTATCCTTCGACCGGGTATTGTAATGGTAAGTTTCCAGAATTGCCAATCAATTATCCACCTGCCTGGACTCACAAATTTGAAACAACCACTTTGTTAACGATTAGGCTTTAATAAATTTGATAACCGCACGTTGGCATGAATGCATCTATACAGTTAATCATTTCTATTATACATTTTGTTCGCCCACATGTATCATCCTGGCATTCCTTTTTGTTTCATTTTCTCATTCTATTCCGCTCTTTTCTTTCTTTTCCCTTTTTTATTCTCGCCTTTGTTTTTAAGCTCTTGCTCTTTTTCCGCTCTTATTCTTACCTTTGTTTTTCCGCTCTTCTTCTCTTTCTCTTCTTTTATTCTCACCTTTGTTTTTCCATTTATCTTTCTCTTTCCTTTCTTTTCTTTTACCTCCATTTCTTTTCTTTTTCTTTTTATATACGAGTACGGTCGAATCCTATGGAGATTGCCTACTTATCGTGACCCGCACGAATCAGACCAAGCATAGTTCGTGAAAATAAATGCAATAATTAAATGAAAACAATTTTTGGGAATTTTCAAATATTATTACTAGTATAAATTATTACAAACTAAACATTTTTGTGAAAGGAAACTACAAACATAAACTAAGACCAAGTACCAACTACATAATCACTTTGTCATGAAAAACAACGGACAAGCAGACCCAAAATAGAAAAAAATACAGACACAACATACACAGTCTCTAATGACTCAAATGTAGGTGCCCGCGGGGTGTCGTTCGGCCTCGCCGCGGGCCTACGTCCCTAGTCCGTTTCGAGGTGCTCTAAATCATTGATTGTTTGATTCATAGATCCACACTGCTTGGACAAAAGTCATATGGGTCATATCATCACAGACCTGTCATCTTCTGAAAATATCCTGAGTAATGGCTCCAATCCAGTCCCTTGTTCGCCTCTTTTCTGTAAGCAAGCGCTCTATCTGGTCGGTGCACGTCTTTAATGCCCGAGAATCTTGTGAATGCTAATTTTCCAACTGTTGCACCTCTACCTCCATTCGGGCCAACAAATCGTAACATTGCCCACTTTCGATCCCAAAATTCCTGGCCTGCCTGATCGCTTTACCCTTAAGGGAATCCACTTTTATCTTCCGATTGTAAACAACTTTCTCGTGGTCCCTTTTCAGTTGATTCAAGTATTGGCGACGTTCCACTACTCTTGTAGCCCATTGTGCTTTGAGCCCTACCATAACACTCTCAGATTTTTCTAACTCATCCCGGCGCTCCCTAACCTCATTTCTTAACCCTTTAATCAATCGTTTCTCTGATTGACTCCTCGGTTGTTTATCGAAGGCTGCTCTCATGCTGGATTTGGGACTTAAGATTTGCATTTTCTTGGGCCAATTTATTCTTTTCACCCTGATCGCAGCGACTTGTACACTGTTTTCGAATTTCAAACTTTCTACTTGTTGTTTCACCTTCCCAATCTCAGCTCTGTAACCCTCATCTTTTGCTATCCAATCCCACTGCTCTCGTGATGTTTTAACAAAATCTTGGACATGAGGTCTTTTAGCTGGCCTGTGATGTTCAAGTTCTCTCTTGTACCACATGAGGTGATTTGGCGCCACTTCACCCCTGGCCCGATCCAGCGCACAAGTATCTGCTTGTAAGTATTGACCTTCATTCCACACTCGGCGAACTATTGCTTCAGGAAACTATCAATCAAGGCTAATCTAAATCACCGGAGTGCTCAAATCCTCCTCTAGTGGGATTATTTGATATCTCCTGAGTTGTCTCAGAACTCGATAAGGGGCATAAGGCTGGATGCTGTGCAACCCCATCAGAAGGAAATGTGACCCGGCAGCGAACATGTATATGATCTCTCCTACGGGCGACCATCCCAAAGTCCACTGTATCTGATTGTCCTTGAGCGTCCGGAAGTACGATTCCCATGCCTTTATACCTTCAGGCAAACTAACCCCATCATTTCTGGTGTAAAACTCTCCAATACAAGTTTTATCGGGCGAACCATAACTCAAAAACTGGGCACGGTGGTACATATGCTCGATCATTTGTAACAACATATTACACCACTCAAAAGATGTGCCCCCGGCTTTACAGGCAGTAAGAGCTCGGAATAGGTCGGACACGATCATAGGTGCGAGATTACTTCCATCTTAGCTAAGCAAAGCACTAACGATGCCGGCCACCTTTATATCAATATTCCCATCTTTCCTTGGGAACACTAAGATGCCCCAAAAGGTTATTATGAAGGCCACTCTTCTGTACTCATCCCACTTCTGTCGGTTATTTCCACTGCATAGCTTGATATCCGGGTTGTTGAACCCTCCCACATGGCCGTATCTATCGTATATGAATCGGGGAGAGCAAAAACCCTATGCCAAATCTGGATTGTGAACCGTCCTGGGTATCTTCATCATATCTAAAATCCGCTGCACTGTGATGGCTCTTGGAGCAACAGGATATTCTTCTTTTAATGGAATCTCAGCATTTTCGATGTACCCAGCTATTTCTTCCAAAGTTGGAGTTAACTCAAAATACTAGAAGTGGAAAACATTATGTGTTGGGTCCCAGAAAGTAACTAGTGCTCTGATGATATCACCCTGAGGATTGATGTATAACAATCCCGTGAGACCCTTATATTTCTTCGCTTCATCCAGCCCCTCTTTGCCCAAGTTATTCCACCATAATTTCAACTCGAAAGGGACTTTGGTTAATATTGAAAAAGATTCATTTTCCATTGTGCTCATCCTGCACATTTATTAAGGCGAATAAAAATAAGAAAAACTTATATTCAACTCAAAAACAAAACTATCTATATTCTCTTTCAAAATTTAAAAGAAAAACTCGGTTTTCAAAACACGGCCTTTTAGCACTTCGGGAACAAAGATTTAAAGGCTGTGCAAACCAATCGGACAGAAATGGACATTTTTGCAAAGTCAGCCTTCCGGCACCCTTTTCGGAAACATTTGGCTATTTATGACAAAATGGCCTTGCTTGACATATCTATGACTCTTCTTACTTCTCAAATTAAAATAAAAGACAAACATGGCCTTTCAACGCCACGGGGACGCGAATTTAAGGTCGTGAGGGTCAAAAAATCAAATCATGACTAAAAGTGGCCATTTACGCAAGGTTTAGGGTTTAGGGTTTAGGGTTACGACGTCCCGTTTGGGAATGTTCGGCTATATTTTGCAAAAACGGTATCACTCGACTTCTACGACTCTTTTTATTTTTTCAAATTTAAAAATAAATGACCCGGTGTTGTAAACACGGTCTTTTATCGCCTCAGGGACGTTGATTTTAAGGCTCTGAGGGTGAAAAATCATAATATGACCAAAGGTGATTGTTTATGCAAAGCTAGCCTTCCGGCGTCCTGTTTTGGAACATTCGGTTATTCTTGCAAAACGGCGTCACCTAACTTATTTATGACACAAATTAAAATTTTTGACATTTTGGCTATTTTTCTAAAGAAAGGTTGGACCCGATGAGGGTTGCCTGCGTATTCCACACCCCGTGAGAATCAAACCGGCGTAGTTCGGGCAAATAAACTAACCAAAATTTTTATTTTTTAAAAAACAAAACCTTCTCCATTTTCTAATTTTTGAAATCAAATCAAAATGACCATTTTGTTTTTCTATTTTTCGAACAATTTTTCCCCAAAATAAAAGACTTTTTTTTCATTTTTCTTTTGCCATTAATAAAACAAACTTACATAAAAAAACATTTTCTTTTTTTCCCTTCTTTTTCAAAAATTTTGATAGAGTTCAACAGTATTTGGGCATTGGATTTTACTCAAATATTAATTCCCTAACGACTATTTCTCTCATTTTCTCTATTTTTGACTTTTCTCACATTCCGACACTCCATGATTCAAAACCGGTCAACATGTAGGTTCGAACAAATAAATGAACAGAACAAGTAGGATACACCAGGATGGTCTTTTAAATTTCAGGTTGCTAGCCCTAGACGGACCCAACCCCTGTGTTAAGTCCCCTATGTCAAATGCAGCATGATGCAAATAAGCGCTCCTACTGGGGATCCGGCATGAAGTCTAGTTATTCTATGTTCAAAACCTGGGTCGCTGTTCTAGACAGTGTACCCGAGCAGACAACTCGGGTCGAGGAGGGTGCAACGTACCGGTGACCTGCGGGATCGCCCGACTTTGTAACTTATCCAAGCCTCTTTTTATTTCAGGGTATGACACTAGTCTCAACCAGTAAGCACATCCCCGAAGGTGAAGAGAGAAGGGTATCGTCACAGTTTATATACAGTTCAGATAATATCAAAGCGGTAATATTTAGCACATTAAGCATGAACCATGTACAAAAATCAGATATAACCAAATACAACAATTTATCTAAGCTCGAATTCTGAACCTTAAACAAAATGTTCTGCGTTCTTGTTTCCAACATAGTCGCCAGAGCTGTCACACCTCCTTTTTTCATCTACATTCCCGCAAAGGGGCATAAAGAAATTTTTCCACTTAAAGGACAATCTGAACGGGGTTTAGTTTATTAATTATTCAGAGTCACTACTTGGGAGATTAATGGTGTCCCAAGTCACCGCTTGAATCCAAAATCGAGGAAAATGATGACTCTCTACGAATCAGAAATCCAGATAAGGAATTATGTTTGCCCGGGAGAAGGTGTTAGGCATTTCCGGGTTCCGTGGTTCTAGCATGGTCGCTTAACTGTTGCATTTGATTTTATCTGATTTTAATACATGCTAGCTTATGTGCCTTTTATTTATATACCACGTTTACCATTATTTATGTTAAAAGACTTGCAACGTCTTGAAAACACGTCTCTGACCACGTCGCCATCAAGGCACCCGTGGTTGTCAACACATTTCAACTTCGTCGAGATTTGTATTTGGGTCGCATCAATGCGCACCCGAGTTTAAGAAGGTAATTTAATTAAATCACGCTTAAAAGTTCTAACGTTATATTTTTTCCGGAAAGGCTGTTGAAATTTGCTAAACGAACCTTCCAAATTCTAATCATTTTTAATTATCCAATTATTGAGGGCCCCACATTTATTTTGTTCGGTGAGGCTCGTCTCCATTTTATGAACCATTTTTTGATCGCTATTTATTTTATTAGAATTACGACGTCGTAAAAACGTGTTACGAACCCCGTCGACATCGAGGCACCTGCGATCATCAACATATTTTGACTTCGTTGAGATTTTGGGTTGCATCAATGCACATCCGATTTTAAGAAGGTACTTTAATTATAACGCGTCTAAAGGTTGTAACGTGTTATTATTTTGGGAAAAACGCCATGAAATTCACTAAACGGCCCTCCCATATTCTAATCAATTCATATAATTCTTATTATTATTATTATTATTATTATTTTAAACCCCTCCCAAATTAGGAGGATTTATAGTGCTGCCACACTTCCCCTCCCTGGTAACTCGAACCCAGGACCTAACGATCGTAGGTGGAGGTGCTTTACCAACTAAGCAAGCCTCACTTGTCAATTATTATAATTATTTATCGAGGGCCCCGTATTTATTTATTTTATTTGGCGAGGCTCGTCTCAATTGTTATTAAAAGGCTAACTGAGAAATAGCTATGTTTTCCTACTTGTTAGCTTTGTCTCTAAAATAACGACCCACTTAGTCAATCAACTATTAGGTGAAGTAGATTACATAATGGAAATGTACCAAAACTAAGCGGGCCCATGATAAATTTTAGCCCAGGCCCCAAAATGCACACAACCATAAGGAGGACATGGGCCGCCTGCTGGTGTGTGATGCCCAATCACCCGGGTTCGAACTTGGGAGGCGTCATAATAATGCACCTCATGCCACTGATCATAATCTATCCAAGCTTAAACCATTCAACTACTTCAAATACTCTTAAGAAATCTATGAGGATATTAACATAATTATCAACGGCCATGACATAACCCAAAAAGCGATCAAACACAAATAAAGGCTGGAACTAAAATAAGTTCAGACCCAGCGTTTCAAACTCATGTTTTAAAGATTACTCACTTTTCTCATTTCATGTTCTTATTTACACTTTCCTTAGGTCTTCAATGTTATACAGTTTTAATTAATGATTAATACATGAGTTTGATATCACCACTAACATCTAGGCAGAAAACTGGATATGTCAAATTCAACATTAAAATACCAAGCTATCTAAACCAGTTTTATAACTGACAACAACATATTAAGCTATGCTGCTCTTATTACTAACTCACCCACTCACATGCAATCACATTCAATTCATAATCCAGATTTCAACAGTCTTAAAGCAGTCCTATTACAGCTTAATCGTTCAGAGTCCACCTTCAGCTTAATGTCATTTCTGAAGCTAAGAATTTATACAGAAGCTAATATCAGACGAATAAACAGTACTATTACACAATCACAAGAACTTAAGCATTTATTTCATTTGACCATTTCCACATGACAACGCAAATTGTCTGAGTTTGAACCCAACTGCCAGTTCACTTCAACTCAAGGCTACATCAGGAAGATTCAAGAGTATACCTGGAAATGGGAGTAAAATAAGAGAATGGAGGAAAAGGTCAGCAAATCAATGCAACAGCAGCAGGCCAAAGTGAATTCAACGATTGGAATTAGTTCAACACAGTCAAATAATCCGGTACAAACAGCTAATACCCAGCAGTAACCCACAAGAATACTTTTAAAACCCCAAAACTCCTTTTGAAACCCCAGGAGCTTGAAAAAAACAAGCAGAAAAACCACGACCCAGCAAGAACAAACCAAGATCAACTCAAAATAAACCTCAAACCAAGCTGTAAGGCAGAATCCCAAAGAAAAATCCAGAATCTATCCAAAAACAATGACTAAGTGAAATTTTTTTGTTGTTTTTCATTTCTGTATGTATTTTTTTTTTTTGTGTATATGAATGCTGAACTAATTTGAAGCTAAAATAAAGAGGAAAAAATCAATTTCTTGTGGAATTTCTTAGATGAAAATTCAAGACCCCCTCTCTCAAGGAAATTGGTGCTCTTTTATTGGAGCAAATTAGGGCAGCCCTCAGATTTTAGGCTTGCACCCTCAGTCCCTCAATACTTACAGCTTTTAACCCTCAATTACTTACTTTTTTGCTATTTAGACCTCCCACTATTGCCTTGAGTCCCAAGTTTACCCCTTTAAAAACTTAAAATTGGCCAGAAACCCTTGCTGGGAGCTTCCTCTTTAAGTTAGCAATATATTACCCCACCTAAACTACCCAAAACACCCTTGAACAGCCCTGAAATTACTAACCCCACCAACCTTGATTAACCCCAGACCTTTTACCCTAGCTTAAAACTAACTAATGTTATCTAATCAACTATAACCAATCTCACAAACAAAGCGATCACCCAAATCCAATCCAGAAGAACACAACCAAAATCAAAGCGAAGTCTCGAATTAGTATCTTATTGAACGAATGAGAAAATCAGTTAAGCTAACGACTAATTAATGATTGAACATTCAAACTAATAACTAATCAAAGCCAACTCAAAATTTAAACAAAAGACTAAAACTGGCCTAAGACGAATTAACCTATCAATTATAACAATCAAAAGATGAACTCGGGTTTTAACTAGCAATTAAACTCATGCTTGATTGAACCAAACAATACGATGAATCAAAATAAAGAGAAAAACTTACCAAATTAATCCTTCAAATCAAAAACTCCGAAAAATAACTTTGAGTTAATATTATAGGTCTATTTCGTAAGCAATAGACATATGATATTAGCCCGAAGCCACTCGTCTTTGAAAAACCTTCAAACAACCCCAAAAGGTTAGACTCTCGGATTCAACTTCGCCTAATTCCGGTGGTTTTTTTTTACATAAAATAATGAGATATATGACATGAAGGACGTCTAAGGAAGGTGTGGTGTGAATTTGGGTTCATTTGGGTGAGTAAGGGATTTGGCCGCAAATTTCGATTTGATTTTCAAAACAATTGGTTGGTATTTAAAGGCCAATGATTGCGTATTTGGGCTGAGGGGGTCAAGGAGGTTCAAGGGTGCGATTTTGGTGGTAACTGGTGGTTCTCCGCAGCCGTGGGCGATTTTCGGCGACGGAGCTGGACGGAGATGACTGCAAGAGAACTGAGGAGTTCATATGAGGAGGATGAAAATAGTTAGGATAATTAGATCTAATCTACATCAGATAAAATGAACCGTCGAATCCAAGAAATGAGAGGTCGATATTAAACCCTTCTAGGCAACGTCGTTTTGGTCATCATCCATTTGGACATGATTCTTAGGCTGCTGGGGCGGGTTTGGGAATTGTCTTGGGCGTGGGTTGGGTTATTTACTCTTGGGCTAATTTAATTTTAATAATTAAAGGCCCAAATTGGGCAGCCCCCCTTCTCTTCTTTATTTATCTATGTTTTCCACTCTCTTTTAAATACTCTTTTTTGTGTGTGTTTTTTCAATTATATTAATTTTTGATTTTCTTTTTTCTTGATTTTATAAAATTCCAACTACACTAAAATCCTAATATATTTAAACTAAACTAAGTAATTCCTATAAATTATGGTAAAATCTATTTCATGATAGATTCTATTTAAAATGTAAAATGAACTAATTGTTTTTTGTGATTTTCGTATTTTGTGCTAAAACAAATAACCTCTAATTAATGCTGAAATGTGATATTAATTCCTATATGTAAAGTGCATATTTTTTGTATTTTTATGAATTATCATACACAAATAAAATGCAACAATTATCAAAAAATGACACAAAAATTGTAAAAATAATTTATTTGCTTGATTTTTTGGGAATAATTTGCTTAGGGAAAAAATCACGTGCTCACACTCGTACCTATCATTTCTGTTTGAGGTATGCAGTTTACCTCGCTTTTCCAAAGGGCATTAATGTTAGTTGGGTACGAGGGTTGAGTTGAGCACACCATTTCATCCTCAGACGGACAGACTGTCCGTGCGTACTATTCAGATCTAAGAGGATATGCTCCGTGCGTGTGCTATAGACTTTGGATGATCGTGGGATCAATTCTTACCCCTTGCAGAGTTTGCCTACAACAACAGCTACCAATCGAGCATCCAGAAGGCTCCCTATGAGGCATTATATGGTTGGCAATGTCGATCGCTAGTTGCATGGTTTGAGCCGGAGAGGCTCGGTTTGGGTGCATATTGGGTACAGGATGCCTTGGATAAGTTTAAGATCATTCAGGATAGACTTTCACAGTTTAATCCAGGAAAAAGAGTTACGCCGACCGTAGGGTTCATGATGTGGCATTCATGATCTGAGAGAGAGTGTTTCTTCGGGTATCACCCATGAAGGGTGTAATGAGGTTTTGAAAGAAGGGCAAGTTGTGCCCTAGATACATTGGGCCTTTTTAGATCCATGGGCAAGTGGGAGAGGTGGCCTACAAACTTGCGTTGCCACTTGGTTTATCAACAGTCCATCCGATGTTCCATGTGTCCATGCTCCGGAAGTATCACTGCGATCCATCCTATGTATTAGATTTTAGCAGTGTCTAGTTGGACAAGGACTTGACCTATGAGGAGGAGCTGGTATCTATTCTAGATCGGTAGATTCGTCATTTAAGGCCGGAGAGTTATCTTTTAGTTCGAGTGCAGTGGAGAGGTCATCTTATTGAAGCAGCTACCTGGGAGTCTATAACAATCCAACCCGTCGTCTTATGAGTTACCGCTCTGTTTTCCCCGTTTTATGCTTCTTCATGTTTCATTCGGTATGTGGTGTGTTAGAGTTGATTTGGATTGATTTTTCATAAGAAATGAGACACTTAGTCTCTTTAAGGAAAGCTTAAGTTGGAAAAGTCAACCAAATATTGACTATTGAGTTATAGGGCTCGGATGTGAATTTCAGTGAATTTGTGACATAGGAGCGTGATCGAAAGTGATTTTGGAGACCCGGTGCAGAATTAGGCTTGAATTGGCAAAGTTAGTATTTTGGTGATTTCTGGTTGATAGGTGAGATTTTGATCCAAGGTTCGTAATGGAAATTTGAGAGTTTCTCTAGCTTCGTTAGGTGATTTTGGACATGCGTACAAATATTCAGGTCACTCAGATGTCGTTTGGTCGGGTTTTCAATCGAGTGCGTATTAGGAAGTTTTGAAGAAACTTAGGCTTGAATCCGATGTGAATTGATGATTTTAGTGTTGTTTAATGTGTTTTTATGATTGGAACAAGTTTGTATGATATTTTGCGATAGCTTGGGGCTTTTGGTTGAGGACCCGGGGGCCTCAGGGTGATTTCAGATGGATAAACGGAGGATCTTGGACTTAGAACATTGCAGAAAGCTGTTGCAGGCCAAATTTGGCCTTCGCCTTCGTGGGAGGGACCCTCATGTTCGCGTGGTAGATTAACTTGGGCCATCGTGTTCGCGTTGTTGGCCTCGTGTTCACGTAGAAGGGGCCTGGGGCCCTGCATGTTTGTTCATCACGTTCGCGGAGAGGGTGTCTCGTTCACGTAAGATGGTGGCCCGGTGCATCCTGTTCGTGTATAGGAGATTGTGTTTGCATAGTTAGAGGACTTAGAGCATCGCGTTCGCATTTGTGTTGATGCGTTCGCGTAGAGTAAATTATTGGTCAGCATAATTTGGTCATTGCGAAAGAAAGGGTGTTGACCGCGTTCGCGTATGGTAAAACCTGGGCGTCCAGAGGGCTTTTTATATTATTTCATCCGCGACCCCATTAATTATTTCAACCATTATTGACCACCATAAGAGATTATTGGTACAAAATGAATAGGGATTCAAGGAGGATTGATTGGAGGTAAGTTCTTTGGCCAAATACATGAAATTATGTTAGATTTGACATGAAAATGGGTTGAATTTTATCGAAAGAGGGTGAAGCTAGGGCTTGAGTTTTTGATATTCCAAATTGGGATTTGATTGGTCATTTGAGCTCGGATTGGGGAGTTGTTGGTATGTATGGACTCGTGGCAAGACGAGGAATCCGATAATGTAAGTTTCGTAATTTTTCGAGAAGCGGGCTCGTATTTTGCTAGTTTCAAGATTTTTGCTATTTCTTGATAGTTTTCAATTGGGTATTGTTTCCTTAACATATTGTAATGTATCCGCTATGATTTTGGTTAGATTCGACGTGCGTGGAGGCCAATGTGAAGGGCAAAGGCATCGCGGGCTAGAGATTTCACTGTCTCGAGGTGAGTATTACTTATAAATGATATCCTAAGAGATTAAAACCCCCGATTTGTACATCATAGTGCTGTGTTGAGGTGACTTGCATGCCGGATATGAGCTTGGGGTAGAGAATCATTAGGGACTATGACTTGGTCCGTCCCGGTTGTTAACGTTACCGCATGTTTGACTAAAATTATTTGTTATCCTCATAATTTGGCTAATTGCCATGTTTGGGGCATCGTGCCAACTATGTGAACCCTTCGGGGATTGATATCACTATTTTTGCATTACTTGCATATTATTTGATCGCGGTCCAAGGTTTCAATACTGTTTTGCAAACTCAGCCATTTTTCAAAGGCTTGAAAACTTAAACAATATTTTATTGACGTTTTGAGCTGAGGATAATAATGTTGATATTGCCCAAGTGGCTTATGTGAATTTCTAGGCTGAGCATGGACCGGGCTGTACACCGCAACTGTGTTATAGTGATTTCTGTATATATGGATGGCTCGGGCCGCACGCCGCAGTGACGTTATATTAATATTGAGGATAAGAGATTGTTTGATGCCAAGACATGGCTGATATTGTGCTTGGGCTGTAGGAGCCCCTCCGGAGTCTGTACATACCTCGATTGAGCATCGTCGACGTTAAATGGATCGGACTACACGCCGCAGTGGGTACCGGAGTGTAACATCATATGCATTGCATTTCATTCATAGTTTTGTGCTTTCTTCGTTGTTTGTGTTATTTCTTGAGATGTTTATTTTCTATTCTGATATTGTCTGATTACTTTAAAGAGAATAATTTTGAGACAGTGTAACAGTGACACTGTATGATGTGAACGGGTCAGGTAACAATGGCTTAGCAGGAACAAGAATATTGCCTGTAGGGCGAGTTTGTGAGCTCAATTATGCATACTTGTTTGCGCCCGGGGGGCTGACTCTTGTGCTGAACTGCACTACCTGTTCCACATTTAATTGCTTGCCTGTTGGGAAAAGATATTTTCAAAAGAGGTTTTGAACTGAGTCATGATATTTTCTAAAGGATTTTCATGTTTTCCTTGTTTTCTCAATAGTTACACTGTACCATATAGCATGTTAATTTGCTTTACGTGTTTATTACCGCTCAGTTATTATTTACTCTTATTACTCATTCAATTGGAGTACTCACTTTACTCCCTACACCTCGCATGCCGTTGGAGGTATTGAGCACCCGATAGTGGGTTATTACCGGATCAAAGGTAGCACTATGGTAGCCGATCAAGTTGACAGCCAGCGTCCGCGGCTCCAGACTTTATCTTTCGAACTCCGGATTTAATTTTTGTATATGTTATTGGCCCTGTAGTGGTGTTAAGTCTTCTTTAGATGCACATGAATGGTGGCATCCTGGTTGGGGTTGTATTTCCGCTACTTGTTGTTTTTAAATCATAATAAGACTGTTTATTCATGTTTATATTTTTTATAAGAACGATTTGGGTTAGTTGGCTGGACTTGTCTTCAGGAGAGGCGCCATCATGATCGAGTTTGGAAATTGGGTCGTGACAAGTTTGTATCAGAGACTAGGTTAATAGGTCTCACGAGTCATAAGCAGGTTTAGTAGAGTCTCGCGGATCGGTACGGAGACGTTTGTATTTATCCTCAAGAGGCTGCAGAACCTTTACAAAAACTTCACATTTTTGAATCCTTATCGTACGTCCTTGATCCAGCTTGAACAGAAAACTCTTGAAATTCCTCCCACACGATTGTAGCGCACGTGAGCGCTCAACATCAGATGAGCCTTGACAACTTGTGATTCCCCGATGGAGGGGCAAGATACGATTTCTTTGAGTTGATGTTAGCCCATTATGGAGGACTTGAGGCCGGATCTTTGCTTATGGCCTGAGCACTAAGGTGCTGGTTGTGCGAGCTATGTTATGAAACTTATATGCTCAATATTGCCCCTATTAGTGGAGTGACGACTTGGTAGATATGTGGTGAGTATGTTGGTACTGTGAGATGTTCCTATATGACTTGGGGTATCGAAGAAGGTCTATTGGGTGAAAGGTGGACCATTAAGTGTTTCATCTCCATTGTGATTGGATGGGTTACCCCAAGTTGTGGGTGCATGAAAAATCTTTCAAGTCTCCTAGTGGGGAGTGAAGTAAATAGCATATTACGATTTGAGTTCAGCCTCAGAAAGACTACTCGACTATATCAGGTGTATGATAGTGGAAGGTATATGGAAATATTATGTTGAGGCGAAGCAGGTGCGCTATCTCCTGCGGATTATTTTAGCATGGTATGGTCCTTATGTTCATGTTAGAAGATCTGTGTCTAACAACTTATAAATGATTGGAGCTTATTCTTACTATGTTCTTGTGGCATCAATGAAGTAAAAGTGATATGAGCTATTGAAATATTTTGGTCTATGCCTTCGAGCCAAGTTGGGGAGGTTATTGTTGATTACCTGATTGCACAGTCATATGCTATGTTGGTTCTATTTCGAGATATGCTGGCGGACCAGTTCTGGTTGTAGAAATTGAGCCGAGGATGGCACGAATGAAGCAAAATTTTTACATAGGTTATATGGTATTATGTGGATGTGTGGAAACAATAGGATGTCTTGAGTTGATGTGGATAAAGAATGCTCAGTGTGTTGAGGAGAAAGATGTTTGTTGGTATTTAAATGAGATCATATCTTGTCGTGTCAGGGTGCTATTAAGGCACGAGTGGTTCTGTTCACTAAGTCAGGTAAATTGCAGATGGAATATTGAAGTAAATGACTCTCGAGAATGGTTTTATTGTGTTCAAGGTTCTACATGTAACAATCCGGTGTCGTAAAGTTCTGTATGTGGGTAGAGGCTGAGTTTCATTGGAAAAGGTCAAGACTTGTGGTGTTTTTTTGTTGATTATGGGATTCTATGTATCGATATCGGGAAAGTCATGGTAACAAATTCATATTCGTAGAAAGTTCTTCAAAGTAAAGTATTCTGGAATGTGGTATTTCTAGGAACATTTGAGAGAGTATTCAGTGGCCTATGGGTCTTAGACAGTGTAGTCTCATGTTCGAGTCTTGTGTGGTAAGCCTGGGTTGAGGCATTGTGGTGCTACAGTAAGAGGGAATATCGAGTTGATCATGAATCAGGAGGAAAAATTTAATGGATGGAATAGCTTGATAGTAGACTGAGTCGGTATGGTAAGAGAATGATTAATTATTCGTATGTGTTTGAGGTAATGAGCCTTACATGCATTTTGCAGCAATATTCTTGAGTTTTGGCAACTTGCTTAGCTTGGTTTGGGTAGAAGGATTCAGTCCTCGCAGTTTAGCCTGTGTAAATGGAATTGGGAAAGAGTTTTTGTTAAGGTTTAATGTGGTTTGGAGCTGCATATATATATTTTCTTGAGGCATGCGAAACATGGAATGTGTAATGATTCTTCTTCTAGATGGGATTGATGGAAGGTATTGGCAAGATGAGTTACAGTTCAGTTCTGCAAAGAAGTTCACAAAATTTTTAGGCAACAGGTAGCCTCATGTAATTAAGGAAATGGTACTGCTAATTGGAAGTGGTTTGATGAGAGTATATGTCTCGGTTAAGAAGGATAATGTGATTAGACTGATGATACTTTGGTAGTATTCCGGCACTTTCTTGTTAGCCCGACTGGTGATATTCGGGTTGCTTGATGGCACATAGAGATTTTGAGTATGTGTCATGGAATTATTGGATATTGAGCTGGGGCATGTGTTCAGACGACAAAATTAGGATCAGGTATGATGATTCGTATGCCATGTGGAATTGGAGGCGGAAGTCCTCATATTCGGCTATTGTGATGCTAGATCGTGTGTATCGGCACCATTAGGCAACTATTGGGAGGCTCGAGTGAATCTTTCGTTGTTGGCATGTCGGATTTTTGGATGTGATGTTGGAGTTCAGACTGGCTGTCTCAGTGTTAGAATAATTTTGGACTATTACGTTATGGGCTATGCCGAAAACACCACAGTTTGAGTGGCGAGGTGTATTGAGTTATGTTCTTGTGGAGTGGTTTATATTTCAAAGACCCAGCGGACGGGTAGGAGGGAATTTGTTTTCCTATTGAACCTTCATGATGGATGTCAGTGCAGAGGTTGCTGTTATTGAGCCAGTTCTAGCGTTAAGGAACTTTTTCGATGCATGTTCAAGTTTGAGTTGACTCGGCTGGCTCCGAATTGTATTGTCTAGGGATAGGTTGACTCGACCTTTGTTGACCTTATCAGCAATCTGGAGAGATCTATGAGTTGTTTTCTAAGTTGCAAGACGTTATGATTTACGGGCAATGGGCACATATGGTGCGGTTCTATCGGGATTCATAGTGGAAGTTGAGGTGGAAACCTCAGTTGTGCTTGAGTTTGGTAGCTTATAACGCTACATGTAGATATTGTATGCACTGAGTATGCTTACGACCGATACTCGGTATTTTGTTGTAATGAGCAAATTTGGCTCGATGTGCATATCTTTATGTGAGATATATGTATGGATCGGGTGGCACACCGCCATGGATATGTGTGGATTGGGTGGCAAGCCGCCACGAGGAATGTTATCTAGATCGGGTTACACGCCGCAACAGTGTGATGTTGAGAATATTTTTTCAAATGCTATTTTGTATGCCTTGCTTCCTGGTTTCTAAGGAAAGTCCATATCGGGTGTTGCTCGACAGATGGGCCGGTTGTGTCCTTTCAGGAACGTATGGTGTTTACTACTTGCTTCACCATTGGTATAATGATTTGTTAAGGTTCCAAATATCAATCGTACGTGGTTTTCAATTTCGAGTATAGCTACTTGAGGTGTCTCATGTGGAGTGGTGGTTGGAATAGGATCGTGCACTGTAGCGAAACAATGTGGAGATATGACCCTGCGGGTTAGATTTGTGTGCTCTATTCTTTGATGAGAGATGGATTCTCAGCCTTGTGTTGTGATGGTACTGGCGAGCTTAAGGTACAAATCTTTCAATCAAGTCATTTTCATGATCGGTGTATATTCCGACTGTTGTTTATGGGTGCGCATAGTTACATAAGTGGAGACTTAGGCCGTATTGATGTTCCATGTCACCAGGGTGGTGTGTTTGGTCAGAAGAGATTTTTGGGATCATTAATGGATGTGAACGGATTTGGTTTCAGCTTGTTCAAAGGATGATATCAAGGTTTGGCTCGGAATCCGCTGTGGTATTAGTCAAAAGGGAAGAAATGCCTTCGTGAATGGTTGATCTGAGAAATGGTTATGGTATACTACGTGTTTCATTATTGTTGGTAGAATATGAAAGTGTTGGAATAAGACTCCAGCTAATAAGAGGTTTCTCTTGGTATATGGTTGTTGTGGACAGTTTCCGTGAATGGAAGTTATTGTTTCGAGTTCTTGGATTATGTGGTATATCATATGATTTCACCTGAGGTTGTAGGTATGAGCTATTACAGCTGGTTCAGACTTATCCTGGGTTATAGATGTGAGGTTCTTGTCTTGCGTATAATTTCGAAAAGTGCATTGTGGTTCTACGTGTCATGGTGTAGATGGATTGCGAGACTTAGCTATGTGGTGCTATCGGACCTATGCGAGATAGGGCGACGAGGGTTCACCCCGGGTATATGCTTGGTAAGGTCATGCAGCTATCGGGTTGCTTCTGGTGCAACTCTTGGTACGCTCGAGGATGAGCATTTATTTAAGTTGGGGAGGATGTAACGACCCGACCTGTTGTCTTATGAGTTACCACTCCGGTTTCCCCATTTTACGCTTCTTCATATTTCACTATCGGTATGTGGTGTGTTATAGTTGATTTGGATTTATTTTTTCTAAGAAATGAGACGCTTAGTCTCTTTAAGGAAAGCTTAAATTGGAAAAGTCAACGGAATATTGACTATTGAGTTAGAGGGATCGGACATGATTTTCAGTGATTCGGTTATATTCGTGGGATGATTTGTGTCTTAGGAGCGTGATTAGAAGTGATTTTGGAGACATGGTGCAGAATTAGGCTTGAATTGGCGAAGTTCGTATTTTGGGGATTTTCGGTTGATAGGTGAGATTTATCCAAGGGTCGGAATTGAACTCCGAGAGTTGCTTTAGCTTCGTTAGGTGGTATTGGATATGTGTGCAAAATTTCAGGTCATTCGGGTGTTGTTTGGTTGGGTTTTCGATTAAATGCATGTTTCGGATGTTTTGAAGAAACTTAGGCTTGAATCCGATTTGAATTGACGATTTTAGTGTAGTTTAATGTATTTTGATGATTGGAACAAGTTTTTATGATGTTTTGGGATATGTTGGTGCTTTTGGTTGAGGTCCTGGGGGCCTCGGGTGATTTCGGATGGATAAACGGAGGATCTTGGACTTAGAATATTGCAGAAAAAATGCACAACTGTTGAAGGCCAAATTTGGCCTTCGCGTTCGCGGGAGGGACCTTCGCATACGCATAGTAGAGTTTCCGGGGCCATCGTGTTCGTGTTGTTGGCCTCACATTCGCATAGAAGGGGCCTGGGGCCTGCCTAGTTTGTATATCACGTTCGCATTGAGGATATCGCGTTCGCGTAAGATGGTGGCCGGTGCATCGCGTTCGCGTATAGGAGATCGAGTTTGCGTAGTTAGAGGACTCATAGGTTCGCGTTTACGGTGTGTTGACGCATTTGTGTAGAGTAAATTATTTGTCGGCAGAATTTGGTCATCGCGAACGTGGGGGTGTTGACCGCGTTCGCGTAGAGTAAAACCTGGGCGTCCAGAGGGCTTTTATATTATTTCATCCGCGGCCCCATTCATTATTTCCTCTATTGTTGACCACCATAAGAGCTTTTTAGTACAAATTGAAGAGGGATTCAAGGAGGAATGATTGGAGGTAAGTTCATTGGCCTAAATACATTAAATTATGTTAGATTTAGCATGAAAATATGTTGAAATTCATCGAAAGAGGTTAAAGCTAGGGCTTGAGTTTTTGATATTCCAAATTGGGATTTGATAGGTCATTTGAGCTCGGATTTGGGAGTTTTTGGCATGTATTGACTAGTGGCGAGACGAGGAATCAGGTAATATGAGTTTTTGTAATTTTTCAAGAAGCGGGTTCGGGGCTCGAATTTTGCTAGTTTCGAGATTTTTGCTATTTCTCAATAGTTTTCAATTTTGTATTGTTCCCTTAGCATATTGTAATGTATTCACTCTGATTTTGGTTAGATTCGACGTGCGTGGAGGCCAATTTGAGGGGCAAAGGCGTCGCGGGCTAGAGATTTCACTTGCTCGAGGTGAGTAATACTTGTAAATGATATTCTGAGGGTTTGAAACCCTGGAATTGCACATCATAGTACTATATTGAGGTGACTTGAACGCTAGATATGAGCGTGGGGTAGAGCACAGTTGGGGACTGTGACTTAGTCCGTCCCGGTTGTTGATTTTACCGCGTGTTTGACTAAAACTATTTGTTATCCTTATAATTTGGGCTATTTGACATGTTTGGGGCTTCGTGCCAACTATGTGAACCCTTCGAGGATTGATATCACTATTTTTACATTACTTGCATATTATTTGATCTCGATCAAAGGTTTTTATATTGTTTTGCAAACTCAGCCATTTTTCTAAGGCTTGAAAAATTAAATAATATTTATTAACGCTTTGAGCTGAGGATTATCATGTTAATATTGCCCAAGTGTCTTATGTGTATTTCTGGACTGAGCATGGACTGGGCTGTACACCGCAACAATGTTATAGTTATCTTTGTATACATGGATGGCTCGGGCTGCACGCCGCAGCGGTGTTATATTGATATTGAGGCCAAGAGCCTGTTTGATGCCAAGACATGGCTGATATTTTGCTTGGGCTGTAAGAGCCCCTCCGGAGTCTGTACACACCCCGAGTGAGTGCCATCGAAATATATTGTCATATGTATTGCATTGCTTCATACTTTTGTGCACTATTGGTTGTTTGTGTTATTTCTTGAGATGTTTATTTGCTGTTACGATATTGTCTGATTACTTTAAAGAGAATAAATTTGAGATAATGGTAACAGTGACACTGCATGATGTGAACGGGTCAGGTAACAATGGTTAATCAGGAACAAGAATATTGCTTGTAGGGCGAGTTTGTGAGCTCAATTATGCATACTTTGTTTGCGCCCTAGGGGCTGACTCTTGTGCTGAACTGCACAACCTGTTCCGCATTTAATTGCTTAACTGTTGGGAAAATATATTTTTAAAAGATGTTTTGAACCGAGTCAAGATATTTTCTAAAGGATTTTTACGTTTTCCCTGTTTTCTAAATAGTTACACTGTACCATATAGCATGTTGATTTGCTTTATGTGGTTTATTACCGCTCAATTATTATTTACTCTGGTTACTCATTGAGTTGGAGTACTCACTTTACTCCCTGCATTTCGCGTGCAGTTTCAGGTATTAAGCACCCGGTAGCTGGTAATTAGTGGATCGAAGGTAGTACTACAGCAGCCGAGCAAGGTGACCGCCAATGTCAGCGGCACTGGACTTCATCTTTTGAACTCTTGATTTTATGTTTGTATATGTTATTGGTCCTGTAGTGGTGTTAGGTTTTCTTTAGATACTCATGACTGGTGACACCCCGATTTGAGTTGTATTTTCACTACTTGTTTTTTTTAAAAAGAAGACTGGTCATTCATGTTATTAATTGTTAAAAGAACGATTTGGGTTAGTTGGCTGGTCTTGTCTTCACGAGAGACGCCATCACGATCGGGTTTGGAAATTGTATTGTGACAAAGTCCGGATCCAATATGCGAAGTAGACACCCTCACCTTTTCTATAGCTTCGGTACTTTTCTATGTCCGTTCGAGGACGAACAATTATTTTAGAGATGAAGAATGTGATGACTAAAGGGTCATTTTATGTTTTAGAACTCGATTCGACGCTCTTAAGCCTTAAAAATTTTATTTTTACCCTCCATAATTTACGTGCACATTCCTGACGTATTTTTGGAAAGCTTTTACTTTGAAACTTGATGCAACTAAGAATTCTGAAAATCTCCACGATGCCGATCCACTAAGCTTTTTTTCCCCCAAGGATTAACCGAAAGACTAGAAGGAAAATTAGGGGTTATTCGCCTCCCATATGAGAGCATAACTAATTAAATAATATTATAATATTTGACTTCTGGATGATATAAGGGGTTCAACGTCAACCAATTGACATTATTGATATGCCTAATCTCTTCTTTCTTTTATAATAAACATATCATAATATAAAGTTGGTCAATATAATAGGACGTGATAAACTCACATTCCTTATAGTGATAAGAAGTGTTAGTTTAACTGAAAAAAATTGTTCTGATCCACGTCATTTTCTCTTTAAATAACAAGTTCACGAGTAGACAATCCAACTATGCAATATACTGTCAAGGAAAAACAAAACGCCTAACATATATAGAAAACTTGTCGACTTGAAGCCATGCTTGAAAAATTAATTAACTAATTTTCCATTTGTTAATAAATTAAAAAGAACAAAATAAGTACAAAAGGTAGAATTTAATAATAGTATTGAGCTGGTGGAATTAATTGCTATACGATTAAACTAATTCGATACATTGAACCCTCTATCACAACTATTACTTTAATATTAAAGCGATATAGCCTTGTACGTTGAGATCTTATTTGTTGATCATGCGCTATTAAAGTACTTGGAGAGCTAGTTTATACATACATACATATATATAATATACATATATATAATATATATATATATATATATATATATATATATATATATATATATATATATATATATATATATATGTATATTAAAGTAGGTTTCAGTGAATATCATGAATCACGGGCAACTGTAGGAGAAGGAAAAATATAATAGTGCAATATTTACAAAACTTTAATTAACATTTTTGGCAATAAAATATGGTTCTAATAGATCAAATCAATGCAGGTGAGAATCACGTAAATACAACCGCAAATGATTCACTTTCTATATTTTGGTTCTAATATGTTAATCAATGCTCCCCAAGTTCCCATTCATTATATTCAACATATTCCTTGTATTCTACAAGAGAACAGACAGAAAAAAAATATTACTGCAATTTATTAAAAAATGGTACATCGATATTTCATGTATTTTTATGTATGTCATTTGGATCGAGATGGTATATATGGTTTGATACTGGTATAATAATTATATTCAGATGCTTCATATGTTTTTTTTTAATGTAAGTTATTTGCAGGTATTATGTATGATATAATTCTAGTATCACTGTAGTATTTTGATGATTCATATGTAATTTTATGTAATTTACGTATGAAACATGGAATAATATACTTGTATAATAATGGTACGGTGAGTACTTTCAGTTTCAGATGAGTCATCATATAAGTTATTTTCAGATATAATATATGGTATAACAAAAACTCGATATGTCATTTTAATTTTTACGTAGTTTATTTGCAAATATTATAATTACAGTAATACATGAATATTAATTGTTTAACAAAGAAATAGTTTTTGTAGCCAAAGCAAATAAAAAAATAATACGGGTTTCTAATAATAAATTTTACTTCACTTTTCTTAATATAAAGTAAAAAAAAAAACTTATTGATAATTGCAATTTTCTTCCAATGGTGGAGAATAACAAGAATATTGACAATCGATAATATTACTTTGTGATTTACTTGATGGGGATACAAGATATGGTGATGAGATTTATATAGTGGTATAATTTACTTGATGGGGATACAAGATATGGTGATGAGATTTATATAGTGGTATAATTTACTTGATGGGGATACAAGATATGGTAATGAGATTTATATAGTGGTATAACTTATAACCGCTTCGCTCTATTTAATTTCTTATAGTATGGTATAATTGTTATATAATAACAAAATCTCGGTATTTCAATTTAATTTTTACGTAGTTTATTTACAAATATTATAATTGCAATAATACCTGAATAATAACTGTTTAACAAAGAAATAGTTTTTGTAGCCAAAGTAAATAAAAAAATATATGGGCTTCTAATAATCAATTTCACTTCACTTTTCTTAATATAAAAGTAAAAAAAAATAATGAAAATCAAGATTGAAATAATAAGGAAAAGAAATCTTATTGATAATTGAAATTTTCTTTCAATAGAAGATCTTCCAATAGCGGAGAATAACAAGAATATTGACAATCGGTAGTATTACTTTGTGATTTTTTTATGGGGATACAAGATATGTGAGGCGATTTATATAGTGGTATAAGTTATAACTGCTTTGCTCTATTTAATTCCTGCCCATTACTATCATTTATAATAGTGATTACCTAGTTTGTGAGTTATTTGTAACGATTAAGATAATAATGAATTATCGCGCATAATCAGGGATTATATTCTTTCCATATTCGTGACTATTAATGATCCTTCGAGCATCGTGGCCTTTGGTATCCTTAATTATCCACCATGTATATGTTTCATCTTTCCAGCTGATAGGCACAGTATCCTCGTACACGATCACTTGGGTGTTACTTATGCCTTCTCTGTTCTTCATACTTATTCATTGCTTCGATTCCTAAGCCACATGTTAGCATATTATTGGTCAACGTGGTGATTTTATTTTTTATCAATATAAGTAGTTCCCCCACTTTCTGAATATTCTTAACTAAATATTTTGAAAGTGAAGAGTTTATTTATGGTGGGAATGTCTTGCCTCATCTTCCCAGTATCATTATGATATGCATCAGAAGTGAAGAGAAACATGTTTCTTCCATAGAATGCTCGAGACAAATGTCTTATTGTGACTGGCTCTACAGTTTGCAGTGGCTTTTTATGGTTTCTATGACTTTTCAGTTCGACACGACGATTCCACAATGACATTTTTCCTAATAAATATTGTATAATCGAACTTCTAAAGCTTCTTCTACTCTCTTTCGTTTTTACGTTCTTCACTGAATCCTCTCAGTAACTCTCTTATTCTCAAGGTATTTGCCTTTCCTCGACAATGGCTACTAAGTCTTCTAACCCCTCTACATCTTCTGAACCTCGTCTTACGATAATGGTAGACGATCTTCCTTTCATTGTGGCTCCAATTAGGAGTAGAAGTAGATGTGTTATGCTTCATAGCCTAAGTTCAATATCAAGCCGAAGCACTTCTTCTTCTAAAAAGAGTTCTTCAAAATATACCTCCTCTTCCAATCCTCTATTACTCTGAGATCATTTTTCAACATTAAGGATCACAACGAACCATTGCCAGGACCCTTAATTTCTGAAACGTTCCCATTTAGTTTTCTTTTGTTTCCAACTGTGAGGCGTGGATCAAAGAAGTTACTTCCATAGCAACATTCAATCATGTATACTGCTATTCTTCCCTCATAAAATTTTGTCTTCTTCCTCTTGTACGTAGAGAGTGATGTTAGAAACCTAATTTTCCAATCATAGCTTCTGATGTTGATGACCATATAACCGCCTACCGTGAATGTTATTTGTTCATCTACACCTACCCTTTTACCCTAGGATTCAAACCTCTAATAGATCTAACGATTTTGAAATTTTTCCGCTACTTCATTGTTTTCTTCGGGCAAATAGGTCCGATAATGTGGAGGGCACTAGCATGCCTTCGCTATTTGTCGGGCTTAGTTTCTTCCCCTTTTACTTTTGAGCATCTCCTCCATTTATATTTCAAGAAACTATTTCGTGCGAATAGTTTTACTCTTGTAGCAATGAGTAAACGTATTTTGGTTGGATCAGAAGATGATCGCGAAAGGGATTGGTATAGCTAGTTCGTGGTTGTCCCAACTCATGAGTTAGTGGGAGAAGAAAATCTGCCTTATTCGGAAAAGTAATGTTTTACTCTTAAGTACTTTCTTTTACTTTTGCTTTATGCTATCTTCTTTCCCTTTTTTCTTAGAATACTAATCTTCTTGTACTTTTTGTTAGCAATCACAGAAGTGTTTGGTGAACTTCCTGAATTTCGCAGTTGGGTTAAATAGATATTATCTGGTGCTCCTATAGAGCAAAGAACCTGGAAGTTTATTTTCCAAAAATTTGGGTGAAAAGTCAAAACCTATGGTATGCTATTTTATTTTGCCATTTTTACCTTTTTCCTCATTTTTTATGTTTACATTGTTTCCTTTTGGTTTTTAGGATTTTGAATCTGCAGAGTTCATCCCTCTCCACTCTTAAAGTTAGACTTGATGTCAACACTTCTCATGAGCGGATATTGGATGTGTTCTTATCAAAGAGGAAAATAAAGAACTCATTGACTCTGATGAAGCGGAAGAAGAAGAAGGATCTTTAGTGAAGAGGCCTCGAGTTAGGAGGTAAGTTGTTCAGGATAATGAACCAAGCATCCCCCAAAAACTGCATTTAGGATCCATACCTTTAGCTTTTCACTTGGTCGACGAACCTGAGTATGCCTACAACAATTTTAGATAAAGAAGTTGTTTATCCTACTGTGGACCCTCTTTGAATCCCCATTGAGCAGCGCTCCACTCAAGGATTTGAGGGTGATGAAGACTTTGGCTTTGTTTCTGAAGATCTACCTCTTGACACTCTTCCCATGAGCCATCTTGCTTGTGTTGTTGCTCCTAGGGATGAAGTTGGCCCTTTTTGGGCGGAAAAAAGTTATAACCGAAGTACCCGAGGGTGTCAGCTTGCTGAAGAAAACTAGTCAGGCCACAATTTGGTTGAAGCCTCGGATTTGGTCCCTTAAGAGGAAAAACTTGATTCTTAATTCTCCATTACTCTTATGAATGATTTAATTCATTCCACTCTCAAGGTGAATTTTTCTACCCTTAATCCTTTTCTATCTTCCTTCCTTTGGTTTGTAACATCTTTGTTTTTTCCTTTTTGTAGATTAACTTAACTAGTATGGAGCTAATGAGAAGGTTAACTTGGACTGAACTGTAAGTTGCGGAGTTAGGCACGGAGGCGGATAACTAGAAATAGCAGTTTGAAAGCCTTCAACTAGAGAAGGATGTCTTAGCCAATGACAAGGAGACTTTGGAACAAAATCTTAGCTTACCAATGCTGAGTTAGCAGTGGCGAAGATATCAACTAATCAGATAGAGAAGAAGAAATCAAGGTTGGAGAAAAGTTTTGCTTAGCAGCACTCAAAGATGACTGAAGAGATTGAAGTTTGAAAAAACTTCTGAAATGAAAAGAAGTGTATGCGGGTGAACTAGTTCAAGAGTTGACCCGATATCATGAAGAACTTCGTGCCTCTTCCACCAAGATTTAGCTCCTGGAGTCGACATTAGAACCTTTGAAGGTTTCATACGATGTTTCTAAGGCTGAGAAAGAAGATCTAAGGGATGAAATTGAACAAATAGAAAAAGACTACAAGGACCTCGAGGATAAATTGACTCTAGGCGTGAGTTGGGCCTTCCATAAAACTCGTATTGAAACTTTGACTCAGGCTAGCCAAGAAGGCTTTAATATCGAAGCTGAGCTTGCTAGGGCTAAAGAAGTTCCAAGGGTGATTTAGCAATAACGACTCGGAGGCAGATCCCCAGACTTCTTCTTCAAGTCCCACTGATGATCCTTCTTTTGCTCCTTCCCAAGACGCTCCTTAGTTTATTTTAAGTGATTTTCTTTGATATTTTTATTTGTCTTTTGGAAACTTTAAACATTATCAATATTAACTTTTAGCATGTTTAGGTATTATTTGCTCTTTAATTGTTCGAGCATTTTTTTCGTATTATCTTAGTATAATGAATGCTTTAATAATAATTTGAGTCTTGTTTTTGCAGTATCTTAGTACAATGAATGCTTCAATATACCATGACTCAATACACACAATCTTAATTCAAAAAGAAGGCCATTTTATGCAATCGATGCTAATGAAAATTCCGTCTCATCTTCATGTTAGTTAAAAGTATGAGAAGTTTTATTTGAACTTTCAAGGCAAATACTCATATACATTATTTTCATAATTGCTTTCTTGTCACAACCCAATTTCCTTCCGTTGGATTTCGTGATGGCACCTAGTCGTAGGGACTAGGTAAACCTAATGTTTAGTGAATATCAACCATAATAAAGAAAGTCTAACGGTCCCAATATAGAAATATTTTATAGAATTTATATCTTCCCAAAACCAGTGGTACAAGTCATAAGCTCTACAGAGTTTCGCTATAACTTCTAAACTCAACTGTATGGAAATAAGTACAACAATGTGAATACAAAATAGGAAGATGACTCTGAGGCCTACGAATGGAGCATCAGGGTTACCTTGAGTGTCCTCGATAAGAATCCGCACAGCTACTAATGTTCAATACCTGGATTTGTACAAAACAATGTACAGAAGTGTAATATGAGCGCAATGCAATAATGCCCAATAAATATCAAGACTAACCTCGGAGGAGTAGTGACGAGGTACAGTCAAGACACCTACCGATCTAATAGTATAAGTGTAGAAACAACAGAATATGATATCTATACAAGGACTACGCGATGTGGCTGAAAATATAGTAATTACAATAAGAAAAGAAAACAGCAAGTAACATCGGAACACCCTAATAAGAACATAGAAAAGTTAACAGTAATACAATCCAAATTCGAAATCAAAAATACAGTCAAGACAAGTCATAACTCAGCAACTACAATAGTTTTCATATTTGGTCTTAGCCATCAAACTTCAATCAATTAGTCAAATCCTTCAATTGATAAAAATATTTTGAAATATACTTCCTTCAAGTAAATATTTTTCACTAATAGTTCTTTCAAAATGAATACCTTTCGAATATAATATTTCCGAATAAATATCCTTCGAATATAAGTCGCCCTGTGACACTTCATGTCATAATCATACAATACGAGTCTCAATACCTAAACCTTAACACTTGACATTCTGTGCCCTCATCACGCCTCATAATCGTACTGATAACTCACGTGCCAAATAGGGCCATTCTCACATGGAAGGCAAATAAACAAGGGTGTGCATCTATACTCATCAATATCAAGAAGCCTCTTATCCGATAAAGGTACTTAGTCACGTGTATGCTTGTGCAAGTGTCCTAACATAGTTCATACAGGATAATAAGCATAAGGAAAAGAATGGAAATCACGTATAATGTTTACATATGGATAATATCAATGAAAAGCAATAGCTTAGAACACAGTGATAATAACAGGGGATCTCCCAGGATACAGTCCCTTAGTTCCAAACGTAAATATATATGGGGATCTGCCAGAATACCGTTTCGTAGTCCCAAAGTAAATACACAGAATAGGGGGATCTACCGGGATAACGTCCCGTAGTCCCAAACGTAAATGTGTAGGAGAATCTACCAGAATACCATTCCTAATTCCAAAGTAAATATGCAGAATACGAGGACTGTCCCATAGTCCCAACGTACATAAGCAGTGCAACCAACAGAAATAATAGTTACAACACGGCAGACCCTCGTACATCGCCACAACAAGTAAAATAGCAAAAATGACAATAATACAAAGTACGACGAGTAAATCAACTCAAGAACTTTAAATCACAAGGAAACAGTAGAACCAGTTCACAAGGAATAATCACAGTAAAGAATGCTAGGCATAAAGGGAACAGTTCAACAAGGGAAAACTAACATGTAGCAACGACCTCATTATATACAAGTCAACAATAAGGAAGCAAACACGAGTCAAAAAATTTCAAATAAGGGCATGTCACCTAACATACGATGTTTAAATTTCTTTCAAGGTTGGCAATTACGAAAATATACGACATTTCATTTAAGACTAGGCAGAGGAAAGATGATCTTAACTTCACTTATTTCCCAAATAAGACAAGCATTTATGAAAAGATAGCACGACGATAGGAGAGGTAAAAATATTCAGTCAAGTCAAATAAGAGTCAAATAAGCAATAAGAGTAAATCATAAAGTCATTAATTTCAATCAAAGCATGTAATTTAAGGAGACAGAGCATAAACAGACACATGAGAAGCATAAATAAACACATTGTTTGGAGGTGATATTTAAATCATGGACATACCAGTTGCAAGTTCAAACAGCAAAACAAACAGAAATAGCAGGACCCTAAAGTTAGCCTTGGCTTTCAACCAGCTAACACAAGCAGCAGAGAACTTAGTAACAGAGAACTTAGTAGTCGAGAAGATTAGAGTATATAGTATGAACTTATCAGATTGTTCGTTGTCTGAAGTAGAAGGATGGGGTTTTTTATAGTTCGAAAATAAGCAGCAAGTAAGGCAGGAAAATAAATTAATATCAATCAAAATCAATTAGGG
The DNA here is from genome assembly GCA_034376525.1 of Nicotiana benthamiana. NCBI lineage: Eukaryota > Viridiplantae > Streptophyta > Magnoliopsida > Solanales > Solanaceae > Nicotiana > Nicotiana benthamiana. The sequence continues at coordinate 8,249,092 of CM067331.1, read as the reverse complement.
AAAGAATTTCCTTTATTTAAGGGAGTCGGACTTAGGATAATTAAACAAAGTTCCAAATATGGGAAGGAAATCAAGAATGGGTTGTAAAATAGAGGGTAAATACATATAAGTTTTTTTTGAAATACACACGGTTTAGCAAATAAGGTAAACTGAGTCATCAATCACACAAGGAATCAAGGAAAAAAGTATTTGAATACAGCTCGAAAACAAATCTAAGTCAGAGAATCAAATAAGTTTGTAAAAAAAATCAAAACCCCAAAATTTAGGGTTATTTGAAAGGAAAATATGCCTTATAAAGAGATGCACAAATTCAAGCAGGCAAGGTTAGGATTGAAAGAATAGTCACATAATCAGAAAGCAGAAACGCGTAGGCATAAAACGGATTAAAATTCTTGCAGATCTTAGCAAGAAATCATAAGCATGTATGAAACTCAAACAGTTAGGGCTTCAGAATCAGATAAGCAACATACACAAAGTCGAAAACCCCAAAGTCTAGGGTTTCCTAACATTTCACAGTGTAAAGAAGAAAGCAAAAGAATACTCAGGTAAACAAACTAAGAGAGAACACAAATACTCGCAAAAGCAAAATACAGTGGAGAGTTACTAAAACCCTAGGTAAAGGAAAACATTCAAAAGCCATAGCAAGAAATAAAGAAATCCCAATAGAGAAGTTAAAAAAAATCGAAGAAACCCTAGTTTTTTAGGAAGACAAACCGTTTTGAAAGGTCAAAATGGCAAAACGTGTAAAAAAGCTTAGCATTCATAGTTCTGAAGCAGATCTTAAAGAAAATAAAGAAGAAAAACCTTGAAGCTTAGGGTTGAGAAACCCTAGAAAAATAAGAAAGACCTGGAACGGACTGGTCTTGAGTTGGAAATGGACTCACAAGGCTAGGGATCACTGGAGAGAGGCAAGAAATAGCCATAGAGCTCGAATCGGAGGTTCTATGAACCGTAGACCTTCAAGGTCTGGCCTCGATCTATGAACGGAGGAGCCATAGAAGGGAGTAGGGGTTGAGTACAGGTTGCACTAGGCTTGGGGGCCGTGTTTTCCGGTGAGATAAGGTCGGAAATCAATTGGAGAGGGCTATGGTTTGGAGAGGGAAGGGGATACAAGGGCGGCGGATTTGGAAAATGATTTTGGGTTGGGGGGGCTGTTGGTAGGTTAAAAAAGAAAAGGTTAATCGTGGACCGTTGATCAAAATGATCAATGACCACAATTTAAAATGGGGGTCCGGGTGGGTTGGCTCGAATGAGTTTGGGTCGAGTAGTTTTGTAATTGGGTCGTGATTGGGTTTAATTGTGGGAGTCAGATTAGGGGCAAAATTAGGCTATAATTGGAAGTATAAATAGGTTATAATTGAAACGGTCACTTTCCCCATTTGATTTTATAAAAATAGTAAACGATGTTGAAAATCAAATTAAAAATACTAAATAAAAAAATGCATAAATATAAATCTAAAAATATTACAAATGATTTTATGATTTAAAAACTATTAAATCGGGAAATAGGCTAAAATTACAATTTCATGCATTTTAAGTTTAGAAATACCAAATGAACTTGTAAAATTATGTAAAAATCATGTAAATTCTATTTTTATGTAAATGAGAATAAAATAAATTATTCACCAATATAACAAATTTTGAGAATAATTATCGGATTTTATATGTTGGGGAATCCATCAATTCTACACAGCTTCCGTGAAGGCAATAAGGTAGCACATGAACCGGCACAACAGGGAGTTAGGCAGGCCAATGTCTATTATAGTCAGTTATATTCAGGTGTCCCAAACTACCTCTGAGATGTTGTGCAAACTGACAAAGAGGGTATTACTACTAATGTTGTTATTTTAAATAATTTGGCTATGCTCGCAAACTCTTTAATGTCTTCTTTTGGCTGTAACAATATTACTATTACCATGCCTACGTTTGCTCCAATGGAAGGCTCAGGTTATGTAACTCTACTAGTTAATAGATAAATAAAGTATCTTCATTGCCAAAAAAATAGCTAAAGTCTTTACATTAAGGGCAGTAGGAAATTGTCGATTTTGTTCCAATAAAGAACAAATTTTAGCGCTGTTATCTATATGGATTAACACTCAAGCTATAGATCGATGTACAATACAATTATTACTTGTTAGCTAGTTTGTATGGTCCATTCATTTCGTCATTAATTTATAAATATCAGATTAACTACTTGTAAAGGCTTGATATATATATCAGCAACAAAACCAAATCACAGTCATATTAATGTTAGGGCGAAACAGGTTATAAAATATAATTAGTTGATTTGGTTGAATATTTAACTTATTGATTGATGGAAGGAGCAACAATAATGTAGTTGTAAGAATTTAATATACTATTAACTATATGTCTTTCTTTCTTTTGGTAATTAACATATTTTAATAATCACGAAGTAATTACAAAACTTTAGTATAACTAACACAGCTTGCTATCTATCCAACTACAGTGTATACTCAACTACCTAGAAATATAAACTATACACAAAAGACTTATTTTTAGGAGTGGCTCTAGCACTAACAACATATGTTATCTCTTTTGTAATTTGCTCCCATACTCTACTTTTTTGTTCTGATATTCCTCTGTTTCTCTCCATCCAAATGTGGTAAGCACCTGACATAAACCATTCTAAAGATATGAGCATGTTGAGTTTTCCCTTTGGCACATGTCACTGACCATCTGTAGAACTGCTGCCAATTAGCACAACCATGAAATTGCTTCTCCATCCAGTTACACATTTTGATCCATACTTGTTGAGTAAATTTCACATTGCTCAAATAGATGATCTCTTGTTTCCACTGCTCTTCTGCACATTACACATTCTGTATCAATATTAACCTTCCAACTATCTATCATGTCACAAGTCATCAGTCTCCCATGCATTATCAGCCACATTATGAATTTTGCCTTTGATCTTGCTACATTGTTAAACATCAATGTTTTCCATTCCAACCTGCTAAGTCACCAAGTAAGTGTATGTATATTTGTCTGATCAGGCTTCTATTGTGAGTTTGCATAAATTGTCTAGCTTCCAGAATTCCTTGTTCCTCTATTACTTTCCTTACCACCAAGCAAGCTTGCTGGGAAATTGCCATTGTACTCACGTGTTGGTTCTTGATATAGTAAGTATGAATCCAGCGGATCCACAACTTATCTTGTTTATGAGCTTAATCCCAGCAGTTTTTGGCAATTGTTGTTTTGTTCCATAGCTTCAAGTTAACAATGTTCAGTCCACCTCCTGCCTTTGGCAGGCAAACTCTATCCCAAGCAATCAAGGCTTTCCTTGTTATTTATTTTGTAACAGACCAAATATAGGACCTACATAATCCCTATACTATCTTGATCACTTTTGTTGGCAGAATGAATAGTTGTGCCCAGAAAGCTTGAATTCCAAACAACACACTTTGAACTAGGTGGACTCTTTCTGCATATGATAAAGTCTTGGCAGTCCAGAAAGTAATCCTTGTAGTCATTTTGTCACTAAGTGGTTGCCATTACATTATACTTAGCTTCTTTGTAGACCGAGGTACCCCTAAATATTTAAAAGGAATTTTACCATTAGAGAGCCCCAACAGCTGCAGAATTTGTTGTTTATGTACCAAAGAAACCCCTCCAAAATAAGCTTCACTCTTACTGAGATTTGCTTGTAGCCTTGAAACATGGGTAAATTGGTAGAATTTTTGCCGCATCACTTGTACTGTCCTTAGATCACCTCGTTCAAATAATAACAAATCATCTGCAAAGCTTAAGTGAGTGATCCCAAGCTTTGCACGTCTAGGCTGATATTTAAAGTCCCTCTACTGCTTCAGACTAGCCAACTTTCTACTCAGGTATTCCATTGCTATAGCAAACAAAAATGAAGACATAGGATCTCCCTGCCTCAATCCGTTAGTAGCATTAAAAGTCTTATTTGGTTCCCCATTAACTACAATAGAGTAGTTAATTGTTTGGACACATCGATAACCCAAGATATGAATAATGAGGAAATCCTAGCTCTTCCATAACTTCCTTCATATATGGACACTAAATAGAATCATATACTTTCTGGAGATTTATCTTTATCATGCACCTAGGAGATATATTTTTTCTAGTATAAGCCTTCACCTGTTCATGTGCCAGAAGGATATTATCTGTTAGCTTTCTCCCAGGTATAAACCCTTCTTGTGCTTCATTAATAATAGTACTCGTGATGCCTTACATTCTTGCTGCTAGTACCTTGGATATCATTTTGTAGAGGACAGTGCAACATGCTATAGTCCTAAACTCTTTAACAGTTTTTGCTTAAGATACCTAAGGGACCAAGGTTATGGATGTGCAATTGACAGCTCTATGTAATTTTCCAGTGATGAAAAATTCTGTAACAGCTACTGTGACTTCATATTTAACAACATACCATGCCTTCTTGAAGAAATAAGCATTATAGCCATCAACATCATGTGCTTTGTCATTGTCAATAGAGCATAATCCTTCATAGATTTCTTCTGGGGTCACATCTTTGGATAAATCAATCCTTTGTTGTTGATTAAGTTTAGTTCACATACTCATAACCCTTTTGTCTATAGCAGGCAATGACTGCGCAGAAGTACCCATCAGTGATTTGCAAAAATCAACTATCTCCCTTTGGATGCTCTCTGGATCAGTAATCATGTTGCTAGTGTTGGTTTGTAATTCCACTATTTGCTTCCTTTGGCTTCTCTCTTTCATTACATCTAAGAAGTATTTAGTATTAGAGTCACCTAGTTGTATCCATTTGGCTCTGGCTTCTTGTTTCAGAGCTCCCTCTTCTATCAGATCCCACTTTTCAAATTCTAAATCAACTCATTTCCTTTCAGTAGCAGCTCAATGGAGCTGCTTGTGTCTATGATTTTTTGGACCTATTTAAGTTCAATTCTGGCTATCTCTATCTTTTTCCTAATGAATTTAAACTCCTCCACATTTAGTTTCCTCAGTACTAGCCTCAATGCTTTTAGTTTCATCCATACATTCTGCATCTTCTATCTATAGAAAACTTTGCTTCCAAATTCCTGCACTTCATACTTGAAATTATCATGCTCAGCCCAGATATTGAAAATTTTGAAAGGGATTTTCCTATTTCTATGATGATCATTTAAGGTTAATGTCATAGGATCATGGTCAGAGATAAATGGTAGTTCATACACAGTGGATATATGTCTCCATTACATCATCCATTTATAATTCACAAACAACCTATCAGTTCTGCTCCATATCATGTCCCCAATACCTTGCTTATTGGATCAAGTATAATAATCACCCTTCCATGTCAATTCACTAAGCTTCAACTGATGGACACATTTACTGAAGTCTTGAGTCTCAGCCTTAGTGACTGGATTACCATGCATTCTATCTAATAACTGTAAAACAACTATAAAATATCAACCATGGCATGGATGTCATTTGATCTAACCCTTTCATGTTATTCCATAGTTGTTTTCTTAGTTTAAGTGTATTAAAACTATAGACTATAGACACTGCATATTCATGATCATTTCTGATGTTTGTGACAACATAGTGTATTACATGTGCTTCTGCCTTAATCATCTTGACTGAGTAGCAATTAGTATCCCATAGAACCCAAATTCTTACATTTACTGCAGCTTTATAGTTGTAAAATATCCCCCACCCAGGGACAATGTGATGGCATCTAGCATTGTGTTCCTTTACTCTTATTTCAATGATTCCAGCTAAACTAATGTTCTTATTTTTTAGATAGTTTTTCAGCTCCTTCCACTTGTGCCACTTATTAATAACCCTAATATTCCAGATCAACCACCTCATTGATTGAAGTTAGATCCCCCACCTCTATCATGGGGTAGGGTAGAACTGCTACTAGCACCTGCTGCCCTACATTTTAGACTACCTCTGCTCGCTAAAGGTGTTATCATAAGGAAGTTTTCAAGGCTGAAGTCTAGTACTTGTTGCTTACCGGTATTAATTGGTTCTGCTTCATTATCCTCTGTATCTTTAGTTAACTGGTACTGATTACTTGTTGTGCCTGCTCTATTGAATATTGCTGAGGCCTTTCTTTGGCAACTTCATTTGACACTCCAGTTGCCTTAGGTATCTCAACAACAATTGTTTTGTATGCCCAAGGTCTAAGTTACTTGTAGTGTTTTTGACATGTCCTTTAGTTCTCATTCCTAAGTAACTTTCTTTTCTTCTCATCTCCTCTTAGGTTGAACCTCTTTTTGCTCCTTAGGCTCTTGGTGAGTATAACAGACATGACCAATAGCTTGGCATTTGTCACAATACATTAGTTTCCACTCATAGATTATATCCTGTTGGAAACTTCTTCCTCTAGGGTCCCGCGCCATAATCTTTGTAGGCATAGTTTTAGTCACATTTATTTCAATCAACATCCTTGCATATGAAATTCATTTTTTCTTGGTCGTACATTCATCAGCAAGTAACGATATTCCAATAGCACGTGCAATTTTACTCAGTGTTTCATTTCTGCAGCAGCTCATTGATAATTTAGGAAAAATTACCCACAGAGGTATATCAGGTAGAAATTCCTTACTGAGATCAAAATCTGGAGACCGGGGCTTAAGTATTATTGGCTTATTTCTTAAAGTGTGAGGTACGGCATATAATATTCTATGCATATCAGCTAGGTTTTGGAATTTTATCATAAAATATCCATCCTCGTGAAGAAATAGATATGATTCGACTACATCAAGCCAGTGTTGAGTAATCTACCTCTGTATAGCATTATAGCTTGGGTTTCACCCACAATATAGGCTATCATCGCAGCACTCCACTCTTCTTCGGCCTCCTTCACATCCTGCATCTCAAGTTGAACTACAGTTTGCCCTTGAATAATCTGAGGGGGGTATATCTAAGAGCCATTCCATGGGTTGAAACTCGGTTCTGTTGGAACAAGTTAGCCCACTTCTTTGGCTCTTCTCTTTGATCTACCTGATTTCCCTCTTAAGCCTCTAGATTCGCCTGTTTTTGAGCTCCAATGGCAGCTTCACTTTGATCTGCAGTAGCCTATGTGTTTAGATTCTTCTGCATGCCCTTATTCGTCATTTCTGCTACTGTTCCATTTGAATTTTCTCTAGCTTTAGTAGTACTACTAATCACACTCTGCATAGGTTTAGTTGATGTGTCTAGAGTTAGCTTCCTACTAACCTCCAAGTTAATCAGTGGACTATCCTCCTTTTTCTCTGTTTCTACTCCTTCCTTCTGGTATGGTGTTTGCATGCTTTGGTTTCGCTGTTCAACTTTAGAATTGGTACTCATTAAGTTTCTACCATTTGAGATCGGTGTATTAGGGATCTTTTTTGGTCTTCCTCTTCCTCTACCTCACCCCAAGCCATGGCAGTCGCACTCGACGAACGTTTAGCTAACGTGAGCTGAGAGCATGGAGAAGACGGGGTTCCCGATAGGTTTTTTTAACTATATGTCAGATTAATGGTTGTTGAAGCTTTCCCAAATCCCTCAAATCATTGAAGTTCCATGCTCCTATTAACGAGCTCAGTCTTTTCTGCAAAACTTGATTGATAAATTTAGCATGGACGATGCATTGGAATTTAAGAAAATTGAGAAAGTCACTATATATATATATATATATATATATATCACATTTGATAAACAAATTCATGTGATGATTAGTTAAGAGTGATACTCTATTGACATTCATTAAAAAGTTTCGAAGCTTTCAACTATAAAAATAAATTTTGTAAATTTGTTATTTGTTTGGATTTGATGCTGGTGCAAATAATAAAGAATATCCTTTGGAATTTATATCTCAATTTTGAGAGCATTTGGTAAAGAATCAAGGTGGTTTTGATTAGATTTTCAGTTTGAAACTCAAAGAAGAAGATATAAATAAATTATATATATTCTGTATGTCGGGTGTAGACATGACATACAAAATATATACAACTAACACAATTGTAGAAAAATTGTGTATAAATTATAGGCGAATTGTGGTTTTTTGACCAGATTTTGTAATAAAAAAATTATATTTAAGTTGTATATAAGTTGTAGATTTTAACCGAATTTTTATATATTTTGTAAAAATCTTTAGTTACGTTCCATAATACAAAAACTTAGACAAAATTGGATAAATAAGTTTATAATCTCATATATATATATATATATATATATATATATATATATATATATATATATATATATATATATATATATATATACACGAAAAAGTTCCTTGTGATTTTATACCTAAAGAATAATAATGGGCTTTTGCAATCTATCGGGCCACAGAAACTACAGTATATATGTCTTGGACTGAAATTTGGAAAATTATTTAGAAGAATTAATCTGAATAGTCATACACCTAATTGTTTAAATTAAATATAATCGGTAGATGTATAATATGTGTATAATTTATATATAATATATAGTTAGAGAATAAACTATGTACACCAACTAGGAAAAATAAATAATGAATCCGGCCGATTATTTGTATAAAGATCCCACAAAGTTTAAAATGTCATAGTTTAAAATATTTGATCAAAATTTAGTGTTTTTTCATGCAGGAATAAAACTGAACAAAAAACCCTTAGTTAAAATTTGAATAATATGTTGGAGTTTAAATTTTTTACATATAAAATAATGTGATAGACTTTCAACATATTATGCCGAAATTTTATCAGCAGAGGATATTTTTGTTCCGATTTTATTTTCGCATTAAATAATGGGTACTTTCCAATTATGTTACAAATAATAATTATTTTTTTATCTTTCTAAAAAATTGGCCAATTCAAGCTATTTTGACTAAAAACTTAAGAAAATCTCACTTTATTCCCATTATGCCCATGCTAGTTACCCTTTAATACCTAAGCCCAAATTATTTACTTTTCCTACCTATGCGGGCTAAATTATTTACCTGGCCCACCCATTAGCTATTTGCGTTCGCATTTGAAGTATAGAATGTTAAAACACCTAGCTTCATTTTTGCAAGCTTACTTAGTAGCTATGACAATATGATAATTAAATAATATGGCCTTTCTTTATGTTAAGTACCACATTCGATTATTTAATATATGTCACTATCCATTTCCATAATAGGTTGTGAGGGCGCCCGACATCGTTGCCAGGCCAGCCGCTACGGAACATTTCTAACATTGTTTTATTTTATTTGGTTTCAAGAGAAATAACCATTTCAAATTAGAATTTAAGACTAAAAGAGTTAGATGTCTTAAATAACATAATATTACAAATCCAAAATAAATCTATCAATGTGTGTGCCAGAACTTGGTTTCACAAGCTACGGGCGGCTAGTAGAATATACATAAAAGAATAATACACTATCCTAATGTTTGAATCGGGATAGATAGAAAACAAAAGTACAACGAAAGACTTCTTCGGCTGAGGATCGGAGTGAAGGAGCGCAGCTCACCGTATAAATCCCAAATGTGCTCATTCATGGGCACCAGAATAGTATCCAGATCCACCTGCCTTAGATCTTGTACATTTAAGTACAAAAGCATAGCATAAGTACATAAACAACATGTACCCAGTAAGTATCCCGTCTATTCTCGAAGATGTAGAGACGAGAGGTCGACTCGATACTTACTAAGGTCAATTAAAATGAGAAGAACTTATAATAAGCAAGAATAACTCAAGTCATAAGAATAACAGGTATGAAACAGAAATTATTCCTTTAACCTCCCATAAATAGCGTGTGTTTATACATAATTAAACAATTATGAAGTCAAATCCACAAGTAGAGAGCTAAATAACTCTTGTGCAGATAATCACCGAGGAACGTACGGCTCGATCCAACATAAAAATAAATGTGCACTACCGAGGGTCGAACGGCTCGAACCATAGATGCATCACTACCCCGCTCGTGAATCATACGTGCGATGCGGTAAAAATATAAATAAATAATCACCCTACTTGCAAATCATACATGCGATGCAGGAACACATAGAAATACATGCTCAAACGCCCAATTAAGAATTTATCGGAATACACTTTCTTCCAAATACAAGCCAATCCACTTTTAATAATTTAAGAAAATGAAGTTAAATCCTTTTAGAAATTTATTTACCAACTCGATAGGATTTAAGCAATTCAACTGCCACACGATTACAGATATTCCAAGTATGGAATGCTTTAGGGTCATTGACTACCTGGACTGTCATGTACGTTGCAACACACGGACTCTCGTCACCTAGTACGTAGGTAGACGCCACATATAAAGGCAGATTAATCATTTATTATACCTACTGAGACTTTTTTCTCTCACAAGATTAGAAATGAGACTCACCTCGCTCCAAAATGCGCTTCCAAATACCAAGAACGAGTCCAAGCCTTTAATTAAGAGCCAATAGATCACAAACTAGTAAAAGGAAATAAGAACTAGCCAATATAAGATTACAAGATCGAATTCTAGCTATTTCCCAACCCTTTTCACAAATTTCCTAAATAGATCCCGGACCCACATGTCCGGATTCCGAGATTTTTCAAAGGAAGTTATTCTCCATAACCTAAGGATCACTAATATTTGATTTCTAGTTCATTACATAGCAAATTACATAATTAAAATTTTATTTTACTAAAACCCTAGGTCTAGCTCTAATCCTTGGTTTTTACTTAGTTTTTAGTGGTTAATCTACTTAATGTACATGTATTTAAGCTAAGGATGAAGGGGAATTACTTACCTTACAAAGTTATGTTGAAACCTTCTCTTTGGAAGCACTCAAATCGCCCAAATGTGGAGTGAAAAATGATAAAAATGGCTTTGAGATCGAATTAAATGAACTCTATGCCCCAAGTTATTTTCGCTTATATGGTGCCTTTCCGATTATGCGGAAACTGCTTCTGCGGCCATGGGCAATGGGGGACTAGACCACATATGCGGTCTGGGGATCGCATAAGCGGAACCGCTTCTGCAGTTTCTAGGCCACTTCTACGGTCCTGGGCCAATTGGGCTTCGCCGCTTCTGCGGTCGAACTTTCGCTTAAGCGAAACCGCTTCTGCGGTTCCATGACCAGTTTTGTGGTTTCCTTGGCCTGGCCCCTTTTTGCTTCTGCGATTGATTGATCGCATATGCGGTCCAAGAACCACAGATGCAGTTATGAAAGAAGAAACAACCTTTAACCTTTTCTTCAACTTTTAACTTCACTCGAGCCTCAATTGTTTAACGCTCGGGGCTCCCATGGCCCGCCCGAACATACCGGCGAGTCTGAAATCACAAGTCAGACCTACTCGAACCTTCGGATCACTTAAAAAACGTTAAATATAGGAATCACATCGTAAAACCGAATGAATCAATCTATTGAACTCCAAATTCTTAACTTTCTTCTAACGGGTCAAAATGCCCTTAAACTACTGGAGTTGATGCCAAATTTTACGGGTAAGTCTTCACTGATATTTTGGACATGTACCAAGTTTCGAAACCCAAATCCAAGCCCGATACATAGGAAAAAAATGAATGCTAAGTTTATTTAATTCTTTAAAACATCAATTTAACAATTTCACATTAAAATTCATTACTCGGGCTAGGGACCTAGGAATTCGATTCCGGACATACGCTCAGGTCTCATATTTTCCAAAGATTCTCCGGGACCATCAAGTCATAAATTAGGGTCCGTTTCCCAAAAAAGTTGACTGAAGTCAAACTTCGCCTTTTAAGAAAATTCTAAAGAAGATGACGCTCATATTCTTACTCAACACTCTTCCAACTTCCGAACTAACTGTCCACCAAGTCACAAATTAGCTACAGCAAGTGCGGGAAGTTTTATTTAAGGGAACGAGGTTCTAAACATTAAAACGACCAGTTGGCACACCGTGCAACCTAACTAACTCCTGAATATAAATTTGAGCATATATCTCTGTTGTATAAGTAGTCGCCACTGGAATGAAGTGGGCCAACTTGGTCAACCTATCCACAATAACCCATACTAAATCAACCTTCCGCAAAGTCTGCGACAACCCAACTACGACATCCATGGTGATGCGCTCCCACTTCCACTCCGGAATGGGCATCTGCTGATGTCGGCCACCTAGCCTTTGGTGCTCATACCTGACCTACTGGCAATTCAGACATTTAGCTTCATACTCCACAATGTCCTTCTTCATCCTTCACCACCAGAAATGCTGCCTCAAGTCATGATACATTTTCATGGCACCCAGATGAATGGAGTACCTAGAACTGTGGTCCTCCTCTAGAATCCTCTCTCTCAAACCATCAATATTAGGAACACATAGAAGGCCCTCAAGCCGTAACACACCATCCTTGAAAATAGAAACCTCCTTAGCACCCCCCTGAAGTATCCTCTCTTTGAGAACCACCAAATGTGGATCATCGAACTGTCGAGCCTTAATCTACCCCTACAATAAAGGCTGAGTAACAACACATGATAGAACTCTGCTGGGCTCTGAAATTTCCAACCTCACAAGTCTGTTAGTCAAGGACTGGATGTCCAAGGCTAGTGGCCTCTCCTCTACTGGAATAAAAGCTAGACTAGCCATACTCTCCGCCATTTTGCTCAAGGCATCCGTGACCACATTCGCCTTGCCTGGATGATAAAGAATGGTAATTTCATAATCGTTTAGTAACTCAAGCCACCTGCGATGCCTCAAATTAAGATCCCTCTTCTTGAATAAATGCTACAATCTGCGATGGTTGGTATAAATCTCACATGATGGTCCATACAAATAATGCTTTCATATCTTAAGAGCATGAACAATCGCCGGCTAAATCGAAAACATGCACAGGGTAATTCTTCTTCTGAACCTTCAACTGACGTGAAGCATAAGCAATAACTCGACCCTCCTGCATCAATACACTTCTCAAGCCAACGGGAGAAGCGTCGCAATATACCATATACATCTTTGAACCGGAAGGCTATACGAGAGGTATCGTAGTCAAAGCCGTATTGAGCTTCTGGAAGCTCTCCTCACAATCATCGGACCAAATAAATGGAGCACCCTTTTGGGTCAATCTGGTCAGAGGTTATGCAATAGATGAAAAGCCCTGCACAAATCGCTGTTAGTGACCTGCTAACCCCAGGAAACTCCTGATCTCGGTCACTGAAGTATGACGTGGCCAACTCTAAACTGCCTCAATCTTCTTAGGATCCACCTTAATACCCTTTACTGACACTACATGCTCCAATAATGACACTAACTATAGCTAAAACTCACGCTTGGAGAACTTAGCATATAGCTTCTGATCTCCCAAAGTCTGAAGCACTACTCTCAGATGATGTTTGTGCTCCCCCAGGCTACATGATATCAAGATGTCGTCAATGAAGAAGATAACAAATGAATCAATATAAGGCCTGAATACCCTATTCATCAAATCCATAAATTCCGCTGGAGCACTATTCAAGCCAAATGACATCACCAGAAATTCATAGTGGCCATATCTAGTCCTGAATGCAGTCTTCGGAACATCTGAATCACGAATCTTTAGCTGATGATACCCTGACCTCAAGTCAATCTTAGAGAACACCCTAGCACCCTACAGCTGGTCAAACAAAGCGTCAATATGGGGCAATGGATACTTGTTCTTGATGGTGACTTTGTTCAACTGGCGATAATCAATGCACATTCACATAGTCCTATCCTTCTTCTTCACAAATAGAACTAGTGCACCCCAAGGCGATACGCTGGGCCTAACAACTCCTTCAGATTCTTAGGAGCCATACAGTATGGTGGGCTAGATATAGGCTGAGTGCCTGGAGCTAAATCTATACAGAAATCAATATCACGATGGGGAGGCATGCTAGGAAGATTAGAAGGAAAAACATCGGCGGAAGCTCAGACTACTGGTACTAAGACTCTAGAGCGATGTCTTGAACATAAGAAAAATAAGCCAAACACTCCTTATCAACTATGCACTGAGCCTTTAGGAAAGAAATAACGCTGCTAGGCGTATCAACTATTGAACTCTTCCACTCTAATTTCGGCAATCCTGGCATCGCTAGTGAAATAGTCTTGGCATGGGAATCAAGGATGGAATGATATGGAGATAACCAATCTATGCCCATGATGACCTCAAAATCGATCATGTCGAGCAATAGAAGATTCTCTCTAGTCTCAAAACTACAGAAAGTAACCACACAGGACCGGTAGATCTGATCCACAACTAGAGAATCACCCACAGGAGTGGACACATGAACAGGAACACCCAAAGGCTCAGGAGAAATAACCAGGAAATGAGAAAACAGAGATGATACATATGAATAATTAGATCCCAGATCAAATAATACCGAAGCATCCCTACCACTGACAGAAATAATACCTGTGATGACGATATCTGAGGCTAATGCCTCTAGCCTGGCCGGAAGGGCATAGAATCTAGCTAGAGCATCGGCTGTCTGGCCTCCACCTGACTGAGTAATAGCTGGCTGATCTTTCCCCATCTAGCCTCCACCCTTGGGACGGCCTCTACCAGTCTGCTCTCCACCTCTAGATGGCTAGGCAGCTAGTGCTGGAACCATGGACTGCTGACCCTTCTGCATTGCCTTGCCCCGAAGTCTGGGACAAGTCCTCTTCATATTACCCAGATCTCCACACTCATAACATCCTCTTGGCACTATAGCCTGATGCCCTAAAGTCTGAGCCTGCTAACTCGCATACCCACTAGAAGACCCCTGGATAGCCGGTGGGTGAAACGAACTCTCTAGCATGGCACTGAATGAGCATTAGAAGAACTCTGATAGCCAGAATACCCACCGAAAGGACCCTGAATGGTTGGTGGGCGGTAAGAACTCTCTGGCATCGCACTAAAATAAGGCCTCGGTGGGGAACCTTTGGGAGGGGGTGGTGGTGTTTGATGTGGGGGCCTACTGGGCTGAACCCTCCTGAACTGACCTCTACCCCTAGCTTGGGCACCTCTGAACTCTCCGAAGAATCTGGCCCTCTTTTCCTGCTGCATCTGCTCTCTATCCCTCTGACAGTATCCCACAATCCTGTGGGCAATATCAATCACTAGCTGGTACCATGTGCCTATCTCTACCTCTCGGGCCATACCGAATCAGATAATAGAGTGTAACCCCGCAACAAACCTCCACACTCTCTGTCTTTGTGGGAAGTATCATGAGTGCACAGCAAGACAACTCAGAGAACCTCACCTCAAAATCGGTCACTAACATCTGACCCTACTATAGATGCTCAAACTGATGACACAACTATTCCCTCTCAGAAGATGGAATGTATCGATCAAGGAGTAACTGAGTGAACTGACTCCAGGTGAGGGGAGGAGAATCTGCTGGCCTGCCAAGTGCATAAGACTACCACCATCTACGGGCCCTGCCCTGAAGCTGAAAAGTAGTGAAGTCAACTCCATGCGACTCCAATATCCTCATGTTGTGCACTCTGTCCCTAATCCTATCAATGAAATCCTAGGCATCCTCATGACGCTCACCCCCGAAGACTGGAGGGTGAAGTCTAGTCCATCTGTCCAATAACTTTTGCGGATCGCCGACCACAGCTGGCCTGGGCTGGGGCTCCATTGCAGCAACTGGCTGGACCCCATCTGTGGGTAGTGCACCTAGAGTCTGATATACTATAGCTACATGTCCTGGAGCCTGGGCAGTAGGGTCTGGGCTCCCCCTATTGCCTGTGAAGTAGCTGGGTCTGCTGGAAATAAACCAGCCTGAGTCAAAGTGTCCATGAACTACATGCAGCCCATTACCTCCAGAAATCTTGGCACTGTCCTGAAATCCATCGGAGTATGCTCAGCTGCGAGCACCTCGCCCTGCTTCTCAATAATAGGATCCCCCGTAGGAGTTGCAAGTGGTACATCTGGAACGGCTCTAAGACGCCCTCGTCCCCTACCACGGGTTGGTGCTCTCCCCCCGACTCTACCTCGGCCTCTAGCAACGGAGGGAGCAGCCTCTCCCGGTTCTAGAATGTCGGAGGTACAAGTCCTCACCATCTGTGAGATACTAGAAGAGGGAAATGTAGTACACTGACTACTGCACGAAGGGAAATGAATAAATAGTAGTCTTTCCTAATACATTATAGCCTCTTGAAGATAAATACAGACGTCTCTGTACCGATCAACAAGACTCTATCGGGTTTGCTCATAATTTGTGAGAACTACGTGAACCTAATGCTCTAATACCATGTTGTCACGAACCATTTCCATAATAGGTTGTGAGGGCGCCTGGCACCATTGCCGGGCCAGCCGTTGTGGAACATTTCTAACAATTGTGTATTTATTTTATTTGATTTCAAGAGAAATAACCATTTCAAATTAGAATTTAAGACTAAAAGACATAGATGCCGTAAATAACACAATATTACAAATCCAAAATAAGTCTACCAATATGTGTGCCAGAACCTGGTGTCACAAGCTACAGGCAACTAGTAGAATATACACAAAAGAATAATACACTATCCTAATGTCTCAATCATGATAGACAGAAAACAAAAGTACAAAGAAAGACTTCTTCGGCTGCGGATCGGCGTGACGGAGGGCAACTCAACATAGAAGTCCCAAATGTGCTCACTGATGCGCACAAGAATAGTATCCAGATCCACCTGCCTCGGATCCTATACATTCAAAAGCATAGCATAAGTACATAAACAACATATACCTAATAAGTATCCCGTCTAATCTCAAAGAAGTAGAGACGAGAGGTCGACCTGATACTTACTAAGGCCAAGTAAAATAAGAAGAATTTATAATAAGCAAGACTAACTCAAGTCATAAGAATAATAAGTATGAAACAAAAATTCTTCCTTTAACCTCCCATAAATAGTGTGTGTTTATAGATAACTAAACAAACATGAAGTCAAATCCACAAGGAGAGAGCTAAATAACTCATGTGCAAATAATCACTGAGGAACGTATGGCCCATTCCAACATAAAAATAAATGCACATTATCGAGGGTCGAACGACTCGAACCATAAATGCATCTACTACCACGCTCGTGAATCATACATGCGACGCAGTAAAATGTAAATAAACAATCACCCTACTCGTGAATCATACATGCGACGCATGTACACATGGAAATACATGCTCAAACGCCTAATTAAGAATTTATCGGAATACACTTTCTTCCAAATACAAGCCAATCCTCTTTTAATAATTTAGGAAAATGAAGTTAAATCCTTTTAGAAATTCATTTACGAACTCGATAGGATCTAAGCAATTCAACTTCCACAAGATTACAGATATTCCAAGCATAGCATGCTTTAGGGTGCTCGACTACTCGGACTGTCATATAAGCTACTCTGCACGGACTATCATCACCTATTACGTGCGTAGTCCCCGCATATAAAGGTAATTTAGTCATTTATTATACCTATGGTGTTATAAAATAGAAGTCTATTTAGAGTGAATGTCTAAGAGTTTTAGCTTGAAGCTAAGTCATTCCTCTTCCTATAAATAGAGGGGTCTTACCCCATTGTAAATCACCCCAAGTATTAATAAGAATACTTCTCTCTCTCCCTATTCTCTCTCTATATTGTTCTTATTCTTGCATTATTGTTCTTGTCTTTATATTATTTCATAACACGTTATCAGCACGAGACTCTACCGTCTCAAGAAGCTCTTTAAGAAGATTAAGCCGCCGTCAATTTCTCCGCATCGGAGCCGCCGTCGTCTGCATCAGTGGAGAAAAGGAAGAAAACATTGAAAATATAATTGGTATACCTTAAAGGTAAGTAATTTACTTTTCCCTTTCAAATTCTTGAAATTCTACGATTTGATTTAATATACAAACAAAGTTTGATTATAACTCTAATGGAGTTTGTAAGAAATTATAACCACATGAAGTGGTTAAATCTCTATGTCCTGCCATGATTAAATTCATGTATGATTGTGGGCAAATAATTGAAAATCCGTCCCATTGAATTTGCTCTATTCCCTTTAGAGAATGTGGAAGCAGTATATGATAAGTCCGAAAGAAGACTAAAATATTACCATGAAGGTATCAATGAATGTGGACGTGGCAAAGAATTCCGTCCAATTGAATTTGCTCCATTCCCTTTAGAGAATGTGGTAGCAGTATGTGATAAGTCTGAAAGAAGACTAATTACCGTAAAGGTATCAATGGATGTGGACATGGCAATAGACGAAGTTATAATCGTCATTATTGTGATAATGAGAATAATAAAGATTCTCAAAATAATCTTTCACTTTATGAAAGTAATATTTGACATGAGATTGTGTAAAGCACATGATTATGATCCATTCCCTGAAGTGAATGTGATAATTGTAATAGAGCCTGTAAGTATGAACACGCTCTTGATGTAAATCTGTTTTATGTCTGACATTATGAAAAGAAAGTTCGTTGCCCTTGAAATTTCGGGCAAGAACTATATGACATGGGTGTTGGATGCTGAAATCCACTTAGATGCTATGGGTCTTGGAGACGCCATTAAAGACAGAAATAATGCATCCACTCAAAACTATGCTAAGGCCTTGATTTTCTTGCGCCATCACCTTGATAAAGGTTTGAAGATTGAATATCTCACCGTCAAGGATCCACCTATCTTGTGGAATGGCTTAAAGAAGAGATAACAACCTGAAGTTGGTCACTCCGCCACAAGCACGATACGATAAGAACCCAAAAGCAAATAGTTTATAAACTATATATTATCGTTGCGGTGAAAACGGGCACTGGTCAAAGGCTTGCCGTATACCATGACTTTTGGTTGACCTTTATCAAGCATCTCGAAAGAGTAAAACGCCCTGAAACGAATTTTGTCTCTGACGACAACTTTGACATCACCCACTTGGATGTGGCAGACTTCTTTGAGCAACCCGAGGGGAAGATAGACCACCTAATCGGTGATGGATCCGTGATGAAAGAAGATGGAGCTATTTGATTTTATTTTTGTTTATATTAGTGAATGAATAAACTAATAGCCATTAGTATTAGCTCGTATTAGTTAGTTCATGATATAAAGTTAGTATTAGTTCTTTAGAATGTATCAATATGCTCAAATATCAATAATATTTTTATTTTCCATTAGGGGTAATCGACTAGCCTGAAAACTAGTCGATTATCTAATATTTTCGCATTAAAGCTGAAAAACAATTGATCGACAATCGATTGTCTATGTCTAACAATCGATTGTCGTTAAGACAGTAATCTGGAATTTCAAAAATCATCCACAATCGATTGTCTTTGCCTAACAATCGATTGTCGTTGAGACTGTAATCTGGAATTTTTCAAAAATCATCCACAATCGATTGTCTTTGTCTAACAATCGATTGTCGTTGAGACAGTGTAATCTGAAATTTTTCAAAAATCATCCACAATCGATTGTCTTTGTCTAACAATCGATTGTCGTTAAGACAGTGTGTTCTGGAATTTTTCAAAATAGCCAACAATCGATTGTCTATACTTAACAATCGATTGTCTTAAAACAGTGAGGTCGAATTTTTCAAAATAGCCAACAATCGATTGCCTATGTTTAACAATTGATTGTCTTAAAACAGTGATCTGGAAATTTTCAAAAATTGTCAACAATCGATTGTCTATGCATAACAATCGATTGTCTTGAAACAGTGCTCTGGAATTTTTCAAAAATAGCCAACAATCGATTGTCTATGCATAACAATCGATTGTCTTAAGACAGTGATCTGAAGTTTTTCAAAATAGCAAATAATCGATTGTGTGTGTTTAACAATCGATTGTCAATGTTCAACAATCGATTGTTTGTAAGTAACAATCGATTGTTTGAAGAAAATGTTTAAACTGAAATTTTCAAACTGCAAAGTAATGGATAACATATCTGATTTATTTTAGTCAATGACATCAGCAGATTTTGAAAATATTATGTGACACAAATGAATTGAACTTGTTTATTATTATGTTCGTGTATTTCTGTTGTATATCAAACCATGGGAATTAAATTGATTGAAGGCTCCGGAAGAGCAACTGTAACTCTGCCCAAAGGCATGACGTTTATCTTAGAGAATGCAATATTCTCCTCTAAGTCTAAGAAGAACTTGTTGAGTTTTAAAGATATCATTCAAAATGGATATCATATTGAGACAATAGATGAGAATAATCTTGAATTCTTCATGAAAACGAGGCTGCCCATTTCGGTTTGGGTTCACGCCATTTTGCATGCAGCAATGCTAGTTCGTCGGCTGCCCACTTTGGTTTGGGTTCACGCCATTTTGCATGCAGCAATGCTAGTTCGTCGGCTGCCCACTTTGGTTTGGGTTCACGCCATTTTGCATGCACCAATACTAGTTCGTAGGCTGACCACTTCGGTTTGGGGTCACGCCATTTTGCATACAGCAATGCTAGTTCGTCTCTGACTGACGAATTGACACAAATATTCCCCGTTGCAATTGGTTTTGGGTCATGGACCCAATATATCCCATTTAAGAATCTTTGGATGCGCAGTATATGTGCCTGTAGCACCGCCATCCCGCACCAAAATGGGTCTGCAAAGAATGTTAGGAATATATGTCGATGTTGAATCGCCCTCCATTATTCGCTACCTCGAAACATTGACTGATGAGACACTTTTCCCAAAATTAGGGGGAGAAGTTGGTGAAACCAAACGGGAAATTTTGTGGAAAAATGCATCATTATCTCATCTTGATCCACACACCTCTATTTGTGAAAGAGGCACAAAAGATTATCCATTTGCAAAGAATAGCAAATCAAATGCCTGACGCATTTATAGATTTGAAAAGGATAACAAAATCACATATCCCCGAAATGAATGTGACAACATCTGATTCACGAATACATATTCATTATTGGAAGAATATGAAGATGAAATTGGTATTAAATATACCACACTCACCCCTAGATGGAGATTTGAGATGATACCACACTCACCCCTAGAAGGAGGTTTGAGATGATATATGGCATGAATGATCGTTGGTCACGTACCTATTGTACGCCAAAGTATTTTGGAAATATGACTATTAAAGGACAACGATAATGCAAGAAACATATCTTGCATATAAGTTTGACATGACCATAATGGTATAACTTTCTCTTTAAGAAAGATATTCACCACATGGATGTTGATGAATCTGTGGTAGTACAAAATTAATTGAGAGCTCTAGAAGAGCCAATTATTACTATGTTGGAGAAACACAATTGAGTATTGTGCTGCAGTAAGTCTCAAAGAAACTTATTCAGTTTCCAAAGTACACGCGAAAGCGATTGATTATATTGAGACTATAAATAAAGGAAGGCTTTCCTATTACTACAACTTGTAGCGGGTTAATTTGCATATGAAAAGCTACACGCTTTGTTCTCCAGTTTGTACTACACAAACGAAATAATGCCACAATAAAGTGGATATCTATTGGTATAAAAACCCATGTCATAATAAACCCGAAGTTTATTGATAAGTGCACATGTCATGGTGTAAATTTGAAGTTTACCAATATTGATAATTTATTCAGTTGGCATTCGTGTTAGCCATCTCATTTTAAGTATGATGTGCAAATTCACATAGGTGAATATTAAAGAACTAGAAAGTTCTTTACGAATTCTCTTGTATCACTTGTTCTCATTAATGAACTGACCAACTAAAGAGTTCGGGTTGAAGCCCATAAATTCTGGAAATATCAAAGGTGAATATGGGCCCATTCACCTGCCATGTATACCACATATGATGCATCTATGATATGGTTACATGCGCAATTGTTATTAACCCGCAGCCTGGCCGGTGCTTGCGAGGTAAATTGCTCAGTAATCTAACTTCGAGCATAATTTCCAGATTTCCTACTCAAGATAGTTCATCTTGATAAATTGGTTTATATCAAAGTTGGTTTAGCAAGATAATTATTGGGTGCTTCCACTTAATAGTAAACTGTTTCTTATGAGAACAAAGTTATATATATCAGTTTGATATAAGTTGTATACGAGAGTATATTCTCCCCTCACAAGTGGTTCAAGGTCAGGAACCAAATAATTTCTTCTTATTATTAATGTATTGTGTATATTAACATGATAATGCACAAAGATGATTTCCCAAAGTTGAGGAAACAAGTTAGCTTTACTAACATGAGGGGGAGACATGGTAAACGCTTGAGAAAAGGTTACATGGGATGAATTATCATTTGTATATGTATATCCCCGAATATCATGATATGAACCTGAAGTTCATAAAAGGGATAATTCAATTGCAACATATTGCAAAGCATGCTATACGCATTTGATGACCCAAAGAAAGTAACTAAATGGAAGAGACACAATTCAAGAAGAATTGATTCCATATGAAAGACATGTAGTTTTGAACCTATAGTTCAAATGCTTGAAAGTATAAAGTCAAAGGTATGTATAGTCAGTTTTCGATATCTTATTTGTCTAGCATGACATGGAAAACTTGATATGCATCTAAAGTCTATTATATGACTTATATGACTTAACTTGAAAGATTTAAGTTGCTTGAAGCATATGCAATTCTTGGTCCTGAAGTACCACATCCTAAGTACAATTTGTGTACATATGTATCTTGCTATTATAAGCATGATGGCATTGAGAATGCATTTATGAAGATATTGAAGAGTCATTCCGTGACATTATATGAAGATGTTCATATCTATCAAGAATGATGATTTCAAGGTGCGGAATATTTATTCAAGTCAATATGGTTGATTTGTCAAACGTCTACCAAAGATCGTTTTGAAGATGATGCACAAGATTGGAATGCAAATGCTCAAGGATATAAATTGATGTACTCATTAGGGGGAGTCAATGCGCGTTGCACTCTTTTTCCCTTACGAGGTTTTTTCCCACTGGGTTTTCCTTGCAAGGTTTTTAACGAGGCAACCAATAGGCGTATATTCAAACATGTGTACTCTTTTTCCTTTCTTTAATTTTTCCCAATGGGTTTTGGTTTTAAGGTTTTATGAGGCACATTATTGAATAGACATTCAAGGGGGAGTGTTATAAAATAGAAGTCTATTTAGAGTGAATGTCTAAGAGTTTTAGCTTGAAGCTAAGTCATTCCTCTTCCTATAAATAGAGGGGTCTTACCCCATTGTAAATCACCCCAAGTAATAAGAATACTTCTCTCTCTCCCTATTCTCTCTCTATATTGTTCTTATTCTTGCATTATTGTTCTTGTCTTTATATTATTTCATAACATATGGAGATATTTTCCTCTCACAAGGTTATAAAGGAGACTCACCTCGCTCCAAAATGCGCTTCCAAATACCAAAAACGAGTCCAAGCCCTTAATTAGGAGCCAATTGATCACAAATTTGTTAAAGGAAATAAGAAATAGTCAATATAAGCTTACAAGATCGAATTCTAGCTATTTAAGCCATTACTCAATCCTTTTCACAAATTTCCTAAATTCCGACCTCAGGCCTATGTGTTCAGATTCTAAGATTTTTTGAAGGAAGTTGTTCTCCATAACCTAAGGATCACTAATGTATGATTTCCAGTTTATTACATAGAAAATTACATGATCAGATCTTAGTTTTATTAAAACCCTAGGTCTAGCTTTAACCCTTGATTTTTACTTAGTTTTTAGTGTTTAATCTACCTAATGTACATGTATTTAACTATGGATGAAGGGGAATTACTTACCTTACAAAGTTATGTTGAAACCCTCTCTTTGTAAGCACCCAAATCCCCCAAGTGTAGAGTGAAGAATGATAAAAATGGCTTTGAGTTCGAATTAAATGACTACCTGTCCCCAGCTATTTCTGCTTCTGCGGAAACCGCTTCTACTATTTTGGGCCGCTTCTGCAGTCTTAAGCAATAGGAGAATGACCGTTTCTGCAGTTTGGGGATCGCATAAGCGGAACCGCTTCTGCGGTTTCTGGGTCGTTTCTGCCGTCGAACTTTCGTTTAAGCGGAACCGCTTCTGCGGTTCCATGACCGCTTTGCAATTTCCTTGACCTGGCCCCTTTTCGCTTCTGCGATTCATTGACCGCATCTGCGGTCCAAGAATCGTAGATGCGGTTATGACAGAAGCAGCAACCTTCATCCTTTTCTTCAACTTTTAACTTTACTCGAGCCTCGATCGTTTGATGCTCGGGACTCCCGTGCCCCGCCCAAACATACCGACAAGTCTTAAATTATGAGGTGGACCTACTCGAACCCTCGAATCACTAAAAAAAAGTTAAATCTACGAATGATGTCCTAAAATCGAATGAATCCATCTATTGAACTCCAAGTTCTTAATTTTCTTCTAATGGGTCAAAACGCCCTTAAACTACTTGGATTGACCCCAAATTTTACGGGTAAGTCTTATTTGATATTTCAGACCTGTACCAAGTTTTAGAACCCAAATATGAGCCCAGTACATAGGAAATAAATGAATGCTTAGTTTATTAAATTAATTAAAACTTCAATTTAACAATTTCACATAAAAATTCATTACTCGGGTAGGGATCTCGGAATTCGATTTCGGACATACGCCCAGATCCCATATTTTTCTATGAACCCTCCGAGATCATCAAATTATGGATTCGGGTCCATTTCCCAAGAATGTTGACTGAAGTCAAACTTGGCCTTTTAAGAAAATTCTAAAGAAGCAAATGATCATATTCTTACTCAAAAGTCAAAACTCTACCATCTTCCGAACCAACTGTCCCCTTAAGTCATACATTAGGTAAAGGAAGTGCGGGAAGTTTTATTTAAGGGAACGAGGTTCTAAATAGTAAAATGACCAGTCAGGTCATTACAATATACTAAATTTACCAGATCTAATATTTATGTGTATATGAAGATCTACCACTGTTGAGCTTGAAGCGCTTGAATTTGAAATTTTATTTTGTAGATTTATTGATTGATACGAAGTGGGTGCTATAAAATTGTCACGACTCAATATCTAATCATGGTTGTGATGGCGCCTATCATGTTACAAGGCAAGCCTATTTCCCAAAATATTACTACTAATTCGATTATAAGAATTTAATAAAATATTTTCAACATTTAAATTTTTCATAAACTGAATAAACTCTAAATATAATATAGAAAATTAAGAAAACGAGTCCCAAACATCGGGGTGTCACTAATTCATTAACGTCTAAAACTATGAACTAAGATATATAACTGTCTAAAACAAGAAATAACAAAAGAAGTAACAAGGTCCTGCGGACGCTAGCAACTACCTTACAATCTCCACAGATGGCCGGTCTGAACTCAACAATCGCCACGCTCTAACTCACGTGAATCTGCACATAAAGTGCAGGGTGTAGTATGAGTACAACCAAATCAGCAGTAACAGAAATAACGAAGGATCCGAACAATAGCAACAAGCTAAGTAAAACAGTCCAATTGTTTGTTTTCACAATTTTAAAAAATACACATGAATAAACAGGTAAGTTCCATAACTAAGTAAATACCACAAAGAAATTTAACAGATAAATGCAGCAATAGCAAAAGTAAATGCAACTTCACAGCAATGTCGCTCCATCACTCATCACTCGCACACAGCACTCAACACTCAATACACTCAACACTCTGCGCTTACTGGGGGTGTATACAAACTTTTGAGGGGCTCCCAAAGCCCAAGCGCTAAGCATGAACAATTCACGTGACATCATACCAATACCTGCATTCGCATGGCCATCTCACGTGCTACGTGGACAACTCACGTGTTATGGCATAAATACCTAGAACTGGACGGTTAACTCACGCGCTACGCGGTCAACTCACGTGCTATGGTATTAATATCCTCACAACTAGGCTATCATATCAATACCTTGATCTGCATGATCAACTCACGTGCTATGTGGACAACTCACACACTATGTTATAAATACCTGGACCTGCACGGTCAATTCACGTGCTATGCGGATAACTCACGCGCTATGATATCAATATCCCCAAAACTAGGTCCTCGGCCTCACTCAATCATGAATCTCACTTGCTTCACTGTCATCAACAAATAAGGGGACATAGCCCACATCAAGTATCGCAACATATTAGCAAATAATAGAGACTGAGGTAAACATGGACAATAATTTCTATAATTGAGTACAAATAATGTGAGCAAGAATAAATCCTAAGCATGATCTCTAACATGAAGGTAGACAAGTTCAACAATAAGTAACTACATAAACACAGATGATGACCATGAGGCATCACGGGACGGACCAAGTCTCCATCCTTCAAGGTATACACCCACACGCCCGCCACCTATTGTGGGTATTACCTCCAAACAGTCACGCGATATCAAATTCTTCGGGTTTATACCCTCAAAGCCAGAGTTAAAAATGTTACTTACCTCAACCGCATAAAATTCTACTTCGAGATGTCCTCGACTCTGGACTCAGTCTCCAAAAGCTCCAAATCTAACCATAATTAGATAATTTCCATCACCGTATTATAAAGAATCAAATTCCACAATAAAACTATTAAATATGCCAAAAATCCAAAATCGGCCAAAATCTTGCCCTCGGGCCCACATCTTGGAATCGGTAAAAAATGATAGAATAATAATCCTTGTCCTCTACCGAGTCAAAAGCTAAGAAAAACGAACGAAGTACAACCCAAACCTATATGAAACTCACCCGAGGCCTTCGAGACCTCAACCGATAATTCTAAAAAGTCATATATCACTACCAGAACTTACTCAAACCTTCAGAACACCCACAACAACACCAAATTAACCTCGAATTTAAGTCTAAGACCTTCTAAACCTCCAATATTCGCCAACGATGCTGAAACCTATCAAACCACGTTCGAATGAACTCAAATTGTGCACACATGTCACAAATGACATTAAGAAACTACTTCAAATTTTGGAATATCATCCCGACCCCGATACCTAATTTTTCCCGATCGACCAAAATTGCAAAATTTCCAATTTTCGCCAATTCACGCCTAATTCTACCATTGACCTCTAAATTGCATTCTGTACATACTTCTAACTCTAAAATCAACCAATGAATCTAATCGAATCATAAAAATCCAAATCGGGATTCGTCTACTCATAAGCCAACTTTCGATTGAGTTTTCTAACTTATCTTTCTAACTAAGAGACTAAGTACTCATTTCACTCCAAAACTACTTCGAACCCAAACCTACCAACTCGATACAACTCAATGCATCTGAACAACACATAAATAATCATAGATTGGAAAAAGTTGGCTATAACATTCAAAATAACAGGCTGGATCATTACAAAAATATTGCTTATAGTACCTTTTGAGTAAGCTTCTCGAATCTGAATTTTTTAGGTTTATTTGATTATCCACCACTGTTGGGCTTCAAGCTCTTGAATTTGAAATTTTTATTTTGAAAATTTCTTATTTGATTCAAAGTTGGTGCTATTAAATATTGTTGATAGTATTTTTTGAAATTTTATGTCAAAATTTGATCGCATTTGGAGCTGATTTGAGATCAAATTTTCAGCTAAAAATTGAAAAAGAGCACAGTCACCCCATAGTATATCACCACAGTATACAACATACACTATGAGTATATAGCTATACCGCAACAGTATACTATTATAGTATAACAATAGTATACTTTAATAATATTCAATAAACTACAATAGTATGTTGTAATAGTATACAATATATCATAATAGTATACTTCGACTACTATTTATTGAATCATCTAGATGCTATTTTGCAAAGCTAAAGTAATGGTTAGAGTAATATTATACTGTTATAGTATACAATATCATATAAGTATGCCGCAATAAATAAGTCATTTTTAATTTATTTATTTTTAAATTTTTCCAGCTAAGTCCACTACTAGAAAATAAACCTATTGCATCGGTTATTTGGCAACGGTTTGCAATAGATGGTCTATTTCAAGGGTTATAATCGTCCCAATATTACTGTCGTATTAGTATAATAACCGCTGCCATATACCTGTCTACGGAAACAGTTTGCTAAAATAACTCTGTGGGGACAGTTCTTTGTAAAAAAAGAATTTAATTTCCTTCCAATTATTTCACTAAACGCTCGAATCTCCTTTTTATAATTAACAAAAATAAAAATACTGAAATTACATGTATGGACTAAAAGACGGGTCTTTTTATCTCTTTTCCATATTATTGATTCACTGTAACATAAAACCCTATAACTTCTTCAAGAGAATGCCTCCAAAATTAGCGAAGGATTTCCATCACTGAAGTATTTCGACCAGCAAAGGAGATCGATTCACATTGCTCTCTACCATAATAGGTCTGCATGCTCTCCTCCATAGCTTATAAATTCCCCATCTCTACGTTTTCCATTCAAGTGTTTTTGAAAAAGCTTGAAGAATACACAAATGGGTTTCTATGAATTTACTGTCTTTGTTCTAATTTATGTTTGATTTTTAGTTTTAGTGTGATTTAAACTTTGTATCTCAGATTTGGTGAAGAATTGAGTTTTTAGTGAAAATCTCTTTGGTAAAAAATCAAAGAAGGTTGCTTAAATTTTAGGTTTTAGTCAAATAGGAGTTTGAGAAACTTAGTTTCAATTCGTTGAGCCAATTTTTTTTTTTTCGAAGATTAGTTTGTACTGAACTTTGAGTTTACTACTGTTTGGGTGGAATTGAAGTGACAAATACCCTTCAAAACTCCATTGTTGAAGTCGACAATGTTGTAAAACATAAGTAGAAAAATTCAAATTTAGGAGAGTTAGAGAAAATTGTTGTATATGTATAGGAATTCTTTCAGTCTCTCGTCATCTTCTAGAAAGTAAATATCAGTTTTTGTTCAGTGAGACAACAACTTACTTTTGTCATGGTGTCAACATTAGGCATATAATGTGCATTCTTTTATCTATCTGTTAATCTTTATTCATTATTGCAGATTTGATCTTCAGATGGGACATATGCTATTTCTTCTTGATTTATTACCCCTTACCTCTGTGTTTTTATTAATTTCAATCCTTTCAAATGTGATTGTATGGTCAGTATGCCTTTATTGTAGATGTGTGGGTAGGGCTTACCTTCAGTGTTATATTTTTTCACTGTCTTCTTATCTGGCGAAAGTCTCCATTCTTGAAGCCTTCTTCAAATGAATACCAGGAGGCACTTTGTTATTCATTTATTTCCAGCAGCAGTTAGATAGGTTGATGCGTTTCACTTGGTCTGCACTTTCTTCGGGGAAAAAGTTATTAAACTTCAAATTCTTGATCTCCTGAAAGAACAAAGTTAACTAATTTATGTATTCTAAAATTTTTGCAAGAAGCTGAAAATGGTATTATCGAGCGCCTCTGCCTATCTATAGCGTGCGGCGAGCTGTACTGTCGCTTTTTTGCAAAAAAAAAAGAAAAGAAAAGAAGGATACAGCATCAGCGGGGGTGTAGATTTCTAGTTTACAACATTGTCTCGCGAAGAAAATAGGTCCAGTACTGGATGTTTTTACTATGTCTGATGTATGTGTATGTGCAGTCTTGTTTGCTTGCCTTGCTCTCTTCCCACGTCTAGAAACAGAGTCTGACAGTACTTCTCAATTATTGTGAAAGTCATTGACATAGTTTAATGGCACTACTTGTTTATAGGCTGCCCATAAGAACTCCGAAGTTAAGCGTGCTTGGGCGAGAGTAGTACCAGGATGGGTGACCCCCTGGGAAGTCCTCGTGTTGCATTCGGGTAGGGGGTAAGGCTTGTCTACATATTACCCTCCCCAGACCCCACCTGGTGGGAGTATACTGGGTAGTTGTTGTTGTTGTTGTTTATAGGCTGCTCCTGAAGGATCATTTATCTTGCTCCACGGTTGTACACACAACTCAACTTGTATTGATCCCACACTTGAACAGTGGGAAAAGATTGCTGATGCAATTCAGGAGAAGAACCACTTCCCATTTTTTGATGTTGCCTACCAGGTAAGCTTATGCTAAACCCAAGTATTTTCATTTGGTGAAGCTGTAAAATTTCAAGTTTCTTAGAAGTTTTGATGGCTGTGTGTGCGTGTGTGAGGAGAATGAAATATATAGGAGATTGTTTCAAAATAGTGAAAGATCTTTCTTATTTCATTTGCTCTTTTGGTGTGAGGAGAGTATACATTGTTGTATTGATAGATGGGCAAATTTGACAGATGAATGTGGTTAAGCCACATGTGTTACTTTGTACATATTTTTTGACACCATCATGGTGTTTATCAATAAAATTTACTGATTTTTCAGTAAAGTTATTAGAGCAAGATCATTCGAAAGTCATTTATATTTAGAGAATTGCATTGAATAGCTGTATACTATAATAATCGAGCTGTTGCATCTGTCTACACACTGCACTACAGGGATTTGCAAGTGGCAGCCTTGACAAAGATGCCTTATCTGTGAGATTGTTAAAACAAAAATGAAGGGACGCTATTTCTTTACTCTTTCTCCTTCTAGTCGACAACAGACCCGTCATTTCCTTTCTTCTTCAGGTTTCTTAATCAGGTATGCTTCTCTTCATCTCTTTTCTTCTTTCTTCTCGTTCCTTCATCTCCTTTCTTCTTTCTTCGATTTTTTGTTCTGTGACTTCGTCGAATTTTTC
This sequence comes from Nicotiana benthamiana, assembly GCA_034376525.1. NCBI lineage: Eukaryota > Viridiplantae > Streptophyta > Magnoliopsida > Solanales > Solanaceae > Nicotiana > Nicotiana benthamiana. Next base: position 8,218,738 of record CM067331.1, on the reverse strand, counting down.
TCTTTTTCTTTCTTCTTCTTCTCTTCTTCCTTCTGTTTTTTTTTGGATTTGTTGTTTATCATTGTTGCTGCAACAGAATAGAGGCTGTATTGTGCTGTTAAAAAACTGAACAGAGGCTATATTGCACTGTTAAAAAACTGAACAGAGGCTGTATTGCGCTGTTAAAAAACTAAACAGTTAATGATTTAACAATGAAATTAGACTAAATAAGAGTTACTAACCTACCTTGTTTGAACAAGTATAATTGGTACTTCAGGAACATAATGTCTCAATTTAGGAATCCGCTAAAGAACATTAACAAAATCATTTATAGAAGTTATCACCAATGCTAAAAAAAAGATTGCGGACAAATGAATTAGCGGCCATTAAGCTATTGCCACAAAATAACTGCCGCTACATACTTATTTTGTAGTAGTGTTAGGGGTTATTACTATTCTGTATTCTCTTTTCTGTTTAAATTATTTGATGTAGGACATTGCTGAACCATCTTAAACGAACTTCCGTTTTATTATTTATCTTTGTGTTTTGCATTCTTTATTTGATACGATCGTTTCTCATCTTACTTGATCTTCTACCATCGCGGATCAATCTTAAAATTCATATTTTTGTGGTTCTCATCTTGTGGATATGTTGGGCCTTAGATGATCGATGCATCACGTTAATATAACATTACCAGTGTCATACCTGTTCTATAAAATTTCATTTCACTTTGTTAGCAATAATCATATCACATAGCAGTTCATGTACAACACATTCTTAACTTCATTGAAGTAACAAAGCACTATTCTCTTAAGATAATGCTAATTTATTTTGTGGAAGAGCTATTGGCTTTTACTTCTTTCCGTGTGTAGAAGCTAAGAATAGTAGAAGACACTAGTATCAATTGAAATTTATTGACATATCTTTCATGCTGATTGTTTTTGCATATTACAGAGTTTGTTCTAATTCTGCCTGCTTTTTGAGTGCAACTTAAGGCTCGGAAGGTACTTACTGCTTCTGTTGTTGAGGTGAATGCTTTGCTATTTGCTTAAGTTAGTTGTACAATATAATTGTTCTATACTGGGGAAAAATCATATAGCTTGACAGATATTCTGGGCATAGATCTATCATTTACTTCAGGAACATAATGTCTCAATTTAGGAATCTGCTAAAGAACATTAACAAAATCATTTATAGAAGTTATCACCAATACTAAAAAAAGATTGCGGACAAATGAATTAGCAGCCATTAAGGCTATTGCCACAAAATAATTGCCGCTAAATACTTATTTTGTAGTAGTGTTAGGGGTTATTACTATTCTGTATTCTCTTTTCTGTTTAAATTATTCACTTGTCTAGCACTCTTTGTGGCTTCCAGCTTTGCAATAAATATTTACAACTAGTTTGGAATAGTGGAAGTTTTAGTAAATGGTTTACTGATACAACATCACATGAATGCTACAATTGTAGCTTACTGGAACAGAGATTACTAATTGTTGATTTACTTATGTGTCTCATAGGATATTCAATGAGTAATGGAGATAAAAGTTGGATGGGTCTTCGAAGATCCACCAATGATTATATCCATGGAGTAAATGATTTTCTTAATAAAGCGTTTTAACGATCTTCCCAAGGAAATGAAATATTATGTCCCTGTAAAAAGTGAGGGAGGGACCATCTAAGATGCAAAAAGATTTTTTAAATTAGTGGAGGAAGGAAACAAGATTTGTATCCAGGGTGTGAAAGTTTCTCTAATCTGGATTTCGCCATTGAGTTGTTCTTGTTTAAATGCATTCATGGGTTGAGTAATGTGGCATTTTCCGACTTGTTAGACTTGATAAAAGAGGTTTTTCCATTTGCTAAGTTACCTGAGTCTTTTCACAAGGCAAAAAATGTGATAAAAGATTTGGGTCTTCATTATGATAAAATACATGCATGCCCCAACGATTGTATGTTATTTTGGAATGAGAATGAGAAGGCACATATTTGCTCTGTGTGTAGATCTTCTAGATGGAAGAATGTGCGTGATGGCTTGACTAATAGGAACACCAAAGTTGCTACAAAGGTTTAAGGTGCTTTCCTTTAAAGCCCAGGGCTTCGGTGGATATTCATGTGTTCTGAAATAACTGTAGCAATGAGATGACATGATACTGAACGACCCAAAGATGAAAATATAAGACATCCTGCTGATGGGGAAGCTTGGAAGGATTTTGACTTGTTGCACCCGGACCTCTCTAAAGATCCTTGTAATGTTAGATTGGGTATTTCAAGCAATGGTTTTAACCTATTTCGAACCCTGGGCATTTCCCATAGTACATGGCCAGTCATGTTAATGAACTATAATTTATCGCCATGGATTTGCATGAAGCCGGAGTATATAATGTTGTCAATGATCATTCCAGGTCCATCGTCTCCAGGAAAGGATATAGATGTGTACCTACAACCACTAATTGCTGAGTTGAAGGAACTGTGGGAAAAGGGAGTAGAAACATATGATGCTGAAACTAACCAAACATTTTTAATGCGTGCAACCTTATTGTGGATAGTTAGTGATTTTCCAGTATTATCAATGCTTTCCGTATGGAGCACCAAAAGGAGATGGACATGCCTCACTTGTAATTATGATACTTGCTCTCAATATCTCAAACATAGTCGTAATATGTGTTACTTGGGGCATCAGGCATTTTGCCGCACGATCATCCATTTCGAAAAGATAAGATATCATTCAATGGTGAAGAGGAGCATCAAGCCATGCCTACTCCCTTATCGGGGGTAGAACTGCTCGAAGAACTACGCGAATTCAATAATATCTTTGGACAAGGCCAAAAAAAGGCCTCGGCGTAATGACAGTCCGTCAAAGAAAAGATCTATCTTTTTTGAATTACCATATTGGGCACATAATAAATTGAGGCACAATCTTGACATGATGCATATAGAGAAGAACATATGTGTTAGTTTGCGTGGGACTTTGTTAGATATACCTGGAAAGTCCAAGGATCGTGTAAATTCTCGCTATGACTTGCAAGAAATGGGGATACACAAGGAGCTTCAACCATTAGAAATGATAAAAATGGAAAAGTTCATCTGCTAAAGCTTGTTACTCCATGAAATCGGAAGAAAAGAGATTATTTTGCACTATCTTAAAGAATGCCAAATTACCAAAAGGGTGTGCCGTAAATATATCACATCGAGTGCAAAGTGGAGGAAATGAAAATATCAGTATACAAGAGCCATGATGCTCATTTCATAATGCATTACTTGCTCCAAGTTGCAGTTATAAAAGTATTGCCCAAGAATGTCTCTTTGGCCTTGATTAGGTTGGGAATTATTTTAGAACCATATGTAGTAAGGTTATAAGGTAGTAAGGTTTTGCTCTTTACGGTTGTGCAAGGTCATCCTTTATAAGTAGGAGTAAAAACTCTTCTAATATGATGCACAAAATGAGGGTTAAACGGAAAACTATAGGGTAAGCACATAACAGTAACCATTTTTGCCAATTCTTTCCGATCATTTCTTAGGTCATAATATAAAATACCACAGGTAACAATGTTAATTTCTGGTTGAAATTATTTTGACCCGGTATTAGGGTCAGGCTGACTAGTTGGACTTGCCCCCCCCCGGATAGCAGCTTTCATTTGAAAATAGTTAGCTTTAGCTTGAGAGTGTATCATTATGTGTCTCCTCAAACTTCACGTACCCCCCTCCCCGATCAACATAGTTAAAATCTAACTCTTTGCCATAAGTTTACACTTAGCTTTATTTTTTTCTCATATTTGAATAAAATATGGCCAAACAATAGTTCGGCCGGTTTAGAAGGTTGTCTAGAAAAAATAGGGGTAGTAACATGGGGGGTCAACCGGGACATCATTTGGATTAGTTTGGGTTAACGTGAGCAACATGACTAGTGGGTGTATCATCATCCGGTTGCGTTTCATGTAAATCTATTTCCTGCTCATTTTCTTCACCTATAATTGGACTACCATAAAGAGAATTCATATATTCATGATCTAAGTTTTCACCACCTCCAACATTATGCACATATTGACTCTCTATAAATTGTAATAAATATTATCACTATCAAGACTAGAAGCAGGTGGAGGGCGGGTATAGGGTTTGGGTAGTGGAGGCCAGAGATAGAGGAGGAATAGATTGGCCACTGGATTCACCACTCTTGAATTTTTCCTTATTTTTACTAAATATTTTTTTAACGAAAAATCCATCTCAATTATAATTATACAAAGTAAATAAATAAAAACAAACAAAACTATAATATTAAAACTAAAGAGTTGGAACGAGTTTGCCGAATTGACGAACAACTTGTTGAAATTAGTTATCGTTGAAGACTTGAATACTTCAATTAACTTTACAATTTTTCACATAAGTTGCAACAACAAAGTAACCAATTTTAGAAGAAAATTAGATAAAAATTGATGATTTGGTGAAGAAAAATGAAAGAATGAGGGGGTATTAATAGTTGAAAATAGGGAAAAGTGTAATAAAAAAAAACTTAGGGTTAAAACAAAGTTGGGTAATTAAATGACTATTTTATAAATAGCCAACGACTATTCTGACATCAATAACGACTATATTTTAAAGGTGCAACGGCAAGAAAATTGAAATGAAATATTTTTTCTTAAAATCAGGTGTTGGGCCCGTTTAGGACCGTTTGGGACCAGTTAGGACCAGTTGAACCACCCCACTTAGGAGCCAGTCCCGAGCCTAAATGGTGCCCGTCCTAATGGGCCCCTACTGTGAACAGGCCCACATGGGCCTGTATGTCTCCTTTGTGCCGGGCTTAAACGGGTTGGACCGTTTAGGCCCACTACGTACCCATATGGGCTCGCGGGCCTGAGCCTAACCGGCCCACTTGTCATCCTTAGCTCAGCACAAATAGAAACATGAGGTAAAATATTTGTATCCTATTCCATCAATCTCTGATCGCATTGAGCAGGTTTGATGGGTTTGGGCACAAATTGTCATTGCTAATCATGTGTTATGAAATATTTCGTGGCACTGCAGTCAATTTTATTCTGTTATAATTTTTTTTCATTTATAAAAGTGGTGTTTGAACTAATTTGAGCGTGTCTTGACTAACTCCCAGAGCAGCCCTCTACAGTCACAAGCAAGTGCACCAGGCCAAGGCTTGGATAAATATGCTCTATATCAAACATTAGACCACCCTCTTGGACATTATTCATTCTCATAAATACTTTGTATGTGAAACAGTACAGATGATAACAAGGAAAAGGCATTTCTTAAAATTCTAAACAGAGGTATCTATAACTATTTTATTGAAGATGGTGGTGTTCGGGCTAACCTAGGCATTGTGCATCTCGGTTATTCTATTGGGTATCTGCTATCTCTTACCTGTATATGTATCGGGTAACTCTACCGACCAAGACCTACAGAGATGGAAAAGTATCACCAAGTGTTTTTTGTTTTGTCTCAGTTGGAATTTGAACTTGAGATCTCACGGTTCATCTCCCACTTCAACGACCACTTGACCACAATCTGGCCTTTTTTCCCATAAAATTGAACTGTTTGGTTCAGTTGGCTAAATTAAGTTTATTTGAGCAAACACTGCTGACAACACAGGGATAAGATATGAAAAGCAAAGAAATCTAATATCAATTCTGTAATGGAGTGCATTGAACATATATTGTGACCTCCTCAGTCTGATATTATCAAATAGCCAAAACCAAATGTTTGAATGAAGAAGCTAATTACATACTAAACAAATGAAGAAAATGTGTTGAAAGTTATACAAATGAAAAAAATGTCTAACAAGTTATCTCTTGTGCTTCCCGCTCAGAAGCTCCCTATGTTTATGGAAAAAATGAAAGGAGATTTGCAACAATTTCAACTTATCAAAATGATGAAATTCAAAGACAAATCTTGTATATTTCTATAGACTGAAGAGGGTATTTCATGTACTTCTTGAACATCAACTTCATCCAAATAGGTCTCAATAAGAGAATAAGTTCTTTATAATCTATAGTTGACGTCAGATATAAGTGAGACACGTGTTATAAAAGCACATAAGAATTTAAATTTTGAGATAACTTTGACATTTTTGTCAAAATAGATGCCCAAAATGTAATTTAAAGATCATTTGATACTTTTCTCACAATTGATATTGAGAATTCATCACATATCAAAATATATCACATATAAACTTAAAAGAAATGCTAATAAAAATCTCAAGTTTATAGTACCAAATTCAGGAGTAAGATTCATGTTATAAGGAACAGATTTATACATTTTTCAAAGATAGGATACTGAATATGACAAATGTCTGGAAAGTTATGGCCCAAAATTAACGTAACTTTAAAGAACAAGTGGATATTTGCCCACAATTTTCCTCTTGTGCTTCCTCCTGACTCTTGAAAAACTCTAAGGAGATTTGCAACAATTTCAACTTATCAAGTTGATGAAATTCAAAGATAAATCTTGTACATTTCCTTAGATAAAGAGGATATTTCATGTACTTCTTGAACAACAACCTCATCCGAATAGGTCTTAAGAACGTCAAATATAAGTGAGACACGTAGCACATACAAATCTAAAATTTGTGATAAGCTTGGTAGTTTTGTCAAATGATACTTAAACTGAAAATCAATGAAGATTAACTTGATACTTTTCTAGCAATAGCTATGGATAATTCATCACATATAAACTCCAAAAAATTATAAACTCTTTAAGTTTATAATACCGACATTCAGGAGTAAATTTCATGTTCTAAGGATCACATTCTTTTTAGCTGTCAAATTAATAGTTCCTCGGTTTGTGAGTCGATTTTTTTGTAAGATTCATGACAAACAAAAAATAATATCAAAATTTAAAAAAAAAAAAAGAGAAAGATGTTATGAAATAGAAGATTCTTACACTTCTATTTAAGGTGAATGTCTTTAATGTATCTAATTAGAGAGATTTTAGAATTCTATTAGTGGTAGCTAAATCTTCCTCTCCCCTATAAATAGAGGTGCCCCCTACCATTGTAAATCATCCTTGAGACACCCCTCTCAACTCAATAAGAAGAACTCTCTCTACTCTTCTCTCTATTGCTATTGTTCTTGTTCTATTGTTCTTGTCTTTTGCTTTAGTTTATAACACGTTATCAGCACGAGACTCTACCGTCTCAAGTACCATTCTCGAAAATCCAAGGTATTTTCCCTCTTCCTAATTTAATTTTCGAGTATGTCTGACATTATGAAAAGAAAGTTCGTTGCCCTTGAAATTTCGGGCAAGAACTATATGACATGGGTGTTGGATGCTGAAATCCACCTAGATGCTATGGGTCTCGGAGACACCCTCAAAGATAAAGAAAAAGCATCCACCCAAGATTGTGCGAAGGCCTTGATTTTCTTGCGCCACCACCTTGACGAAGGTTTGAAGATTGAATATCTCACCGTCAAGGATCCACTCGTTTTGTGGAACATCTTAAAGGAGAGATATGACAACCTGAAGTTGGTCACTCTGCCACAAGCACGATATGATTGGGCCCATCTGAGGCTACAGGACTTTAAGTCCGTTTCTGAATATAATTCTGCTATGTTCAGAATTACTTCTAAACTGAAGCTATGTGGAGATAACATCTCCGATTACGATATGCTTGAGAAAACGTTTACAACGTTTCATGCCTCCAATATGGTACTGCAGCAACAGTACCGAGAGAAAGGCTTTACGAAGTACTCTGAACTGATTTCTCTCTTACTAGTGGCTGAGCGAAATAATGAACTGCTCATGAGAAATCACGAAAATAGACCAACTGGGTCTACACCACTGCCTGAAGCAGATATGGTGCACTCTCACTATGCCAAACATGAAAAGGACCGTGGTCATGGTCATAAACGGGGTCAAAGCCAAGGACGCGGACAAGGAAGAAATTCCAAAGAAGTCCGTCACCCCCCAAAGAGAGATAACTACCGAAAGCAGAAACGGGATCCCGAAGATCCTAAGGCAAATAGTTCAGAAACTATATGTTATCGTTGCGGTGGAAACGGGCACTGGTCTAGGACTTGCCGAATACCAAGACACTTGGTTGACCTTTATCAAGCATCTCGAATGAGAAAACGCCCTGAAACAAATTTTGTCTCTGACGACAACTTTGACTTCACCCACCTGGATGTGGCAGACTTCTTTGAGCAACCCGAGGGAAAGATAGACAACCTAATCGGCGATGGATCCGTGATGAAAGAAGATGGAGTTATTTGATTTTTTGTATTAGTTAGTGAATAAACTAATAGTCATTAGCATTAGCTCGTATTAGTTAGTTCATGATGTGATGTTTGTAGTAGTTCATTAGAATATCTTCAATATGCTCAAATATCAATAAAACTTTTATTTTCCAGTGGGGGTAATCAACTAGCCTGAAAAACTAGTTGATTATCTACTATTTTCGCATTAAAGTTGAAAAACAATTGATCAACAATCGATTGTCTTTGGCTAACAATCGATTGTCATTAAGACAGTGTAATCTGGAATTTTTCAGAAATCATCCACAATCGATTGTCTGTGTCTAACAATCGATTGTCTTGAAATAGTGAGGTCTGGAATTTTTCAAAAATAGCCAACAATCGATTGTCTATGCATAACAATCGATTGTCTTAAGACAGTATGCTCTGAAGTTTTTCAAAAATAACAAATAATCGATTGTGTGTGTTTAACAATCATTTGTCTATGTTCCAACAATCGATTGTGTGTGTTTAATAATCGATTGTCTTATGAAAAACGCTGAAATTTTCAAACTGCATAGTAATTGATTATGGACAACATATCTTATTTTGTTTGTCAACTGTTAGTAGCAGATTTTGAAAATATTATGTGACACAAAAGGAATTGAACTTGCTTATTCTTATGTTCCTGTATTTCTTTTGTATGTCATACCATGGAAAGTAAATTGATCGAAGGCTCCGGAAGAGCCATTGTAACTCTGCCCAAGGGCACGACGTTAATCATAGAGAATGCTATGTTCTCCTCCAAGTCTATGAGAAACTTGTTGAGTTTTAAAGATGTACGCCGGAATGGCTACAATATTGAGACAATGGATGAAGATAATCTCGAATATCTCGTCCTCACTTCAAAGAATGTCTCCGGCCAAAAGAGGGTTATTGAGAAATTCCCGTCTTTATCTTGTGGCCTGTATTGGACAAGAATTAGTGCAATTGAGGCACATTCAACAGTAAATCTAAAGAATACTGAGTCCAATATATTTGTACTTTGGCATGATCGACTGGGTCACCCAGGATCAACCATAATGAGACGGATTATAGAAAGCTCATATGGGCATCCGTTAAAGAATTTCAAAATTCTTTCAAGTAATGAATATCCTTGCACTTCGTGTTATCAAGGCAAGCTGATTATCAGACCATCCCCAACAAAGGTTGGGACTGAGTCACCCCAGTTTCTGGAACGTATACAAAGGGACATTTGTGGACCTATTCACCCACCTAGTGGGTAGTTTAGGTATTTCATGGTCTTGATAGACGCATCCTGTAGATGGTCTAATATGTGCTTGTTGCCATCACGCAACCTTGCGTTTGCAAAGTTAATGGATAATAGATGAGAATAATCTTGAATTCTTCATGAAAACGGGGCTGCCCATTTCGGTTTGGGTTCACGCCATTTTGCATGCAGCAATGCTACTTTGTCGGCTGCCCGCTTCGGCTTAGGGTCACGCCATTTCGCATGCAGCAATGCTAGTTCGTCTCTGACTGACGAATTATCACAAATATTCCCTATTGCAATTGGTTTTGGGTCATGAACCCAATATATCCCATTTAAGAAGCTTTGGATGCGCAGTATAGGTGCCTGTAGCACCGCCATCCCGCACCAAAATGGGTTTGCAAAGAAGGTTAGGAATATATGTTGAGTATGAATCGTCCTCCATTATTCGCTACCTCGAAACATTGACAGGAGATTTGTTCACTGCACTATTTGCAGACTGTCAATTTGATGAGACACTTTTCCCAAAATTAGGGGGAGAAGTCGGTGAAACCAAATGGGAAATTTTGTGGAAAAATGTATCATTATCTCATCTTGATCCACATACCTCTATTTGAAAGAAAAAGGTACAAAAGATTATCCATTTGCAAAGAATAGCAAATCAAATGCCTGACGCATTTACGGACTTGAAGAGGATAACGAAATCACACATTCACGCGGGAAAATGTTCCAATCCGTATTGAAGTCCCTATTGGACAAATATCTAGTGTCATATCCAATGAGTCAAATGCACGTCAGAAGCGTGGCAGACCATTAGGTTCCAAAGATCGAAATCCTAGAAAGAGGAAAAAGAACGATCTAAATGACACTATGAAAGAATCACATGAGGACGCTCATGATTTGATTAATTCCGAGATTCACGAAGAATCTATTGAGCCTGAGACTCTTGAAAATACGGAATGCAAGAATGTGAGGATCTCGAACCTCAGTCTGTGGTAGTACAAAATTAATTGAGAGCTCTCGAAGAGCCAATTATTACTATGTTGGAGAAACACAATTGAGTATTGTGCTGTAGTAAGTCTCAAAGAAACTTATTCAGTTTCCAAAAGTACACGCGAAGGCGATTGATGATATTGAGACTATAAATAAAGGAAGGCTTTGATTCTCCTATTACTACAACTTGTAGCGGGGTAATTTGTATATGAAAAGCTACCCGCTTTGTTCTCCAGTTTGTACTACACAAACGAAAGAATGCCACAATAAAGTGGATATCTATTGGTATAAAACCCATGTCATAATAAACCCGAAGTTTATTGATAAGTGCACATGTCATGGTGTAAATTTGAAGTTTACCAATATTGATAATTTATTCAGTTGGCATTCATGTTAGCCATCTCATTTTAAGTATGATGTGCAAATTCACATAGGTGAATATTAAAGAACTAGAAAGTTCTTTACGAATACTCTTGTATCACTTGTTCTCATTAATGAACTGACCAACTAAAGAGTTCGGGTTGAAGCCCCTTGATTCTGGAAATATCAAAGGTGAATATGGGCCCATTCACCTGCCATGTATACCACATATGATGCATCTATGAAATGGTTACATGCGCCATTGTTATTAACCCGCAGCCTGGCAGTGCTTGCGAGGTAAATCGCTCAGTAATCTAACTTCGAGCATAGTTTTCAGATTCTCTACTCAAGACAGTTCATCTTGATAAGTTGGTTTATATCAAAGTTGGTTTAGCAAGATAATTATTGAGTGCTTCCACTTAATAGCTAAACTGTTCCTTATGAGAACAAAGTTATATATATCAGTTTGATATAAATTGTATACGAGAGTATATTCTCCCCTCACAAGTGGTTCAAGGTCAGGAACCAAATAATTTCATCTTATTACTAAGGTGCTGTGTATATTGACATAATGCACAAAGATGATTTCCCAAAGTTGAGGAAACATGTTAGCTTTACTAACATGAGGGGGAGACATGATAAACATTTGAGAAAGTGTTACATGGGATGAATTTTCATTTGTATATGTATATCCCCGAATATCATGATATGAACCTGTAGTTCATAAAAAGGAAATGCAATTGCAACATATTGCAAAGCATGCTATACGCATTTGCTGACTCAAAGAAAGCAACTAAATGGAAGAGATACAATTCAAGAAGAATTGATTCCATATGAAAGACATGTAGTTTTGAACCTATAGTTCAAATGCTTGAAAGATAAAAGTCAAAGGTATGTATAGTCAGTTTTCGATATCTTATTTGTTTAGTATCACTAATGAAAGCTTGATATGCAGCTAAAGTTTATTATGTGACTTACATGACTTAACTTGAAAGATTTAAGTTGCTTGAAGCATATGCAATTCTTGGTCCTGAAGTACCACATCCTAAGTACAATTTGTGTACATATGTATCTTGCCATAACTATAAGCATGATGGCATTGAGAATGCATCTATGGAGATATTGAAGAGTTATTCCACGACATTATATGAAGATGTTCATATCTATCAAGAATGATGATTTCAAGATGATGCACAAGATTGGAATGCAAATGCTCAAGGATATAAATTGATGTACTCATTAGGGGGAGTCAATGCGCGTTGCACTCTTTTTCCCTTACAAGGTTTTGTCCCACTGAGTTTTCCTTGCAAGGTTTTTAACGAGGCAACCAATAGGCGCATATTCAAACATGTGTACTCTTTTTCCTTACTTTAATTTTTCCCATTGGGTTTTGGTTTTAAGGTTTTATGAGGCACATCATTGAATAGACATTCAAGGGGGAGTGTTATGAAATAGAAGATTCTTACACTTCTATTTAAGGTGAATGTCTTTAATGTATCTAATTAGAGAGATTTTAGAATTCTATTAGTGGTAGCTAAATCTTCCTCTCCCCTATAAATAGAGGTGCCCCCTACCATTGTAAATCATCCTTGAGACACCCCTCTCAACTCAATAAGAAGAACTCTCTCTACTCTTCTCTCTATTGCTATTGTTCTTGTTCTATTGTTCTTGTCTTTTGCTTTAGTTTATAACAAAAGAAACGTTCTCTATTTTTTCGTTTCCCAGTGACAATTTAACAGGAACTATTTTATTTTTTAAAACAAGAGAACCAATAGAGCAGGAAATTAGAAGAGAGGAAAAGAAAAACAGAAAAAATAAAGGGACCTGAATAAGGAGGGCGTCCTAATAAGCTCCGGGAGAAGCAAACGGCGGCTCGCCGGTGCCGATAATGGCTCGAATCCCGGCGGTAACCATTGGAAATTGGTAATGAATCTCCATTTTCTCAAGCTGTATATGAATAAGTTTATTAGTATTATACTCTTCAAACGAAAGTTCAGGGTATTCATGTATATTATCCATTTTACATGCTTTTTTTATTCTGGCCAATGTTTTGCAGCCATTAATGAATAATGAAGCAAGAAAGATGAAAAGGAATTATGCTGTTTTACACAAGATTGGAAAGAGATTTCTTATGGAAATTTCCGCAGGATATATGTGTGAAGATTCAAGATAGAGGATGAGAAGATAAAGGTTTTGTGTTTTTGAGATGGATTAATGGATAAATTTTAAGAGAGTGACAAAGAGAGATCAAATGGGCTTTCACAATATACATGTGGGGGAGAAATTATTCATACAAATGTACACTAATTTTTAATATATTATATTGGAACATCTCGTATTACAGTAAAATAATAGTTATTTTTTAATAATTTTATAAACGCTTTGAATAACCAGTCCAAAAACTGGCTAGACCGCACTATTTATACATGTATATTGATAGATCAAATAGGTTTCCAATATCTAGGTTCACAACCCAAAATAGTAAAATTAACACGGTCTAGCCAGTTTTCAAACTGGTCATTCAAAAATAGCCAGCCTTTGCCAAGTCATTGAAAAATAACCACTATTTTGGTGCAATAGAGATCAGTCCAGCATAATATACTGAAGTTTGGTACACTTGTATATGAACTTCCAGTATATTATGTTGGACCGTTATACTTTGCTAGCTCCAGTATAATATTCTAGAGACTGGAGCACCGGTGCTCCAAATTCCAGTGTATTATGCGGGAGTATTTTGAACAGTGATTTCGTTCAGATTTACCTTTCGGTGAAAAGTGCTTAAATTTCAATTACTTTGAAACTGTGGCTATTTTTGAATGCCCACTTGTAAATCTGGTTATTTTTGAATTTCTCCCTTAACCTCTTTGTATGGGTCGAAGTGGCTTGGTCCTGCTTAGATTTGCCGCTAGCCAGTTTTGATCATGCTATTTATTTGGAAAAATTATGCAACACATAAAATATTTACACTGTATTTATCATTTATAGCTATACTTTCAGCTAATTTACTATTCATAGGTAGATTTGATTTTTATAGGAAATTTGTTAAACAAGAGATTAATTATTTTGAACCGAACAAGAGAGCAACAAGCTCTCGCAGCTCAGTTTTTAGAGGGTGCTGTTATTTAGTGGAGGTCTTGAGTTTAACTTTCAACAAGAGCATTTTATTTTTTGTATTAGTCGTATTGGAACAAATACAGTTTGATACGGGTTGTATCCTTTGTATACACCCCTCTATACAGTCAGTACAAGTTGTATTCTTTGTATACACACTTGTATTTCGCCTTGGTTATAGCTGATACATGTTGTATTCATCAAATAAATGAATATAATTGCGCGAACAAATACAGTTGATATAGGTTGTATATATGTTCCGCGAACGAATACAGTTGACACATGTTGTATTCGTTGCGCGTTTGAATACAAGTGATACAAGCTAGTAACAATTAAATAGTAGCTACGAATAATAACTAAGCAAATTATAGTTACTAGGCTCTAAACTATAGTGATTTATGAAAATTTCTCTTATTTTTATATTTTTCAAAATATTTAACTGATTAATATTGCAAACCTTGGACAAAATTTCTCTGGTTCTTCTTCTTCTTACATAGATTGAATAGGTTTTAAGTATATGTATTTGATTTCCGATGACTTCTTTAATATATTTTGTGCTTTGACGTGCCCACTTGGTCAACCTAGTGGCGGATCCAGAATTTTAAAGTCGTGAATGCTTACTGACTAAACTTCTAAAAAAAAGATAAACGAATTTAATTATGAGTGCTCATTCAATATTTATCTAAATATTTTTATAATTATCTATACATACTTACTAAATTTTATTAAAGATAATAGGTGCTTGAGCACCCAATATCAGCATGTAGATCCGCCACTGGGTCAACCTTTACTTTCTTGAAGGCTCGTAATTTTTTGACTTTTTTATGTAATAAAGATAAAAAGGCAAAAAGTTACTTAAAGAAGAGGCTTCGAGTAAATAAAAAATAAAAAAAAATAACGCCATTAGTCAAGGTAGGCTGCTAGATCTTATTTGGACAGTAAAATATTGTCCAGTAATGCGTTGTTGAAAACCCAAGTCATGGAATGGATAGATTATACATAATAAACTTGATGCATGGATGCCTAAAGTTCAAGCAAAAATACTTGAAGTTCTGTCATATATGCCTATAATTTCATGCATATATCCCTGAAATTTAGTCATATATGTTTGATATTCAGGTAATAAATGTCTGAAGTATTATATCGAGGAAGAGACAAACCCGAAAATAAATAAGATAAAGAACACTAAATTTTAATATAGAAAACCCTTCAAATCGAAGGTAAAAACCACAGGAACACAAAAATTCAAAATGCTCCACTATAATAATAAGAGGGTTACAAAAGTTCTCAAAATTGACTACACAACAAGTGCCAAACACGGAGCTACAATAGCAACAACTAATCAATTGAAGAAAAAGTATAATCTACAAAAATGAAGCTGCTGCTCGACGCTTGAAATAAGATGCTAAGAGCCACGAAATACGATCTTCACCGTTCAAATTCAAGACCAAAATTTTTCGAACATTCAATCAAAATTTTGCCCGATCCAACGGTTAATGAATCCGAATATGTAATTTGAATACTGGATGGTCGGAATAAAAATCTGCAGCAAAATAAATTATTTTCTTCTCTCTTCTCTCTTGACAAAAGCTCTCTCAAAACGTACTCTTATATGTTTAAATTTCCGAAGACTTGTATCAATAAACATATAATAATTCTCTAAGGTTGTCCTATTTATAGATCATGAGAGGTGCTTTCTCTTAAAGCCAAAACCCACTCAAAATAGGAATTTAAACCGAATCCAATTCCAATAGGAATGAAAACTAAAAGAAAATAAAATTAGGTCATTGGGCCTTTGGCTGGACAACATGGCCCTGAGCCCAACAAACTCCCCCTCCAGCCAAAGGGCCAAATGTGTCTTTAGACAGAGGAACTATTGACAGGCTTCATGCCTGTCAAATTTCTACAAAATTCATGTTTATCTGCAACCACCGCCTTCGTCAGCTTATCTGAAGGATTTTCATCAGTGTGTATCTTCTCAACCTCAAATAATTTCTCTTCCATGGCCATTCTTACCAATGATACTTTATATTTATATGTTGGTCTTAGAATGACAAGTGAAGTGCTTGGATAACACTCTGATTAACAAAATAAGATGTACCTTGGCTGCTCAAAGCCAAGATCATTAATAAAACTCCTTCATCCATAATAGTTCTTTGGCACCTTCTGTGACAACAATATATTCGCCTTCTGTGGTGGATAGAGCTATGCATTTCTGTAGTCTAGATTGCCAAGATACAGCTTCTCCTGCAAAAGTGATTAAATAATCGGAAGTGGATCTTGAATTATCAAGATTGCCTCCTAAATCAGAATCTGTGTAACTAACAAGTTCAGGCTTGCCATTGCCAAAGCACAACTTCAAATCTGCAGTGCCTTTCAAATGCCTTAATATCCATTTTACTGTATCCCAATGTTCTTTTCCAAGATTAGAAAGGAATCTATGGACAGTAGCAACGACATGTGCAATATTTGGTCTAGTGCAAACCATAACATACATCAAGCTACCAATGACATAAGAGTAGGGAATATGAAGCATCTTCTTTTTCTCTTCATCAGTAGATGGACTCTGACTAATACTCAATTTGAAGTATTTAGCAAGAAGAGTACTAGCCACTTTTGCATCTGTCATATTGAACCTCTTGAGTACCTTCTCAATGTATTGCTTTTGGGACAAAATTAACTCATTTCTATCTCTGTGTCGGTGGATTTGAATGCCCAAGGTTTTCTTTGCTTGCCCAAAGTCCTTCATCATAAATGATTTGCTCAACTGCTTCTTAAGGACTACAATTCTGGATTATATTCTTTCCAACAATAAGCATGTCATCCATATAAAGCAATTAAATAATAAAATCATCATCAGAGAACTTGTGGAAGAGTACACAGTGGCCGGAAGAAGTTTTGTTTTACCCTTGTTCTTCTATAATAGATTCAAACTTCAAATACCATTGCCTTGGAGCTTGTTTCAATCCATACAGGCTCTTTTTTAATTTGTAGACATAATTTTCTTTATCCTTAGTTACAAAACCCAGGTTTCTCCATATCAATCTCCTCATCTAAATTTCCATGAAGAAAAGTAGACTTGACATCCATCTACTCAACCTCTAAATCTAGACTTGCAGCTAAGCCTAGAACCACACGAGTCGAAGACATCTTCACAACATGTGAGAAAATTTCATCAAAGTCAACTCCCTTCTTCTGGCCAAAATCTTCAACAACTAACCTTGCCCTGTTTCTAGGCGTGGAGGTATGGTAATATTGCTTTATTCTAAATATTCATTTGTTAGATAAAGCTCTCTTGCCTTTCGGCAATTTCACTAACTCATATGTGTCATTCTCATGGAGTGACTTCATCTCATCTTCCATCACTTCGATCCACTGATCTTTGTGAATATCTTGCATGAATTCAGCCTAATTCTCAGGTTCTCCCATGTCATTCAAAAGTGCATACTCGTTAGGAGGATAGCACATGAATTTTTGCTTCTCCCTTGTAGATATTCTAAGAGAGGTTTCTAGAGCATTCGAAGTAGTTACCTATGCAGGAATTGATTGCTGATCAACCACAACTTCATCAACTGGAGCATCCATAACAACTATTCCATGATGGTCATTTTGATCTTGATCAATATCTCCATTATTGTCTTGGGTTCCTTCATCTGCAATAGGTGCCTTAGCAATTGAATCTATCTTCTGATCTTCTCAACTTTGTCAATATCTTCAATAGTTTGATATTCAAAGAATATTGCATCACGGCTTCTAATAATTTTATCGTCAACTAGATCATAACAACGATACCCAAACTCACCTTGACCATAACCGATAAAGATGCACTATGTAGTTTTGACATCCAGTTTCAATCTCTCATCTTTAGGAATATGCACACTAGCTTTACACCGAAAAACCCTCAGGTGATCATAAGAAACATCTTTGGTAAACAAAACTATGTCTGGGATATCACCATCCAAAGCAACCACATGAGACAAATTAATTACATAGGCAACAGTGTTAAGTGCTTCCTCCCAAAATGTATTTGGAAGTTTTGCCTCTGAAAGTAAGCATTTAACTCTCTAAACTAGAGTTCTATTGATCCCCTATGCCAAACCATTCAATTGAGGTGTCTTGGGCGGAGTTTTCTGATGACGAAATCCTTTTTCCTTGCAATAGTTATCAAAGGGACCACAATATTCACCACCATTGTCGGTGCGAATACATTTTAATTTCTTCCCCGTTTGTCTCTCAGCTAAGGCCTGAAATTCCTTAAACACGCTAAGTGTTTAATCTTTAAATTTCATAGGATACGTCCAAAGCTTACGAGAATGATCATCAATTAAGGTCATAAAGTAAAGTGCACCACCTTTTGACTTTACTTTAAAAGGACCACCAAATCAGAGTGTACTAGCTCAAATAAATTGGGCTTTCTTGAGGGAGGATGGCTATGAAAGGAAATCCTTTTCTGTTTGTCAGCTAAACAATGTATGCACCTTTTCAGCGTTGTTTTTTCACTCCAGAAAGCAAACTTTTCTTAGCGAAACATGTAATCCCCCTCTCACTCATATGACTCAATCTTCGATGCCACAATCCTGACAAAGTATCACTTTCCACAAGATTTATTTAGTCATTAAGAATAGAGACCAATGTCATATATAAATAACCATACTTGACTCCTCGAGCCATTACTAACGAGCCCTTGGTGATATTGCATTGGCCATTAAAGAGGGCATTATGGTAACCTTCATCGTGTAATCTTCAAGCAGAGATCAAATTGAAAGGAAAGTCTGGAGCATACTCGACAACTTGAAGAACTAACGTTGAACCATTATTAGTTTTCAAACACACTGTGCCAAAACCAAACGCCTTCACTTCACGGGCATTGCCCATTTTTAATACTCCAGAATCAACATGAGTATAGGATGAGAAAAAGTCTTCTCTTGGTGTGACATCTGAGGTAGCTCCAGAATCTACTATCCAGCTCGTCTCATGGGATACCAAATTGATGAAATTTTCATCATAAGCAAAAAGAAGGTCATCTCGAACAATAGCAACAACATTATTCTTGTTATTTTTAGCTTTCTTTCCTTCTCTAGTATCTTGATTCAACTTGCGGCAAAACCTTTTGATGTTTCCTTTCTTGATTCAATGGTTGCATGTAATATTATAGTATTTGGACCTTGACTTACTTCTACTTTTACCTCTATTCCTTGAGCCTATTTTTCTATTTCTCCCCCGATCTTCTGTAACCAAGATATCTGCTTGTGAGGATGAACCCTGAGATTTTCTCCATACTTCCTTGTTCAACACATCACTCTTGGCATATTCCATGGTTACCTCACCTCCTGAAGATGAATTTGTCAAAGAAATATGAAGAATTTCCCAAGAGTCTGGCAGAGTATTAAGAAGCCAAAGTCCTTGTATCTCATCAATAAAATTAACTCCCATTCTAGATAGTTGATCAATGACGACCTAAAAATCATTTATGTGATAGAGGATAGGGTTACCTTCCTTGTATTTAAAGGTCAACAATTGCGTTAGTAGAAACAATTTATTGTTCTCGGTTTAAGAAGCATAAAGGCTCTCTAGCTTTTCGCTCAATGATCTCGCATGTATCTCGTTCATAATATGGTTGCAAATATTATATTCAACCCATTGTCGTATATATCCAAATACTTGTTGGTGCTCGAAATACCAATCTTCATCTGATATACTCTCGGGTTTATGAGCTGGAAAAACGGGTAGATGCATCTTCTTCACGAACAACAAGTCTTTCATCTTGCTTTTCCAAATATTATAATTTTTCCCATTTAAACATACAATCTTGCTCATATTCGCCTCCATTTCGTAACAACCTGGATAAATAACCAAGACTATGATATCATTGTTATGTCGAGGAAAAGGCAAACCAGAAAATAAAGAAGATAAAGAACACCAAATTTTAACGTGGAAGACCATTCAAATCAAAGGTAAAAACCACGAGATCACAAAGATCCAAAAAACTCCACTATAATAATAAGAGAGTTATAATATTTCTCCTAATTGGCTACACAACAAGTGCCAAACACGGAGCAACAATAGCAATAAGAGCAACAACTAATTAATTGAAGAAAGAGTACAATCTACAAAAAACGAAGCTGTTGTTCGAGACTCGAAATCAGATGCTATGAGCATCCAAATTCGATCTTCACCGTTCAAATTCAATAACAAGATGTTGCAAAAACTCAGTCAAATTTCAGTTTGATCCAACGGTGAACGAATTAGAACGTGATTTGAATATTGGTGGGTCGGAATAAAAATCTGCAACAAAATAAATATTTTTCTTCTCTCTTCTCTCTTGACGAAAGCTCTCTCAAAAACCATTCAGTCTTCCAAAGTCTTGTATCAATGAGCATATAATAATTCTCCAAGGTTGTCCTATTTATGGATTATGAGTAGTGTTTTCTTTTAAAGTCAATAACCGCTCAAAATAGGAATAAACCGAATCCAATTCCAGAAATGAAAACCAAAAGAGAATAAGATTAGGCCATTGTGCCTTTGGCCGGACAATATGAGCATAAACCCAACATGAAGTTCAGTCATATATGCCCGAAGTACAGTCATATATGCTTGAAGTCCCGATAAAAATGTTTGAACTTCGGCTGTACAAGCAATATGCCAAACTTCAGGCAAATTTTTTAAATTCGGCTGCGATTTTTTTACAATTTCGATTGTATATATATCAGAAATTGATTCTGAAGTGGCTAAACTTACAAAAACCCATAAATTTTGGCTATGACTTAAATGGGGTCCCATAACACTTGCCCCCTTTATCCCATAATACAATGAATGGAAGATGTTGGAATAAAAGATTAAATTAAAATTGCCTATATATTGAGATTTAGCCACATATTCTAAAACTTTAGGTCCACCACAATCTGCACATACGACCCACAATCTGCACATACGACCTTTTTAAGACAACTTAGGATATGCGTTTGATATAAGGGAAAATAGAGTTCTAGTTAACAAATATAGGCTTGTGTTACAACCAAAAGAATAAAAGCTACTAGCAATTTATATCATTAATGACATTACAATTTAGTTTTGAGAACATCTGCAGACACTTGTGCCAGGTGCGCAAAGTCTTTGTTTAACTGACTCAACTGTGATTGCCCGCATGAATCTTCACAAGTGAGAGCTCTATCTCCAGCCTGCAAAATAGATGCAGTTGCTTGTGTAAATTGACTGGATTCCGCTTGGTGAATTGAATTAGGAATATATGTATTGATACAAGAAATATAGTTGTCTGTGCAACTACTTTGGCATTTGGTGGGAGCTAATTTTTCGATTTGATCTGAATTATCTCTGGCCTTTTTTAAACATAATTGAAGAATAGTATTTGCTAGCCCTTTAAAATCATCAGATGGTCCCCTTGGATCTGTTCTAAGAGAACTTTTACAGAGATTGGGATCAAGATTCTTATTGCAAATATCATCTATTTGATCCCCATAGGATTGGTTCACAAAACAAAAGATGACAAGAAGAAGAAAAAGAAGAAACCCTTTGTTTTTCATTTTTTTCTTTTCTTTTTTATATTTCTGAGTAGATGAAGTTGAAGTCCTTATTGTTTCTTTTAAGTCAATCTCTTTAGTTAGTATATATAAATGCATTAATTTAATTTTCTTTCCTTTTATTGGTAGCGGATGTTACTAAAAAGACTTGATGAACCAAGATTTACTACTAAATTTAAAGCAGTAACATGATTAAATGTTCAGAGATCAGTTACTAATTAATATAAGTATCCTTTTTAAGAAAAAATATTAAGTTGTTAAAGCATCTCATTTGTATATTGGGCAAATTTGGCTCCCTATGTCCACATATTATCCGTATACGGCCTCACTACAGAAAGCGGTCTTATCGTGGTCGACTTAAGTAAGGCCGGCCCCAGTCAATAAACGGACCAAGTGATGTGACCCGCTGTAACGTCACATCGAGCTCTGACATTCGTATATCGAGGCCACCAACTCTTGTACTTTCTTTATATTATTTCGAGGGAGGTCCCTTAGTATATAATCGGACCTTCTTCCTTTGTAAAGACTTATGTGTATTTCCATACTGAAAATATATAACTCTCTCTCTCTCTTTCTCTCTTGTGCAAAAAGCCTGTTATACATCTTACTGCTCTTACATCTCGATTTTTATGTTATAATCACTGATTTGTATCATCTAACATTCTCTAGATCACATTACCTTTGATTCCGATAAATCCATATTATTTTTTGATTGTTTTAAAGCTAGTTAAGTGTTCGAATAACTTTTTAGCCAAACAATTTGGTGCTGTATGTGGGGATTTCGAGAATCAACGCTGTAGTTTATTTCTAGAGATCCTTCAAAAAGCCACCCTCTACAACCTAGAATGCTGAGAACAATGCTACAATGAAGGCTACCACGGAGGTTTGAACAGACCTCACGAGCACTCTCAATGCGGATGCCGAAGGAGATGCCCTACACACAACACCCAGTACTTTGATAGGCGTGGAAGCCTTACCCTCCTCATCAGAAGACCTGGTGGTACCGCGAGAAAGAGAAGCTTCAACATCTACCACTAAGGAAGCACCCCCAGAAATAAAGAAATTACTAGAAGAGTGGCTGAAAAGCACTCTGAGCAGTCTAGCCAAGAAACCACCTCAAAATGATAGATGCACCCCAGTAGCATATCTTGTCGCAACTGAGGATGAGCTCGAGGTCACAAGAAAAAACAATATACCTGTCGATGTCCAAGCAAACAACGGAACACTCGCAGCCATCCTCAAAAGATGCAAGTGATGGAGAACGAGAACAGATCGCTCCGCGATCAGAAGAAAGAACACCAAGAAAGGGTGGATAAGATCCCAGGTGCGCCTAAGTTGCTGCCAAAGCGAGACATGGGAAGGTTCGTCGAACAACCCTACATGGAAGGATCCACGCCATACCCGATCCCAAAAACCTTCAAAATGCCCCCTACTTGAAAGTATATGACTGGACCACTGATCCCGAGGACCACCTGATACACTATGTTACAGCCGTCAAAGGCAACGACTTATCGAAAGAACACGTACCATCCATACTTATGAAGAAGTTCGGGGAGACGCTGACAGGAGGGGCCCTAACATGGTACTCACAACTACTGGCCAAGAGCATCTCAACCTTTTAGGAGATGGCTGATAAATTCGCTACCGCCCATGCGGGGGCGAGGAAGGAGGAAGCATGGGTCAACGACATTTTTACTGTGCGTCAAACCCCAGGAGAAGGACTCGGGAAGTTCCTAGTCAGATACAACAGAGTCAGAAGTCAGAATGAGCCTACCAAACGTATCCGAAGGCATGGAAGTTGCGGCCTTTTAGAACGGGTTTAGCAGAGATGGCTCGAAGGCGACCAAGAAGCTACTCAGCCATCTCCTGAAATATCCCCCTACCACCTGGGAAGAAATACACAATGCCTACTGCGCCGAGGTACGTGGGGATGATGACGACCTTAACGGCCCGACTGAAGGTTGACAACGGTACACCCAGAAATCCGAAGGGACCGGCGCAACGAGGGAAGGCGGGAACAAATCCTACACCTCAACAAGGAAAGGCATCAACCATACATCAGGTCCTCACACCCGCCACCACCAAGGCATGCAGACGCCTTGCAACGACATATTGCTCCACTAAGGAACGATAGAGGTACGCCCTCTCCATTATCTGCACATAACTTTTGTGTGTCTCCTTCAGAGGTAGTGTACGCACTAGAGAAGCTAGGAAACAAAGTACAATGGCCAGTAAAGATGAAGTCCGACCCGGCCACCAGAATGTCAATCACCCTGTGCGAGTTCCACCAAGAACGAGGGCACAGAACGCAGGACTGCATAGGTCTCCGACAGGAGGTAGTCCCGAATGTTGAACCAAGGGTTCTTGAAAGAGATGCTCAGTGACAAAGTAAAGCTAAACTTCGCACGAGAGCGGGAACCACACCATGGCCCACCAAGGCCTCCCTTACCAACCCGCACCATCAGCATGATCATTGGAGACGACAATGATTCAGCGATCAATCTCGTCAAGTTCACCACCACCTACAAGCTGAAGCAAACTATCGCCCACGAACGGTATGATGACTTTGAAGATAGTATCACCTTCGATAAGTCTGATGCCGATGGTTTGTGTTTTCCTCACTATGATGCCTTAGTTATTACTTTACACATACTAGATACTGATGTTAAAAGGATCATGGTCGGCGATGGAAACGGCGCATGTATCATTCATCCAAGAGTCCTTGCACTCATGGACTCGAGGATAAAATAATCCCGCGCTGCATAACACTAACACGTTCTAATAATGTAGTGGAAAGAACCTCAGGCGAGGTGACGCCGCCCATCCTTGCAGGTGGAGTCACGATGGAAACCACCTTCCACGTGATGAATCAACAAACAACATACAATTCCATTATCGGACGCCCGTGGATACACGCCATGAGAGCCGTCCCCTCCATCTTCTACCAAGTAATCAAATTCCTAACCCCATGGGGAGTGCACTGCATATGGGGAGAGCCCCACACCGCCCAAGAATGCTATAAGATAGCCCAGGATTACACATATACCAAACAGCTCCATGGAGCAAGTGCAGAAGCATAGCAATCAGCCCTGTCGGGGACTAAGGTCCATCCGATAGAGAACGCCATCGAGGATCCCGAGGAGGTCGAGGTTAGCAAGGCTACGGTCGAACACCTCGACCCCATTAAGATAAATAGCAGAAACTCCGCAAAGAAGGCATACATAGGCCACGGCCTATTAAATCCAGGTCAGAACCGTGAATTTTTATCTAACCATGCGAATCTGTTCGCTTTTTCTCATGCAGATATGCCAGGAATTCCACGAGAAATTGCCTCTCAAAAACTCAATGTCGACCCATTGCACCCGCCCGTGCGACATATAAGAAGAAAATTCAGCGCCTCTATTAACGAAACAGTGAGCGAAGAAGTGGACAAATTGCTAGCCAACGGCTCCATCAGGGAATCCAAGTACCCGAAATGGTCGCCAACGTCGTAATTGTCAAAAAGAAATACGGGAAGTGGTGGATGTGCGTAGATTTCACTAATCTAAATAAAGCGTGCCCGAAAGACTCTTTCCCGCTGCCCCACATCGACCACCTAATAGACGCAACAACAGGCCATGACCTGCTAAGATTCCTTGATACGTATTCCGGCTACAATAAAATCATGATGGCCGAAGACGATCAGGAGAAGACAACTTTTATCACCCATCAGAGGAAGTATTGCTATAAAGTAATGCCCTTCGGGCTCAAGAACGTAGGGGCCACTTACCAGAGGCTAGTGATGACAATGTTCAAAGAACAACTCGCAAAATAATAGAGGTCTACATCGACGACATGTTGGTCTAATAATCAAAAAAGGAGGATCACCTCACCCACCTGAAGGAAGCTTTCGAAATACTAAGGAAGTACGGCATGAAACTGAACCCCGAGAAGTGCGCTTTTGGAGTATCGTCGGGAAAGTTCCTGGGATTTCTGGTTTCACAAAGGGGCATCGAAGTCAACCCTGACCAGATCAAAACCATAGAGGCCATCCCGAAAACGCTAAGCAGCAAGAAGCAGGTGCAGAAATTAACAGGCTGAATAGTCGCCCTCTCCCGGTTCATCTCACGCTCCTCCGACAGATGCCACAAGTTCTTTGGTGTGATGAAAAATGACTAGGGACTGCAATGGAATGGTGATAACATAGAAGCCCTGAGGAATTTAAAAGCATACTAATAATCACCACCCCTACTAGTAAAAGCCAACCCCGGAGAACTGTTGCTGGTATATTTGGCCGTATCAGAAGTCACAGTCAGCGCCATCCTAGTTTGCGAAAACAAAGGTACATAATCTCCCATTTATTATATCAGCAAAACTTTAGTGTACACCGAAACCGGGTATCCCCACCTTGAGAGATTAGCCTTCGCACTTGTAGTAGATTTACGAAAGATATGACCATATTTCCAGTGCCATCCGATACGGGTGGTGACGACCTTCCCTCTAAGGAGCATCCTGCGCAAGCCCGAAATCTTAGGGCGACTCGCCAGATGGGCCGTCGAGCTTAGCGAGCATGATATTACATACCTACCAAGAACCGCCATCAAGTCACAAGTCTTAGCTGACTTCATCGGCGACTTCAGCTCAGAAGTCCTGCCAAAGGCGAAACTTGAGGCACACCGCGCATCCTCCGAAAATGACCTATGGGTCCTTTATACGGATGGCGCCGCTAATGCATCGGGATCGGGACTGGGACTCGTTCTCAACGTCCCCACGTGCGAAACTATTCGCTAGTCCATACGATGCACAAAAATGACTAACAACGAGGCCGCAATTGCAGGCATGAAGCTGGCCACCAAGTATGGAGCTCGCCGAATTCTCCTCCACTGCGACTCCCTACTTGTGGTAAACCAGATCGCTGGGACTTATCAAATCAAGGAACAGAGGCTACAAAAGTACCAGTCATAAATCCATAGGCTGATGAACACATTCGACGAATGCCGCTTCGAACAAATTCCTAGAGCACGGAATATCGAAGCGGACGGCCTGGTGAAGTTAAATGCCTCCACCAAAAGCGTCAACAAAGAGAGTGTGGTCACACTCCTCCACTCAGCTATCGATCACATCGAGGTACTTTCCTTAAACCTGGCTTGGGACTGGCGCAACCTGTTCGTATCTTACTTGCAGGACGGGATACTCCCCCTTGATAAAAGAGGAGCAAAAAAGCTTCACGTACAAGCCGCCCGATACTGCATAATCAACGACAACCTTTATAAAAGGACGTTCGCAGGCCCCTAGCCAAGTGCTTAGGACCGCAAAAAACAAGACCTGTACTCGAAGAAGTACACGAAGGACATTGCGGCGCCCACACTAGCAACCGCGCCCTCGTTAGGTGCATCATACGTGCCGGCTACTATTAGCCCACCATGAAGAAAGAAGCCGCAGAGTACGTCCGCCGATGCGAGCAGTGCCAAAAGTTTGCTCCTATGATGCACCAACCAGGAGACCCCTCCATTCCATCACATCCCCCTAGCCATTCATCAAGTGGGGATGGACATAGTCGGCCCGCTACCCCCAGGATGAGAAAGGTATGTTTCTTACTTGTTTTAACTGACTATTTCTCTAAGTTGGTGGAAACAGGTACGTATGCACAAATACGCGAGCAAGAAGTCATCACCTTTATTTGGAAGAACATCATATGTCGTTTTGGCATCCCCAAAGAAATCAGCTGCGATAATGGGCGGAAGTTTATCGGTCAGAAAAAGATCGAGTTCTTCGAAAAATGGCGCATCAAAAGGATACTATCCACGCCATACCACCCCGTCGCCAATGGTCAAGCGGAGTCTACCAACAAAACAATCCTGAACATTCTTAAAAAGAAGCTCGAAGATGCCCAGGGACTATGGCCCGAACTACTACTCGAAGTCTTGTGGGCGAACAGAACCACGCCCAAATCCAGCAATGGAGAAACCCTATACTCACTGGTTTATGGAATCAATACGGTCATACCTGTCGAAGTGGGCGAACCCATCTTAAGGTACTCACACACCAACGGAAAGGAAAACAACATCGGCAGGTTCCAAGATCTTGATGAAGCCGAAGAAAGAAGAGAAATGGCCCACGTCAGAATGGTATCCCAAAAACAATAAGTCGAAAGATACTACAACAAAAGGGCCAAAATAAGGCCGTTAAGAGTAGGGGATTACGTCCATATAGCCAAGACTATGGCCTCAAAATACCCAAGTGAAGGAAAATTGGGCATAAACTGGGATGGGCCCTGAAAATTACGGTGACAACCGGTAAAGGAGCATTCCAGTTGGAGAAATGGAAGGAAAGACACTCCAAAATGACTGGAACATCGCTCACCTCAAATCTTTCCACTTCTAAATAGGTGACACCTGAGTCGTACTCTTTTTCCCTTACCCGAGTTTTTTCCCAATTGGGTTTTCTCGGGAGGGTTTTTAACGAGTCGACAAAGGGGTCACCTGGAGATGTTTGTAGAGCAAGTGCATCATGTCCACCTCTCCGTGAACACTCCAAGCCCGACATGATACAAGGACTTGATTAGTGTCATCCCCAGATATGTAGAAAGGCTACGGCCACCTCCAAGTGTATACAAAGGCTACGGCCATCTCCAAATGTAGAAAGGCTACGGCCACCTCCAAGTGTATAGAAAGGCTACGACCACCTCAAAGTGTATAGAAAGGCTACAGCCACCTCCAAGTGTATAAGAATGGAAATGGACATCTCCAAATGAATAAAAAGGCTACGACCATCTCCAAATGAATGAAAAGGCTACATCCATATCCAAATGAGTGAAAAGGCTACGGTCATCTCCAAATGAATGAAAAGGCTACGAGCATCTCCAAATGAATGAAAAGGCTACGACCATCTCCAAATGAATGAAAAGGCTACGACCATCTCCAAATGAATGAAAAGGCTACGGTCGTCTCCAAATGAATGAAAAGGCTACGACAATTTCCAAATGAATAAAAAGGCTATGGCTATCATTTTATATGACTAAGGCCATCAGGCTACGACCTTTATTTTACATGGCTATGGCCATCGTTTTATATGGCTAAGGCCATCAGGCCACGACCTTTATTTTACATGGCTATGCCTATCATTTTATATGGATAAGGCTATTAGGTTACAATTTTTATTTATTACATAGCTATGGCCATCGTTTTATATGGCTAAGGCCATCAGGCTACGGCCATCAGGCTATGACCATCAGGCTACGACCTTTATTTTACATGGCTATGGCCATCGTTTTATATGGCTAAGGCCATCAGGCTGCGACCTTTATTTTACACGGCTATGGCTATCATTTTATATGGCTGAGGCCATTAGGTTACGGTTTTTATTTTTTACATGGCTATGGCCATCGTTTTGTATGGCTAAGGCCATCCGATTACGACCATTATTTTACATGGCTATGGCCATCGTTTTATATGGCTAAGGCCATCAAGCTACAACCTTTATTTTATATGGCTATGGCTATTGTTTTATATGGCTATGGCTATTGTTTTATATGGCTAAGGACATTAGGCCACAACTTTTATTTTACGTGGCTATGGCCATCATTTTCATCGAGCTACAGCCTTTATCAGTACTTGGCTAGAGCCATCGTACTCACGAGGCTACGGGCTCTATTTTACATGGCTAAAGCAATCAAGCTAGCTTTACAAGGCTATGGACGACAAATTCCAAGTAGCTACGGTAAAGAAAAGTACGACGACATACCAAAAAGTAGAAAAGATTACTTACAACAAAAATTATATGTTTTCACCAAGTGGAACAAACACCCTGA
Organism: Nicotiana benthamiana; assembly: GCA_034376525.1. Classification (NCBI taxonomy): domain Eukaryota; kingdom Viridiplantae; phylum Streptophyta; class Magnoliopsida; order Solanales; family Solanaceae; genus Nicotiana; species Nicotiana benthamiana. Next base: position 8,189,525 of record CM067331.1, on the reverse strand, counting down.
TACAAAAATCGGTATGAACAAGCATATTTACAAAGACCCTAAGAAGCCACTACTTATCTAGCTCAGCCTGGCCCTCAGGGGCCCGTCCTCATTTCCAGGATGGTACGCCCTGGAAATCCAAGAGCTGGATTCTAAGCGATTGATGTCTGCCGAGTTGCCCCTCTCCCGTGTTGGTGATTATGGACCATAGGCTGCCGCCTCACGAGCGACTCTACCTAGTTGGCACTGGTTCTCAATCTCCGCTTCAAATGCTCGACCAGCCGCTAGTAATTACTCAAGCACGAACAGCCTGGCCTCCGCATACACCCACATCTCGTGCGCCTAACGAGATGTATCAGCTTGTGCGATAGCTAGCTTAAACTCCTCGACCTTGTCCTTCGGGGCTTTGAGTTACTCCGTTAGATCCGCCACCCAGGTGCACAATTTTGCCACCTCCTCCGCCACAACACGACCGAGCTGCAGATCCTCGTCCTTGGCCTAGATAAGGACCTCCATCTCCACGGCCGAGCAACAACGGCCATGATCTGTTCATCAACCTTTTCTAGCTCGACCACCCTTTTCTTCAATTGCGCCTCAGACTCCACTAGGCCCCCACAAACCACTCTAAAGTTGGGGTCCTACTTGTACATATTGGCCAGGGTTCGATGCGTCTCGCGTGCCTTATTGTACTTCTACTCCAGCCTATTGTATTTGGCCATCTTCTCTTTCCGACGCCGATCCCTCTCCACCTCCAAGACATGAGTCTGGAAAAGAAACCAAGTAAGTACGGGAAAATCATAACTCTACATAAAGAAAGGTCATCAAGTAAGGTAGATGCATACCTGTAGGGATGCACATGCCACCCTTTGGGCCAAGACTTTATCACTAAGCTCCGCCAGGGTCGCACGTTCGGAACCATCGCACAAGAGCGTTATGCTAGAGGCCACCTCATCACAGTTCTCCAACAAGTTATAGTGACCTGGGATCACTATACGATGAGAAGATTGGCCGGTCATCATCTCCACGCGGTCCAAGGACATGCTTCGTCTGTTTGCGCCCTCCGTGGCTGCCCCTGAGCCCACCACGTCCATGTCTTTGCTTCTCCTTGCCGCGGACTCCCTCCTAAGATCAGCTCTTCGTGAGTGGATAGCCTCTGCCATAAAGACTGGCCTTCATACAGGGCAAGATGGCCTAGCCTTTCCCAACTGGGTGGCCACGGCCTTGCCAGTGAGAATCCGATGCTGACTCCTCTACAACGTCTCCTCCTCTTCTCGGTACCCCTCAGCGGGATGCAGAGCGAGCTTAGAGGGGGCCAGTGCGGCAGAAGGCGTCCTTACAGGGGCAATCTCAGGAACAGCCACTGGCACCTCCATGGGCGTCGTCTCAGCTACGACCCCCATCACGACCTTAGATTCTATCTCTGGGGCCGCTTCTAACGTACCCTCCTATCTTAAAGGGGGCGAAGCACTGCCCATGGACGTGCCGACGAAGACCAGATCCTCCTCAGGATCAGATACTGTCCTAGAAGGACCGGCCGCAGTCTTCTTCTTCTTCTGCTGCTTCTTCTTCCTTGCCTTCTTAGAGGCGCCCCGACCTGCCAAAACACATGTGAGACGGGTAAGGAAATTATATGGGCCCCCAAAACTGAAATAGAAATTAGGTAAATCCGTTACCTGCCGGGCCGTAGAGCTTGAGGAATTTAGTCCAAGAATGGCTTGCCTTTGCAAACGGTATCAGCGCTTGCACCCACGACCTAATGTCGTCAACCCTATGAGGAGGGCAAGCAGCCACTGGATGAAAACAAAGGAAAACTTTTGACAGTGAGAACCGGCAAAGTAAGGTTAAAATAGTAAACATCACGCACGACAGTACTTACATACGCCATTCCACACTTCTGGAAACCCAATAGGGTTGGACACAAGGTGCTCAGTACGCACGTAGAAAAACCTCGTCCATAATAAACGGTTGGCCTTATCGTCCATCCGTGCCATGAAGTTTTTTTTGCTCCTACTCCTCAATTAGAGCATCGAGCCTCTCATGAAAACTACATTGAACATTTGCAAAAGGTTATGAATGGTCACCCCTTTTTCGGCCTTTGCCGCATATATGGATAGTACCCTACACACCTTCAAGGCATACACGGTAAGTTGGGCCGGGCATGCTCCAAACCAGTGACACAGCTCTTCTACTAAAGGATAAATTGGAAGGGTGTATCCTATTCGGAAGGCATACTCGTAGACGGCACAGTACCCGGTCCTAGGCACGTTAGCATAATCTAGCCCCGCGGGAACCATGTTGACGTGATCGGGAATATTGTACGTCTCCCTGAGAGAGGCCAATTGGGAGAGCATCATCTTACTGTGCTCCCAAGGGAGGAATTTACGCTTATTCAGAAAGTCGCTCCTTTTGCTCATATCGCGCGGGAGCAGGTTGGCTATTAATAGAGGAACAAAAACTTCCTCGGCCTCCTCGCCGTCCGAGGATGACAAAGACCCTGGTGGAAGCAACGTTCTTGGTTCTGGTGTTGTCATGCCTATGCTTAGCCATAGTGACTAACATAAGAAAAAGGTATTATGGGTCGCAAGTTCGATTCCTGAGAATGAGAATTTCAGAGAAGAAAAAAAAAGCAAACACCAGAAAAAGATAGGGAAAAGAGTGAGAAAATACTCTCCGAAACGGATCTAAAGATAACTCTCCTCCTATTTATATGAAAAGATGCATGGAAATCGAAAGGGTATGATTCAAAAATCCGCGCAGGAAACCCAAATGTCATGTCATAACCTGAACCACCTCGGGAGCAGAAGTAATGATCACACATGTGATCGATGACGTCACCTTAAAAAGGAATTCCCAAAAAAGGAGGTAACATGTCAACGGAATGACCTTTCCACACACGAACGCGTCTCTCACAGAGGATCAACAGGAACGACCAAATTTCCATAGGCGTCGAGCACGCATGTCCGTCCATTGGGAATGCCTTTCGACTGCGTCCCCAATAAACGGTGGGACTATCTGTATTGGGAAAATTTGGCTCCCTACGCCCACATATTATCTCTATACGGCCTCACTACAGAAAGCGGCCTTATCGTGGTCGACTTAAGTAATGCCGGCGCCAGTCAATAAAAGGACCAAGTGATGTGAGCCGCTGTAACGTCACATCGAGCTCTGACATTCATTTATCGATGCCACCAACTCTTGTACTTTCTTTGTATTATTTCGAGGGAGGTTCCTTAGTGTATAATGGGACCTTCTGCCTTTGTAAGACTTATGTGTCTTTCCATACCTAAAATATACAACTCTCTCTCTCTCTTTCTCTCTTGTGCAAAAAGCCTGTTATACATCTTACTGCTCTTACATCTCGATTTTTATATTATAATCACTAATTTGTATCATCTAACACTCTCTAGATCATATTACCTTTGATACTGATTAATCCATATCATTTTTTGATTGATTTAAAGCTAGTTATGTGTTCGAATAACTTTTAGCCAAATAATTTGTTTCAAGATTCACTTTAACGATTGACTAATTTTTGTCTTCTCACCTTAATGATTAATTGATTCTTTCCTTTCAATCCCAATATTTTGTAAAATTATGCACTCGATAATTTAAGTGATAGTATTCCATTGTTTCAAAATTATCTAGGAGCGAAATTCAAAAGGTCTGTCTTCTCTAAGAAAACTCAGGTAATCGAATGAAGAAAATAAAAATAAATTAATAAAGCGATGTCATCATGGTTAAGTTCACACTTCTAGAAAATTTCGTGGAGTAGAGTCTAATCTCGATACAAATGTAACGATCTAATTTCCCCTATAGGGCATGATGACGCCTAACATTATCGCTAGGTAATTCAACAATAAACTAATCATATATTTATTTCTTTTTAATAATTTCAACGTAGTTGATTCTCATTATTAAATATGTGAGAAGTGAAAAAATTATAGTAAATTAAAGCGTAAGCTTAAGAAAGAGAAAATACAGTAAATAAATATTCAAAACCATAAAGTGTCTACTAGCATGTTCCCAAACCCTGATGTCACAAGTGTACGAGCGACTAGTAGAATATACAAATATCAATGCTGCTGTCTGAAATAAGATAGACAAAAAGTAAATAGAAAAAAGAGACTGTGGGAACTGCAGAACGGGCTCAGAAAGCAGCTCACTGCTATGCCTCAAGGTAACGGGGGGGGGGGGGGTGCGCTCCTGAATGACTTCCAGATGTACCTACCTCAGATCCTGAACGATTAATGCAAAACTGTAGCCTGAGTACATAAACAACCGTACCCAATAAGTATCCAGTCTAATCTTGAATACGTAGTAACGAGGGGTCGACACCGATACTTACTACAAGCTAATAATAAAAATACAGAAATTCTAAATAGGCATGAAGTACATGAATAATAATAATAATAACATAATAACGATCGGTGAATAAATGGTTCTTTAATTGATAGTTAATTTAAAAGTCTCCAATTGTCACCTACTAACTTTCACAATTTCGATCATTAAAAATAAAATATAAACTCTCAAGCCATAAAATAATATCAGCTGTAATCGAGCACCGAGTATCAGCACATACATTTTGTGTCGAGGTTGTACGGCCCGATCCAAAATACCGTGTGGACTGCCGAGGATCGAACGACACAAACCATATACTCATCTATTATAGTGCCGAAGCAAACGACCCACTCCCATGAGAGTAAATAAGATTTCCTCGCTCGCGAAAGTACTTGCGATGTGAGAGGACACGAATTTCTCAGATTTGTTATGTATCCCTTAATTCTTGCAAAACTAAGAAATCTGAATCGAGAATTTGCAACATTGAAATCCCTAGTCTCAGCTCGATTCAAGACAATTAATAAGCATAATAAATACTATATTACAATTAAAGGCATGATGTAGATCTAAGTCTATCGGAACATCTTATTGAATATAGCTACGCACAGACTCTCGTCACCTAGTACGTACGTATCTCCCCACACAAGTAATACACAACAATATATACATCAGAGGATGACTTCCCTCTTACAAGGTTAAGCAAGAGACTTACTTCGTTCTCAAGCTCACTTCCGGTCCACAAATCCTCTCTAATGCCTCAACTTGGTTCCAATCAATCCGAAACTGGAAAAATATTATATAAATTAATCAATATACGCTCACAAGTTCATAATTTAGCCATAAGAGAAATTACCCAACTCAAATTGGAAGATCCCAAATATTCACCTCGAGCCCACATACCAGGATTCTGAAATTTATTAAAGATAAATATTACCGATAACCTCACAAACTCAAATATTCAATTTCTAACCAATTCCATAATTATTTTCATGTCTAAATCCCATTTTTATTAAAACCTAGGATTTTCAACAATTTACTAAAGTTTTAACATTTTACATCTTAAAATCTACATGTAATGTATCTATTTAGCATATATCAGGTAGAAATTACTCACCTTACAATGCATGATGAAAACCCCTCTCCAGGAATGATAACAACCAAAATGCAGGAAAAAGAAATGAGACTTGAAAAGCAAATAAAGAAAGGGGAAGCAAGACACATATGTTGATGAGATATTAGTAATAACTAGCTAGAACTAAATCCTAATCACTCCTAATACAAAAACACCTATACTAATACAATCCACAATAGAAAGACAAACCTATCGCGAATTCTAGGTCTAGTTCAGAGGCAACCACAAGTCTACCTTCAAGCTCACAAAATACACAGCAATATTTAGTATTATTTATGAAATGAAAGATGACCTAATATTTTCTATTTATACTAAGGTATACATAAATGTGCTTGGGCTCTCTACTTGTAATTGGAACTCTTCACATAATGTCACGACCTAAGTTCTCCCTCCATGAACTGCCGTGACGAAACCTAATCTCTATGATTAGGCAAGCCAAACAATCTGCGAAAAAACAAAAATAAAGATACGAAACTAGCAATTTACGAGTAACATAATAGAAAAGTTTAAGATTTCTCGGCATATACAATAACAACACTCTTGGTCAAAATTAAGATTCCCAAAACCCGAAATCCCATTATCACAAACTAGAGGTAATACATAATATCTAACTCTGGAAATCTAAACAAAAGATAGTACAGAAGGTCTATAGCTAAAAGAGAGAATAGAGAGGGACTCCTCAGTCTGCGGATGTGGTAGATATACCTCGAAGTCTCCAAGGATCGCCTCGTCTCACTAGTAGTATGGATGAGACGAAGAACCTGGATCTATACATGAAAAACATGTACAGAAAAGGGCAGAGTACACCATAGGGGTACCCAGTAACTTTCAAGACTAACCTCGATCGAGTAGTAATTATGAAGGTCAGGGCCCTACTGGTTATATATATATATATATATATATATGAAACGAGGTGAAATAATAAAGAAGTGCAACAGTATAATTAAAGACACTAACAGTTGATAAAGAGTATCACAAACAGAATATGCCCAGTACACAGAGATAGCAATAAGGGATCTCCCAGGATATCGTCCGGTAGTCCCAAACGTAAATGTCCAGAGGATCATTCGAGATATCGTCTCGTAGGTTGAATCATAAATATGTAGGGGAGATACCAATCCATAGTCCCAAAGTAATTAACCAATATAAGGAACCTATCGGGTATTGCCCATAGTCCCAAATATAAATATAGAAAAGGGATCTACCGGAAAACCGATCTGTTGTCCCAAAGTAGACATGCACAAAGATCTACCAGAATACCAAACCGTAGTCCGAAAGTAAATACACAACAGTCTCAAAAAGAATCTATAGTTCTATTCAAGTTCATTCCAAGAAGAAACCAAGATTTCTATTCTAAACATGCTGCATAGAATCCAAATAGACATTTTAAGCAGATAGTATAGTTAAGTCACTTAAGCATGCATTCCTATACTAAATAGTAGACTTTAGATACAACTAATGTTCAAAAAACAGGAAACACATGTATTTACTTAATAAAATGGGATTTTCAACAATTAACAGGTGTACGCACTCGTCACCTCACGTACACGGCACTCATATAACATCAGAACCAAAAGCCTAAGCAGAGTTCCCCCACACAAGGTTCGGCAAGCTTCTTACCTCGAACAAGCTCAATCAACTCAAAATTACGTCCTTACTACTAGTACCCGACTCCAAATGACAAAAATCTAATGTTTCTCTTTCAAAAACCCTCGACAAATCGCCCTCAACCGAGCTCCAACTCATTTTTTCCAAGTTATGAGTTAAAACCCTTGTTTTTCCTTTTTCTGCCCTGCTATTTTTGCACCTACAAGGGCTCTATCACACAAGCGGTTCCACTACTGCAGCCCTTTTTCCACACTAGTGACTTTTCATTAAACGACAACAAGTGGCATATGCGACCCTTCACTCGTAGATGCAGTCCACTTCTGCAGATCTTGGACCGCATCTGCGACCATCTTCGCTTGGGTCTTTGACCGCACATGCAGTCCTCTTACCACTTTTGCGGTACTGCACATACAGTCCTACAAGCGCAGGTGCGGTTATAACAGGTTTAGCAACTCAGATTTTTGCCTAAGTCCGAATTCCAATCCGTTTGATATCCAAAGCTCACCCGAGGCCCTCAGAACCTCAATCAAATATGCCAACCAATCGTAAAACTTCATACAAACTTATTCCAACCCTCAAATCACATCAAAAAATGCTAAAACCACGAATCACCCTCCAATCCAAACCTAAAGAGCTTGAGATTTCAAGAATCCTTCAACTGATGCCAAAACCAACCAAATCAAGTGCGATTGACCCCAAATTTTTCACAAAAATTATATTCAACACTACGGAGCTATTCCAACTTTTAAAATCTGATTCCGACCCTAATATCAAAATCTCACTTTTGATCTAGAACTTTAAAAATTCAACTCTCGACATTTCAAGCCTAAGTAAGCTACAGACCTTGAAAACACAATCCTCTCTAAAGACTCATCTTGGTTCCAATCAATCCGAAACTAGAAAAATATTATATAAATTAATCAATATGCGCTCACAAGTTCATAATTTAGCCATAAGAGAAATTACCCAACTCAAATTGGAAGATCCCAAATATTCACCTTGAGCCCACGTACCCGAATTCTGAAAATTTTAAAGATAAATATTATCGATAACCTAAAAAACTCAAATATTCAATTTCTTACCAATTCCATAATTATCTTTGTGTCTAAATCCCATTTTTATTAAAACCTAGGATTTTCAACAATTTCCTAAAATTTTCACATTTAACATGTTAAAATCTACATGTAATGTATCTATTTAACCTATATCAGGTAGAAATTACTCACCTTACAATGCATGATGAAAACCCCTCTCCAGGAATGATAACAACCAAAATGCAGGAATAAGAAATGAGACTTGAAAAGCAAATAAAGAAAGGGGAAGCAAGATACATATGTTGATGAGATATTAGTAATAACTAGCTAGAATTAAATCCTAATCACTCCTAATACAAAACACCTATACTAATACAATCCACAAGAGGAAAACAAACCTATTGCGAGTTCTAGGTCTAGTTCAGAGGCAACCACAAGTCTACCTTCAAGCTCACAAAATACACAACAATACTTAGTATAATTTATGAAATGAAAGATGACCTAATATTTTCTATTTATACTAAGGTCTACATAAATGTGCTTGGGCTCTTCGCTTGTAATTGGACCTCTTCACATGATGTCACGACCTAAGTGCTTCCTCCATAAACTGCCGTGATGATACCTAATCTCTATGATTAGGGAAGCCTAACAATCTGCGAAAAAACAAAAATAAAGATATGAAACTATCAGTTTACGAGAAACATAATAGAAAAGTTTAAGATTCCTCGGCATATACAATAACAACACTCTCTGTCAAATTAAGATTCCCAAAACCTGAAATCCCATATTCACAAACTAGAGGAAATACATAATATCTAACTCCGGAAATCTAAACAAAAGATAGTACAAAAGGTCTATAGCTAAAAGAGAGAATAAAGGGGGACTCCTCGGTCTGCGGATGTGGTACATATACCTCGAAATCTCCAAGGATCGCCTCGCCTCACTAGTAGTACGGATGAGATGAAGAACCTGGATCTGCACATGAAAAACATGTACAGAAAAGAGCATGAGTACACCACAGGGCTACCCTGTATCTTTCAAGCTTAATCTCGATCGAGTAGTAATTAGGAAGATCAGGGCCCTACCGGTTATATATATGAAACGAGGTGAAATAGTAAATAAGTGTAATTGTATAATTAAAGACACTAACAGTTGATAAAGAGTATCACAAACAGAATATGCTCAGTACACAGAGATATCAATAAGGGATCTCCCAGGATATCATCCGGTAGTCCCAAACATAAATGTCCAGAGGATCTTTCGAGATATTGTCTCGTAGACTGAATCATAATTATGTAGGGGGGATATCAATCCATAGTCCCAAAATAAATAACCAATTCAAGGAATATACCGGGTATTGTCCCGTAGTCCCAAAATATAAATATAGAAAGGGGATCTACCGGAATACCGATCTGTAATCCCTAAGTAGATATGCAAGGGGATCTACCAGAACACAAAACCGTAGTCCCAACGTAAACACAAAACAGTCTAAAAAAGAATCTACAATTCTATTCAAGTTCATTCCAAGAAGAAACTAAGATTTCTATTCTAAACATCCAAATAGACAGTTTAAGCAGATCGTATAGTTAAGTCACTTAAGCATGCATTCCTATACTAAATAATAGACTTTAGATACAACTACTGTTCAACAAAAATGAAACACATGTATTTACTTAATAAAAATGGGATTTTCAACAATTAACAGGTGTACGCACTCATCACCTCACGTACACGACACTCATATAACATCAGAACCAAATGCCTAAGGGGAGTTCCCCCAAACAAGGTTCAGCAAGCTGCTTACCTCGAACAAGCTCAATCAACTCAAAGTTACGTCCTTTCTACGAGTACCCGCCTCCAAATGACCCAAATCTAATATTTCTCCTTCAAAAACCCTCGAGAAATCGCCCTCAACCGAGCTCCAAATAATTTTTTCCAAGTTATGAGTTAAAACCATTGTTTTTCCTTTTTCTGCCCAGCGATTTTTGCACCTACAAAGGATCTATTTCACCAGCGGTTCCGCTACTGCAGCCCTTTATTCACACTAGTGACTTTTTATTAAACGAACCCAAGTAGCACCTGCGACCCTTCACTCGTAGATGCAGTCCGCTTCTGCAGTCCTTGGACCGCATCTGCGACCATCTTCGCTTAGGTTTCAGACCGCGCATGCGGTCCTCTTACAACTTCTGCGGTACACATACAGTCCTACATGCGCATGTGCGGTTATGACAAGTTCCGCAACTCAGATTTTTGCCTAAGTCCAAATTCCAATCTGTTTGATATCCAAAGCTCACCCGAGGCCCTCGGAACCTCAATCAAAATATTCCAACCAATCCTAAAAGTTCATACGAACTTATTCCAACCCTCAAATCACATCAAACAATACTAAAACCACGAATCACCCTCCAATCCAAACATAAAGAGCTTGAGATTTCAAGAATCCTGCAACTGATGCCAAAACCAACCAAATCATGTTCGATTGACCCCAAATGTTTCACACAAGTTATATTCAACACTATGGAGCTATTCCAACTTTTAAAATCTAATTCCGACCCTGATATCAAAATCTCACTTTTGATCTAGAAACTTTAAAAATTCAACTCTCGGCATTTCAAGCCTAAATAAGCTACAGACCTTGAAAACACAATCCAAACATTCCCTAAGTCCGAAATCACCCTACGGAACTAATGGAACCAACAAAATTCCATTCTGAGGCCGTCTTCATACTGTTCAACTACATGTCAAATTCTAAAGTTTAAACCCTCATTTAGGGACTAAGTGTCCCAAAATACTCCGAAACGCTAAACAAATTCTCCCGGCAACTCGCCATAGTAGAAAATAAATATTGGGAAAGCCGTTAATATGAGATCGGGGATTTAATTTTTAAAATGACAGGCCGAGTCGTTACACATGAACTTGGGCCATCATCCTAGAATGTCCTTTTTATGAAGTTGTTGACTCTATTAAGCTTTTCCAAAAGATCATCCAAATCTTCCAACTTCATATAATGCATCCCAATAATTTGAAGGTCCTTGGCTAGACTCCAAGTGAACAACCTTGAAAGCATGTTCATAATGTGATCATCTTCCCCTTCTTGAAAAACATTCATCCTCCAATTTGTTACATTGACTACATCAAAACGAGAAAAATCACTAACATTGAAAACATCATGTACTTGAGAATTATTAGGAAGATGAACTTTATAAGCATTTTCATTAATTATTTCAAGAATTTGAAAAGGCCCATCTCCTCTTGGTATCAACTTGTTCTTTCTCTTGTGAGGGAGCTTTTCCTTCTAAAATGCATCCACACCCATTCTTCAGGTTCAAACACCATTTTCGTTCTTCCTTTGTTGGCTTTGGTAGCCGCTTTTTTTTGTTTCATATTTTCAAGTTGTTTCCTGGCATTCTCGTGAGTTTTCATCATGTTTTTGGCTCCTATCTTGGCATTTGAACTCACAACAACATCTTGAGACAAATGAGATTGATCCAAAGGTGTTAAATAATTGAAACCATAAACACATTCAAAAGGATACATACCAATAGATGAATGAATAGGTCTATTATATTTCCTTTAACCATGAACCTAAGCATATTTTCTAATGACCTATTGACAACTTCGGTTTGACCATCAGTTTGAGGGTAACAAGAAGTAGAAAATAATATTTTAGTGCCATGCTCAACATACATACCTTTCCAAAAATGATTAAGAAACTTGGAATCTCTATCACTAATAATAGTTTTTGGAATTCCATACAACTTAAGCACATGACCAAAAAAATAAAGTAGCAATATGGGTAGCATCATCATTCTTATGATATGGTATAAAATATGCCATTCTAAAAATTCTATCAACTACTATAAAAATACTATCTCTACCTTTCCTAGTCCTAGACAAACTAAGAACAAAATCCATAAAAGTATCAAACCAAGGAGCATTAGGAATAGGCAAGGGAGTATACAAACCAAAAGGACGTATCTTAGACTTACTTGCTTGCACTCAACATATTGACCACATACTTTATCTATGTCAACTTTCATCTTAGGCCAATAAAAGTGTTCTTTTAATATATATAAAGCTTTGGAACTCCAAAATATCCGATTAAACCACCACTATGTGCCTCTCTAACAAGCATTTCTCTTTAAGAGGATCTAGACACACAAAACCTACCATCTCTAAATAGGAATCCATCAAACTTATGAATTTTCTTTTATTTTTCTTCTTTGGCTAATTCTTTATCCTTTTATTTGTTCCCTTGCTTATCATGGTATGCATCATATAGCATATAAGTTTTCTTATATGCCTCAACTTGATTACATTTAACATAAATCTCATTAAAGTCATGATCAGTAAGATAAAGTTCTCTTAGGGTCTAAAATCCCATCATCTTAGAAGTCAAAGTGTTCCGTAAAATAAACCTTCTAGAAAGAGCATCCGCAACCACATTATATTTACTTTTCGTAAAGTGAATCACATATGAAAATTGCTCAATAAACCCTATCCATTTAGCATGGATCATTTTTAATTTACCTTGACTCTTAAGGTGCTTCAAATATTCATGGTCGGTTTAAATCACAAACTTCCTATGCCAAAAGTAATATTGCCAATTTGATAAAGCTCTAATTAAGGCGTACAACTCCTTGTCACATGTAGAATACTTCAATAGAGTAATGATACTGATAGGGAATCATGCAACCAGAGATTCCTCTCTCCTTTTAAGTTTCTCACTAAAGTAGGCTATGGATTGTTGATGTTACATTAAAACGGCTCCTATAACTACTCCAATAGAATCACACTCAATTTTAAAAGTCTTTTCATAATTAGGAAGTTGAAGAACTAGAGCCTTGGTAAGTTTATCTTTCAACCCCCTAAAGGATTTCTCTTGCTCTTTCCTCAATACAAAGGTTTTATCTTTATTAATCATTTGGGTCAACGGTGCGGCTATAGTGCTAAAGTTCCTAACAAACCATCTATAGAAACTAGCCAACTCATGAATTCTTCTAACGTCGCCAGTAGACTTAGGTGTGGGCCAACTCTTAATGGATTTTATTTTAGAAACATCAACTTCTACACCCTTATCACTCACAACAAAACCAAGAAAGACCACTTTATCTACACAAAAAAATACACTTTCTCGAATTAGAAAACAATCTTTTCTTTCTAAGAACATCAAAAATTTGTTTCAAGGGCTCAACATGCTCTTCAAGTAATTTTGAATACACCAAAATTTAATCAAAGTAAACTACAACAAAATTTCCAATAAAGGATTTCATCATATGGTTCATAAACCTCGTGAAAGTGCTAGGTGCATTAGAAAGTCCAAAAAGCATAACCATCCATTCATACAATCCAAATTTAGTTTTAAAAGTTTTCTCTCATTATCAAGTTTTATTCTTATTTTGTGATAACCACTTCTCAAGTCAAATTTAGAAAAAAAAAGAGAGCCATACAATTCATCAAGTCAAGGTATATGGTGAAGATACTTAAATGTGATTTTATTGATAGCCCTACAATCAACGCATATTCTCCAACTTTCATCTTTCTTTGGCACTAGGATCATGGGTACGACACAAGGACTCAAGCTTTCCCTTACAAATCCCATCTCAAGAAGGTCATCAACTTGCTTTTGCAACTCTTTTGTAACCTCCGCATTGCTCCTATATGTCGTTTCATTTAGAAGTAGAGATCCTGAGACAAAGTCAATTTGATTTCCCCTCAAAGTTGATATTTCCCTTGGTATCTCTTCGGGAAAGACATCTTCATAACCTTGAAACAAAAGGGGTTAGCTCATTAGTAGTCAAAAAACAATCTTTTTTATGTATAAGTAGTATAAGAGAACGATTATCCTTAACCTATTTTAAAGGATATTGATGACTAGCTAACAAACTCACTTTTTCTTTTCCTCTAGGGTCACTCTTATTATTGAAAAGTGAAATATTTCCTCCATTTTCCCTCTTTATTACGCTTTTTCTCTCTCTTGAAGTACCACTCTTCTCATTTTTTCTCTTTTGAAGTATCACTCTTCTCATTTTTTTTCCTTCTTGCTCGCTCTTTGCTTTTTTCTTCAATTCACTATTTTTTTAATCTTCACTCACTTGAAATGGCGTCAAAGGTAAAAGAGAAACTTTATGTTGATATTTAACAAGAGAGTACTTATTAGTTCTTCCATCATGTTTTGCTTCTCTATCATATTGCCAAGGTCGGACTAGAAGCAAATGACAAGCTTGCATTGTCACTACATCACACCAAACTTCATCATGATACTTTCCGATCTTGAACTTTATTAATACTAGCTTTGTCACTTTGAGCCCCCCACACTCTTTTAACCATTGTAGTTTATGTAGTGTAGGATGCTTCCGTGTAGGCAGATTCAATTTCTCTACCAAAGATGGACTTTCCACATTTGCACAACTTCCATTATCAATTACCATTAAGCAAACATCTTCCATAGTCTTGCATCTCGTATATAAAAGATTCTGCCTTTGCTCTAGTTCTTCCTTAGCAAGTGAACCCATAAGTTTTCTTACTAATAAGTAGTGCTTTGGGTCTTATTCTTAACAGTCTCCATGGTCACTTTAATTTTCCTCTTCAATATCTTCACCATGGCGACTATCTCCCATTTGATATCCTCCATCTTCCATTGCAATAATAACTCTCCGATTTGGACAATCTCTTATGTAATGATCAAATCCATGGCACTTATGGTACCTAATATTAGTAGGAGACTTATATTGGGCATTATTTCCAACTTCATTAGCCTCCACCTTAGATTTGGAGTTTTCAACTTGAATTTTGAAATCTTGTTTAGTCTCTTTAGGCTTGTCACTATAGCTTGAAGATTTGCAAGTCTCTTTTTGCTTGCTCCATGAAGAAATAGTGCTCCTAGGATTGTAGTTTTTCTCAACCTGAAGCCTTTTTCTACTTTCAAAACCTCTTGGTAAGCATCCTCTATGTAATCATACTTGTGCAACCTCATAGGAAAAGAAATTTCCTTGTTCAATCCTGCAAGGAGTCTTGGAACAGTAAGGTAATCTCTATCATGAAAGTTGGCTTGCAACCTTGTCTTCCAAAACTCTTCAAAGAATTCATCACCATTCTTACTACCTTGCCTCAAAATGTATAATTTTGAAAGAATGTATTCTTAAAAGTAATCTGGTACAAACCTTTTCTTCATGACACCTTTCATTTCATCCCAAGTAGTAATAGGATCAAATAGTGTTGTTCCCTCTGCTTCTTATAAGATTCCTACAAAGTAGAGACAAATCCCTCAAATTGGGTGATGGCATTCTTATTCTAGGCACATTGATAACTTGGAAGATGCTTTCACTCTTGATTACCCAATCCAAGTATTCTTCCATGTCACTACTTCCTTTGAAAGGTGGAAGGGTGATCTTGATGGTGTTCAACCCTCTTTCATGCTCATCATGGGTATATCTTGGTTGTCGATTACATTGTCAAGCTAGTTGCCTCATTACATTTTGAGCATGAAATTATTCTTCCTCAAGATTGATGTGCTCTTCTTGGGTTGGTTGACGATATTGTGGATTGACCCTCCTTTGCTGTCTTTTGGGTTGAATTTCATGGGTTGAAATCCCTCTTTGTGCATAAGTGGCTCAAGCATGGTTCCCTTTTTTGCATTAGATTAGGATCAAAATGAGTAGAATGAGTTGATGGAGAAGCACTAGTTCCAACACCTTGTTGATGTGGGGGAGTTCCACTCACCAAAAAGTTCATTTTTTCCTCTGAAATTTGCATTATATTTTCCATGTTTGTGAACCTTCCATGAATCATATCAAATCTTTTCATCATGGCCTCAAATATTTTTTCTATGTTGTTGGAAGATCCGTCATCCATATTGAACTTTCCTACAAAATTAACAAACAAGTTAGTGATAAATGTTCCCACCAAGTTTCTCCCTTAGTGTATACACTCAAGTTATATCTCACTCAATCACTCGTGTTTCACTTTTGAAAATTGGCTTTTAATTTCCTCTTTTAATCTCACTCGCTTTTGGCTTTTTCCACTCATAAAGTAAAACTCAAAGTTTCCTCTAAACAAGTACTCAAAACTTTATAACAAGTCTCTTCCGTCTATAAGATGGAGTGGAATTGATGTTTAAACAAGAAGGGACAATTTAAGAAAATTTTGACTTGAGCAAAGAAAATTCACAACGAAATAAACCGGAAAATCACAAAGAAATTAGCACCAATTAAGTAAATGGATACAAGAATTAGATTAACTATTAATATGAACTAATATTAATGTTATCTAATCAAAGTGGTTAAAACAAAAGTAGAAATGAATGAAAGAGATTCAAGTTCGAAGTTGCAAGAATTTCTTTACATTATTCATTGTTTTTACTTCTTCCCAGCTGCAACTTTCTTTGTCAAACAAATGGTAGCTCAATTTTCAACTCAAAAGAACAACTTAGAAACAATTTCCATCAATAATTTGGTCCAATATCAAGAAATCATAGAATCTAAAGGTGTTCAACTTGAAATTGTGGACAATGAACTGAAAGACCAGACAAATGGAACTCTTTTTTTTTTTTTTCTTATTGGGAATGTTTTTCCTTTTCTTTTTTCCATTTTTTATGGTTTAAAATTAGAGAAAAAATTGAGTGTTAGATACCCAATTACCTAAAGCTCTGATACCAAATGATAACAACAAAAATGCAAGAACAAGAAAAGAAATTTGAAAAGAAAATAAAGAAAGGGGAAGCAAGACACAACTATTGATGAGATATTAGTAATAACTAGCTAGGATTAAATCCTAATCACCCCCTAATATAATTAACAAAAGCCCATGCAATAATAGAATACTCAAGGGGAAGACTAACCTCTTGCAAATTCTAGGGCTAGTTCAATCAACCACAAGTTTACCTTCAAGCTCACAAAATACATAGCAATATTCAATATAATCTTCTAATATTTTCCATTTATACTAAGGTCCAAATAATCACTAAAAAGACTCTTAGGTGCTTAGGCTCTCCACTTTTAATTGAGCCTCTTCATATGAACATGGGCCACCATCCTTGAATATCATTTAGATGAAATTGTACACTCTACTAAGCTTTTTCAAAAGATTATCCAAATCTTCCAACTTCATCAAAGGCATCCCAATAACTTGATAAAAGAAGCTCCAAATTCGGACCACATAAGTGAGAAATGGGAAAAATAGGTCTAGGTCATGTCTTAAAATATTTTCTGTCGAGTGGTCCTTATATGCGATCCCGATAGGGCATTAGCAATCAGAAGAGCATAACTCCAAGACCCAAAAAATGCCATTCGCGAATGCTAGAAAGGACATGCAAACGTGCAGTCTTAGATGGCATGCCCTTTCCGAACACGATGGGCTTAACGCGAACACGAAGGACATCGACTGACCTTCTCCCCAACTGGCCTCTCACATCGTGAACGCAAATGCCAGTTGCCCAGAAAACCGCGAATGCGGTCTCCATCTTGCGAACGCGTACGAAAAAATTCCACCCAACCCTATTTCTTCATTGCGGATGCAATTGCTTCTCCATGTTCGTAAAGAAAGAAACCAGAACAGAAATTTCTGGTGTTTCCAATTTAACTCCGGGCCATTCGAAACACACTTGAGCCACTCAGAGCTCCATCCAAATGCACAAAAAATTCCATAAACATAATACGGACCTTCTCTTACTCTCGAAATGCATATAACAACATCAAAACTAAGAATCTCACCCAAAAACCAAATAGAATCAAATTATGAACTTCATGTTTTCAACTTGCTCCGAATGCATCAAACAATAGTCTGAATACAAAGAATGACTTCAAATTTTTCATGCAAGTCTTAAATTACCACATGGAACTATTCCCAGGCTCGAAATCCTAATACACCAAAACATTTGAAACAAAATTTAACGAACTTGAAAACCTTCAATGCACCAACTTTCAACTTTATGCGCCGAAAAGCTCCCGGGTAATCCAAAACCCGATCCAAACATATGCCCAAGTCCAAAATAATCATATGAACATATTAGAATCGTCTAATCCTGGTTCCGAGGATGTTTACTCAAAATGTTGACTCAAGTAACTTAACCATCTTACACCACGATTAAGGAATTAAGTGTTCCGATTTAAATCCAAATCATTCAAAACCCGAACTAACCATACCTATATTAACCAGAATTAACCCAAACTAAAATAGTAAAAGTAGATATGGGAGGTCTTATTTAGAGGAACAAAGATCTAGAAAGAAAAATGATGGGTCGGGTCGTTACTTTCTCCACCTCAAAAACAAATATTCATCCTCGAACGGGTCTAGAATCATACCTGGAGTTCCGAATAGGTTTGGCTATCTGCTTTAAATGTCCTCCTTGGTCTCCCAAGTTGCCTCCTCGACTGGTTGACCCCTCCAATATACCTTTACTGCAGAAATCTTCTTAGACCTCAATTGCAAAAACCTGTCTGTCAACAATGGTAACTGGATTCTCCTCATAACCCAAACTCTAATATAGCTAAACTGCGTTGTAGTCTAACACATGCGGCTTGTCGGCATGATACTTCCAGAGCATAGACATGTGAAAAATCGGATGGACTCCCGATATACTAGGAGGAAAAGTTAGCTCATAAGCAATATCTCCAAATCGCCTCAACACCTCATATGGGCCTATGAACCTTGGGCTTAACTTGTCCTTCTTCCCGAACCTCACGATTCCATTTATTGGCGGGACTTTCAAAAGAACCTTCTTGACCACCATAATGATAAATCACACGCCTTATGATCCGTGTAACTCTTCTATCGGGAATGGAATGTGCGAAGTCGCTCCCGAATCGACTTTACCTTCTCCAAGACACCCTTCAATAAATCAGAATCATATAACCTAAGCTCGGTGGGCTCAAACCATCAGATGGGGGAACGATATAATCGACAATATAAAGTCTCAAATAGAGCCATCTCGATGCTGGACTAATAACAATTGTTTTAAGAAAACTCGGCCAAAGGAAAGAATTTAACCCACAGCCCTCTGAAGTCAATCACACACTGAGAATATCTTCCAAGATTTGAATTGTCTGCTCCGACTGCTCATCGTTCTGTGGATGAAAAGTTGTGCTGAGCTCTACCGATTCCCAATTCACTTTGTACTGCCTTCTAGAAATGTGAAGTATACTAAGGGCCTCTATCTGATATGATTGAAATATGCACACCATGAAATCGAACAATCTCCTGAATGTATATCTAGGCCAATCTCTCTAAAGAATATGTAGTCACAACCGGAATGAAGTGTTCCGATTTGATCAACTTGTCGACAATGACCCAAAATGTTCGAACTTCATAAAGGTCCGCGACAGCCCAAATACGAAGTCCATAGTGATGTGCTCCCATTTTCACTCAGCTATACCCATCTGCTTAAGTAGGACACCAGGCCTTTGGTGCTCATACTTGACCAGTTAGCAATTTAGACATCTTGCCACATGCTCAACTATGTCTTTCTTCATCTGCCGTCAGCAATAATGCTGCCTTAGGTCACGATACATCTTCACAAACCTTGGATGAATAGAATACCAAGAACTATGTGCCTCCAATAGAATCTTATCCCTAAAGCAATCAATATTAGGAACACATAGGCGTCCCTGGAGCCGTAGAACACCATCCTTACTGATAAAAACCTCCTGGCACAACCATATAGTATCGTCTCTCTGATAACTAACAAGTGCAGATTGTCAAACTGACAAGACTTGATCTACTCTAATAGTAAATACTAAGTGATGATGCATGCAAGAACTAGGCGAGGCTCTGAAATATCCAACCTCACAAGTTTGTTAGCCAGGGACTGAATGACTCAAGCGAATGTCCTCTCCTCTGCTAAAATTAATGCCAAACTTCCCATACTCTCAATATTTCTCAAGGCATCCTCAACAACATTCTCCTTTCTCGAATGATAAATGATGGTAATATCATAATTCTTTAGTAACTCAAGCCTTTTTCGCTGCATCAAGTTGAGATTCCTCTGCTTGAACAAATTTCGCAAGCTGAGATGATCGGTGCAAACCTTATAGGACACCTCATAAAGATAATGCCTCAAGATCTTGTGAGCATGAACTATCGTGTCCAACTCCAAATCGTGCATGGGGTAATTCTTCTTGTAAGCCTTCAGCTGATGTGAAGAATATGCAATAACTCTCCCCTTTACATCAATGCACAACCCAGGTTGATGCGTGAAGCATCACACTACACAATTTATATCCCTATATTGGAAGGAAACACTAACACAAGTGATAAAGTTAATGCGGTCTTGACCTTCTGAAAGCTCTCATTACAATCATTCAACCATCAGAATGGAGCATCCTTTTGGGTCAATCTAGTCAAAAGTGATGCAATAGATGAGAATCCCTTCACAAACTGGCGATAATAACTTGCTAACCCCAAGAATCTCTTGATCTCGGTAGCTGTGGTAGGACGAGGCCAAATCTAAACTGCCTCGATCTTTCTAGGATGTACTTTAATATCCTTGCCTGATAAAACATGCCCCAAGAATGTCACAGAATATAACCAGAACTTGTACTTGGAGAACTTAACATACAGCTTCTATTCCCGCAAGGTCTGAAGCACCACTCTCAAGTGCTGCTTGTGCTCCTCCATGCTACGAGTAATCAATTTTTCATCAATGAAGTTAACGAAAAATGAGTCAATATATGGCTAGAACACCCAGTTCATCAAATTCATAAATTCCGCCAGAGCATTAGCCAAGCCGAAAGACATCACTAGAATAGTGGCATATCTAGTCCGAAAAGCTGTATTCGGAACATATAAATCATGAATCTTCAACTGATGATATTCAAATCTCAAGTCGATCTTAGAGAACACCCTGGCACCCTGCAACTGGTCAAACAAGTCATCAATACAACAATAGGTATTTGTTCTTAATCGTAACTTTGTTTAACTGACACTAATCAATGCACATCCATATAGTCCCATATTTCTTCTTCACGAATGTCACAGGTACACCGCAAGGCGACACACTCGGTCTAACAAACTCCTTTGATAGAAACTACTTAAGGTTGTTCTTTGAACTCCTTCAACTCTTTCAGAGCCATGCGATATGGTGGAATAGATATAGGTTTGGTACCTGGAGCCAAATCAATACATAAATCGATATTACGATCTTGTGGCGTGCCTGGTTGATTAGAGAGAAACACATTATAGAACTCACATACCACGGGCAATGAATTGCTCGTTAGAGTCTCTGCAACCGTATCCCAAACATAAGCTAGATAATCCAAATAACCCTTCTCGACTATGTGTCGAGCCTTCATAAAAGAGTAACCCGGCTAGATGCACTGATAGGTGAACCCTTCTACTCCAATATATACAATGCATGCATTGCTAAGGTAACAGTCTTAGCATGCCTATCACAGATGGCATGAATTGAAGACAACAAGTCCATAACCAGGATGAACTTAAAGTTGGTCATATCGAACAATAGAAGATCCACTGTAGACCCATAGCCACATAAAGTCATGATACAGGACAGATAGATCCGATTAACAATAACAAAACCACCCACCGGCATAGACACATATACAGGAGTATCCTAGGATCGGCGAGGAACACCTAGAAAATGAGCAAAAGAGATGAAATATATAAATGTGTAGACCTTGGAACAAATAATACCGAAGCATCCATACGACAGACAGAAATAATACATGTGATCGCAAGATTTGAGGCTACTGCATATGGTCTGGCTTGAAAAGCATAGAACCTAGATAGAGCGGCACCTGATTGGCCTCAACCTCTAGGATGTCCTCCTGCATCCGCCTCTAAGTGGCCGGACAGCTAGTACGACAGCTGGTGCGATAATCATAGGCTGAGGACACTGCTGCACTGCCTTGCCCCATATTTTGGGGCATAACCTCTTCATGTGGGAGAGATACCCACATTCGAAACCCTCAGAACGGTGGAGTGGTGACATTAAATCTGACCCTCATGGCCTGAATACCCACTGGAGGAAACTTGAATAGCTGGTGGGCGGTAGAAGCTCTCTGGAATGGCACTAAAATATGGTCGCATTAGAGCACCCCGAGAAGGGGTGCTAGATATGTGGGCCTGCTAGAATTGCCCCTCAAAACCAGACCTTTGCTCCCATACTGTGCAACACTGAACCCTTCGGAATATCAAAATTACTTGTCTCGCGGCACCTGCTCTCGGCCTCGCGGATGAATTCCTTTGATCTTCTGAGCTATCGCTACAACCTGCTCGTAAGAATTCCCTATCTCAACCTCTTGGGCCATAGTGTCCTAGATACTAGAGTGCAATCCTGCAACAAACCTCCATACTTTATCTGCATTGGTGGGGAGTATCATAAGTGCATAGTAAGACAACTATGAGAATCTCGTCTCACAGTCGACCACTGACATTTGACCCTGTTGAGCTTCTCTAACTGAAATTGCAACTCTTCCCTCAGGGAGAGTAGGAGATAGCAATCTAGAAAGAGATGTGTGAACTGGTCCCAAGTCAAGGGAGGAGAACCTGTTGGTCTGCCGAGAAGATAGGATTGCCCCCATCTACGGGTCCTGCCCTCCAACTTAAAGGTGATAAAGTCCAACCAGTGGTACTCAAATATTCATATGTTGTGCAGTATGTCCCTACAATGATCAATAAAATCATGGGGGTCCTTATGTCACTCACCTCTAAAATCAGGAGGATGTAGCCTAGTCCATCTATCTAATAGCTTATATGGCTCGCCGACCGCAGCTGGTCTAGGCTCTAGTATAGCTGCTAAAACTGGCTAATCTCTGCTCATGTGTAGTGCTCCTGGGGTTTTGATATACTACATTTGCATGTCCTGGAGCCTGAGCGATAGGGGTTTGTGCTCCCCCATCCCGCGTGAGATGTGGCTAGGTCGCCTAGAAACAAATCCGTTTGTGTCATAGAATCCATGAATTGCAGCATACGTACCATGACCTCCTGGAATCCTAGTGCGGACATGAAATCTACTGGGTTCGACTAAGCTACAGGCACCTCGCCCTTCTTCTCAATAAAAGGATCTTCTACTGGATCCAGTAGTGCCAGAACTGGAGCAACTCTACGATGCTCTCTTCCTCACCATGAGCTAGAGCCCTCTCTTATCCTCTGCCTCTAGCAACAGGGGGAGCAGCGCCTCCACAGTTGGGTACATCTGTTGCGCTTTCTTACCATCTGTGAGAATATAAGAGAAAGATAGTTAGCACAACATTAACTGCATGATATGATATGAAGAAAAAAAAGGTTCCTAACACCCTATAGCCTCTCGAAGACAAGTACAGACGCCTACACACCGATCTGCAAGACTCTATTAGACATACTCATAACTTTTGTGACCTACGTTAACCTAGTGCTCTGATACCATATTGTAATGATCCAATTCCCCTTATAGGCCATGATGGCACCTAACATCGTCGCTAGGCAAGCCAGTGGTAAAATAGTCATGTATTTATTCCTTTTTAATAATATAAAATGGGTTGATTCTTATTTAGTAAATAGGTAAGAACTGAAAAAATTATAGTAATGTAAAGCATGCTTTAAAGAAAGAGTAAATACAGTGAAATAAATACTCAAAATCATAAAGTGTCTACTAGAATGTTCCTAAAATCCGGTGCCACAAGTATACGAGCAACTAGTAGAATATATAAATACCTATGCCACTGTTTGAAATAAGATAGAGAAAAAGTAAATAGAAAAGAGAGACTGTGGGAAATGCAGAACCGGCTCAGAAAGCAACTCACCACTATGCCTAGGGGAAACGGGGGGTGCGCTCCTGAATGACTGCTAGATGTAACTGCCTCAGATCCTTAAAAATTAGTACAGAAGTGTAGCATGAGTATATAAACAACATGTATCCAGTAAGTATCCAATATAATCTTGAAAAAGTAGTGACGAGGGGTCGACATCGATACTTACTACAAGACAATAAATAAAAATACAGAAATTCCAAATAGGTATGGAATACATGAATAATAATAATAACATAATAACGAGCGATGAATAAATGGTTCTTTAATTGATAGTTAATATAAAAGTCTCCAATTTTCACCTACTAACTTTCACAATTTCGGTCATGAAAAATAAAATATAAACTCTCAAGCCATAAAATAATATCAAGTTTAATCTGGCTGCGAGTATCATCATGCTCGATTTATGCTAAGTTCATATGGCATGATCCAAAGTATTGTGTGCACCGTCGATGTTAGAACGACACTAACCATAGATGTATATGTTATACTGTCGAGGTGAACAATCCGCTCCCATGAGAGTAGAGAAGGTTTCCTCGCTCGAGGAAGTACTTGCGACTAGTGATGTATTCTGGCCCCGGCCTGAACCGGACCGGGCTCGCGGTCATGGCGGGCATAACGGGCCTGGTGGGCCAGTTCTGGTGGTCCCGGGCCTGATGTTACTGTGAAGCCCGTGACGGGTCGGTCCCTCTGAATTAGACCGTGAGCCCGGGACCGTCAGCCGGGCCTAGGCCAGTCCTGGCGGTCCCAACGGCTAAATTTAATTTAATTTTTTTAAATAAAACCCAACGGGAAGATTTCTCAAAGTAGTCGTTTGGGCTAGAATTTGACAGTTTAACGGTTTAAAAAATGACCATTTGGCCCCCAAACTTTAATTTATCCTCGAACTTTATATAATTATACTTTTACCCATTTCTCAACTATAAATACCCCCTCATTCTTTCATTTTTATTCACCAATTCATCAATATCTCTCAATATTTCTACTACAATTGCTTCATTTATTGTTAAAAATTCTGGAAAAATTATGAAGTTGTTGAATTGAAGTTTTCAAGTGTTCAACAATTTTTAGTTTTCAAAAAGTTGTTCGGCAATCCGGTAAACTCCTTTCAACTTTTACGTTTTAAGAATATATTCTTGTGTAGTTTAGTTTGCATAATTATAATTAATATGGTTTTTTCTTTGAAAAAAATGTTTGGTAAAGGAAAAGGTAAAACCGGTGAAAGTAGTGGCCATAATACTACCCTTCCCACGACTCTCCGACCTAGAAAAGATAAGCAAGTTGAAAGTAGTGGCCAACCTAGACGTCCTCCTCCTCCTCCCGTAATTCTTGATAGTGATTACCCTTGTTTTCAGTTTACCGATAGTGAATTTCTACATGATGTTGTAGTAGGTGATAGATTAGATGATGAAACTATGAATGCTCTTTATTCTAATGAACCTATCTTAGAGGAAAATGAGGATGTTGATGAAACCGAAGTACCAGATTTAGATGATACACCTACTAGTCCTGTTAATAACCCAAGTAATGCACTGACCGACCCATCTATAGAAACTCCAACTTTTAATAGACAACCTGCTACATCAAGAAACATGATTAGTTTGGAATTTTTTTACTCAAGTAAGATAACTAAATAAGGCTATGTGTAAAACTTGTGGGAAATTACTGGTTCATAAATTTACTGGAGACCGTAGCGGCCCAGGTAGTTTGACTAGGCACATAAAAACACACCCTTGAGATAATGCTAGATTTTTGCAAATACAAGCGCAGTAAGAGGGGACAAGTGTATTCTGCGATTAACTAGTACATGTTCAAATGTAGTTCAACCAGGAATTAGCACTGTCACTGGAGGTATGTTATATTACGATCCAAATAGAGATCGTGAAGAATTAGCAAAGGTGATTACTGTTATGTGCTTACTTATACTTTTGCTTCTAATCCTAATTGGGTTCGTTATATTAGAAGAGTTTTTAATCCTACTTATAATGGTTGGCCTCGCGCAACAGTTAAGGTCGATATTTATAAATTCAATTATGAATATGAACAATATTTCCGCTATTTATATACTCATATCTAACTGTTACAGGTCATTGGATAGATGAGTACTGGACAATGCAAAAACGTATAATTGCGTATAGAATAATTAATTCACGTCACACAGGTAAGTTTATAGCCAACACTGTTTCAGATATTTGTAGGTATTTTTTCTTTAGCGATAAAATAATGGCAATTTCTATGGATAATGCTTCTAGTAACACTAGTGCTATAGGCATGCTTACAAAAATACTAAATCTTGCATTTACTAATATTTTCCATGTTAGATGTATTTGTCATATTTATCATTTAATTTTCGGTGATGGTATGCAAATTTTAAATATAGAAATTAAAAAGGTTCGAATGGCTCTTAATTGGCTTTTTTTATTCAAACCATAGAACTAGACTTAGAGAGTATTTTTAAAAATTTGATGAATATGACCTTAGAGAAAGAAAGGTTCCTATAGCTTGGCCGACTAGATGAAATTGTATGTACAAAAGATTAGTAGTTGCATATAAATATAGAAACCCAATTAATGCGACGTTTAATTCTCAGGTAGGTGGTGAGGATGATGATGAAATGCTTACTACCCAAGGTTGGATGAATGTTAAAATTCTTTTATATTTTTCAGAAATATTTTCAAGTTGCTACAAATGTATTTTCTGGGCAATTTTATCCTACTATTTCAAACTGTTTAGTTTATATTGCCGCACTAGCTGATTTGTTTGTTGAATTTTGCGAGGGTGGGGATATTTATGAACTTAATATAAATGAAATGAAACAAAAAATTTAAAAATATTTTTTCCCTATCCCTCCTATTTTTGGTGTTGCTGCAATGTCAAAATTCTACAATGAAATTGGGAGGTTTTCATTTTTGGTATTCAAATATTTATAAGGCTTTAGATCTTTCAAACGAGGAGGTTACTACACTTTCAAAATTAAAATTAATGCTCAAACAGTTTATAATGCTTATCAACTTTCCTTAGAGCATGCTAGGCCAAATATACCAACTCCTACTTCGTATAGCTCACAATCGTCTAAAAGAGCTGCGGGCTTAACAACTCTTTAATCTTGGACGGAGTTCCGGGTGCTCAAGGTGATAATTATGATGAAACTTCACATCTAAATGAGCCTCAAGTTTATTTGTCTCAAGGACTTGAAAAGTAGAATCCAGACGGCCCTTTTGATCTTTTGGAATGGTGGAAGTCAAGGGAAAAACATTTTCTGATTCTTGCAAAGGATCGATCGGGATATTGTATCAATTCAAGCTTCAACTGTTGCATCGGAGAGCGCTTTCAGTCAAGAAAGACTGCAAATAGGTGATCATAGAGCGTCGATGGCGGATAGCTTGAAAAAATCGGTACTTTTTAGAGATCGGATCCGCGCGGAAAGAAGAAACTTTGGAAGTGCAGAATCACAACCGGCGATAGATGAAGCTTATGAAGAAATGATAGCGAATCTTGCGGGGGATTGGGCTTCGCCCGGAAGTGGTGATTAACAAGCTTCTTTTCCACCACCAACACAACCTCCTCCCAACCTTGACGAATTTATGATATTTGTTAGAGATACAATGTAGATCATGATGTAACTTGTACTTTGGCA
Source organism: Nicotiana benthamiana (assembly GCA_034376525.1). Classification (NCBI taxonomy): domain Eukaryota; kingdom Viridiplantae; phylum Streptophyta; class Magnoliopsida; order Solanales; family Solanaceae; genus Nicotiana; species Nicotiana benthamiana. The sequence goes on along the minus strand of CM067331.1, from coordinate 8,162,057 downwards.
CATCTTCTTGTAGTTTCTTTTTCCTTTTAATGGTTGTATTAGTACCTTGTTGTGTTCATTCAATTGGGGGAAGGATGACTAAGAAAGATATGCCATTGTTGGTAATAAGAATTATAAGACACACCCTTGAATATCTTTTTTCTCAATATTTCTTTGTATTTACTTCGAATTATTTATAAGCTACACAATATATATATATATATATATATATATATATATATATATATATGTATATATATATATATGTATATATATATATATATATATATATATATATATATATATATATATATATATATATATATATATAACATACAATATATATACGAGAATATATATACATAACATACAACCTAAACTACAAAAAATATATAAGTTATAATATATATACAAAAGATACAATATATACAAGAAAATTTATATACATAAGAGATAAAATATATATACTACAACAAAATATATAACTATATAAGTTATAATATATATACATAAGACACAATACATATACTACAAGAAAATATATAAGAGAATATATATACACAACATCCAATATATACTACAAAAAAATATATAAGGGAATATATATATACATAACATACAATATATACTAATTACTAGAATACAATATACAATGAAATATATATTATATATACGACACTAATAACTACTATACTATAAATATATTCTATACTAGTATACTATTATATTATATAATATACTAATAACTACTATACAAGATATTGCCTTAAACAAAAAAAAAATTACAAAAAAAAAAAAAAATTACAAAAAGCTCGCCAGGCCCACGAAGCCCGGCCTGCTAAGCCCAGGACCACATGGGCTTAGGCCCATCACGGGCTGGTCTCACCCATTGAGCCAACGAAGCCCGGACCGCCAAAACCCAGGCCCTAGACAAAATACAGCATTACTTGCGACGCAAGAGGAGATGGATTTCTCAGAGTTATTATGTATTCCTCAATCTTTCCAAAACTAAGAAATATACATCGAGCAATTGCAACTTCTAAATCCCTAGCCTCCGCTCTATATTGACAATTAATATGCATAATAAACACTATAGTACAACTAAAGGCATTATGTGGATCCTCTACCCAGATACCCCCATAGAATGTAGCTACACACGAACTCTCGTAACCTAGATGCACCTAAGAAGACGAGTTTCCTCTGACAAGGTTAGGAAAGAACTTACCTCGTTCTCAACTTCCAGTCCACAAATCCTCTCTAAAGCCTCAACTTGGTTCCAGTGAATCCATAACCATCCAAATATTATACAAATTAATTAATACACACACACAAGTTAATAATTTAGCAATTAGAGAAATTACCCAACCAAAATTGGAAGATACCTAAAATTTGCACGTGGGCCCACGTGCAAGTGGTTTGGAAATTTTCAACGATAAATGTTACTCATAACCTCACGAACTTAAATACATAATTCCTACCCAGTTCCATAAACATTTTCGTGGCTAAATCTCATTTTTATCAAAATCTAGGTTTTTCAACAATCTTCTAAAATTTCCACATTTTATATGTTAAAATCTACCTATAATCTATGTATTAAACCTATATTAGGTCGAAATTATTCACCTTCCAATGCTTGATGAAAATACCTCTCCAAAAAGCTCCAAATTCCGACTACATGAGTGAGAAATGAGAAAAATTGGTTTAAGTCCCATCTTAGCATGTTTTCTTCCAAATACCCTATCGCGATCGTGAAGGCCAAAAGTCGAGTACAGAAAAATTCCTTTCACAAATGCGAGAAAAGCCATGCGAACACGAAGGCTTAGCTTCCCTGCATATCGTGAACGTGATGGCCTCAATGCGAACACGAAGGCCATCGATTGATCCCCACTCCAGCTGGCCTCTCATTTCACGAACGCGAAGGCCAGTGGCCTAGAGCATCGCGAATGCGGTCTCCATTTCGCAAACGAATTGGGAAAAATTCCACTAAACCCGATTCCTTCATTCGCGAACATGATTACTCTTTGCGTTCGCAAAAAAGAAATCTAGAACAGAAATTTCTAGTGTTTTGAACTTAACTTTGGGCGGTCCGAAACACACCCGAGCTACTCGGAATCCCATTGAAATGCACCAAAAGTTCCATAAATATAATGCGGACCAGATCAAACTCTCCAAATGTGTAAAACAACCTCAAAACTAAGAATCGCACCCCAAAATCAAATTGAATCAAATTATGAACTTCATGTTTTCAACGTATTTTGAATGCGCCAAATCATACTTAGATTACTCGGAATGACACGATATTTTACGTGTAAATCTTAATTAAAAATATGGAACTATTCCTAGGCTCAGAATACCAAATAGAATTCAATAGAACTAAAAATTACGCCAAACCAAATTTAACGAACTTGAACACTTTCAATGCACCGATACACTCCCGAGTCATCGGAAACCCGATCCAAATATATGCCCAAATCCAAAATAATCATACGAACCTATTGGATACGTCAAATCTTGGGTCTGAGATTGTTTACTCAAAATGTTAATTCAAGTCAAACTGAACCATCTTATGTCACTATTAAGGAACTAAGTGGATTTCAACCCGTACCCTTTCAAACCCGAACTAACAATCCCCGCAAGTCGTAAAATAATAAAAGCACATACCTGGTGTCTTATTTGAGAAAATAGGGATCTAAAAAGCACAACGACCAGTCGAGTCATTACCACAAATATATCGTCTCAATATTAGTTGGTGAATTTTTTTTTTTGAAACAAACATGCATATTTTTTATATATTTAAGATAGGAGGCTAAGGCCCCCTAATATTGTCATTAGTACATGCATCATTAGAACCTAGCATTATACCTTGTAAGGAACTATTGTTCCCTAGCCTAACCAAGGTTTCACAATGGTTACTAGTACAAGATCTATGATAAATCTAACCTTCACGATATTTTCCATACACACCCATAACAAAACCCGGTGGCTTGAAAAAATTACATAGAATATTAAATTTAATTTTCTTTACTGATTCTTGTGCCAAAGCACAAGCCCCCATATTTCCTTCCCTGAAGCTATGCTGGAATGATATCATCTCCATCCTGGATGCCTCCTCCACCAATAACCTGCATATATGACATAGCTCATTGTTAGTGGTGTATTCTTTGTTGATAATATTAATGATCTAAAGTTTCAATTTCTATAAGGAACATATGTTCCCTAATGATTATTTGTGGTGCATGTATTAAGGCATGAATTTATGTCTCCAATGGTGAGCACGAATGGACTTTTATTAGGAACCCTGTGTTCTATCTTCCCTTTGTTTCTCGTATAACTCCACTGATTCCTCCTTCCATGTCTTTGTTATTGAACGCTCCATCAATGTTTGTCTTGAGCCATCCTATTGTTATTTTTTCCCATTTGAGCTTGAGTCTTATTACCTTGATAAGAGATGGATTCTTATATAATAAAAAACAGTACTCCTTCATGTATTCAATTATTTTTTCCAATTTTATCGGAGCCGTTTGGTTGTTAATGTTATTGTGGTTTTTATTGTTCCATATCCCCCAAAGAGTGAACAAAATTAATTGTTGCCAAGTTATATAACGTAAAATGATTTTTGGGCAAGAGTTGAATAAAGTGCTAAACCAATCCTTTTTTCTTTTAATATTCTCTGTGATTACCCCAAAATTTTCCCACAAATTCTCAACAATTGGGCATTCAAAGAAGATATGGTATATAGACTCGGTGTCATTCTTACAAATAGGGCACATGGGGTCTACCTATCTTAGCTAGATAACTCCTAGTAGGTAATCTCATATGGTGTAGTTTCCAGAGGAAAAATTTTAACTTTTTTTGGGCATTGTAACTTCCAAATCCAATCTGTAGGTGTTGGGTCCGGTATATTGTTATCTATGAGCTTATAGGTAGAGGATTGTGAATGTACCACCTGCATTAAGGCTCCAATTTATAATAGTGTGGTATTTATACGAGGAGCATAGTTTATGGTATTTATGCAATTTGGAATGTTCTTGGGTATGGTAAAAGATAATTTCCCTAAATCCCACCATTGTGTACTACATATATCTCTTATGCGTAATGTCTCCTCCCCTTGGTTAAGAGGTCCTGAAATACTACTGTGTAAATTAGTAAAATTTTAAATCCAATTTGTATTCCTTATATTCGAGCTGGACTGATTATGTACATTCCATCTAATGCCTTTAATACAAAAGCTCCAGCCTATTATTAAACCTTTCCAAGTAGTTGACGACCCAATGGTTCTAGTTCGTTTTGCATAGATGCTAGTTAAAACCTTAGCCAAAGGGGAGTTTGTATTAGTAAGTATTCTCTATGCCAAGCCCGTCAGTAGAGCCTGATTTTTAGAAAGAGCCTTTTTAATACGAAGTCTGACATTAGAAATATTCATGGTGACTTTATCCCATCCTACTAAATGAATTTTTTTTATCCTTTGTAGTACCCCATAAGAAGTCTCTTTGAACTTTGTCTCTCTCTTTCAGTATTTTGCTAGAAAGCCGACTTATTTGCATTAGGTGGTTAGGCAATGTATTTAAAGTGGATTTTACTATGTTGCACCTCCCTGCCATACTTTACCACTTAGCATTCCAATTATTTAACCTAGTCCTCATCCTATATAGCAAGGGTTGGTAATCCTTATGTCTAGGAGTGTTATTTAATACAAGGAAGCCTATTTAATTTCCAAAGGTATTGCTATCAGCAATCCTATGAGTGTTAGCAACCATTTCTCTAGTTTGAATTGTACAATTTCTGGACAGGACTATTTTTGATTTAGCCTTATTAATATGAAGGCCAGATAGTGTACTAAAATTATTCATGCATTTGGTAATAGCCCTTAGAGGTTTTTGGTCAGCCTCACCCATTAGAGTTATGTCGTCTACAAAAAAATAAGTGGGAGAGGGGTGGTGTCTTTGGATTTATTTTGATAGGCATCCAATTCCTAATATCCACTTCATGATTAATGTTTTTTGTAAAGCATATCTATGCATAATATGAATAAAGAAGGGGACAAAGGGCCTCCTTGCCTAATTCCCCTAGTGGGTTGTCACGATCCCAATTTTCTCACCATCGGGAGTCTTGATGGTGCCTACTATCGGAACTAGGAAAGTCAAGCATTCAAAATATTTTTCTAATGTCATTTTACAATATAAACGAACGAAAGTAATTAAATAAAAGCTGAAGACATTTAAACTTGTATAACTGAAATACAACATTCGGAAGTTGAAACACATTTCTACCCAGAATCTAGTGTCACTAGCTCATGGGCTGCTAAAGAGTGCTACAAATAAGTCTGAATTGAAAATACATAGTGTCTGTCTCGGTAGAATGAAAAAAAAAACTGAAAATATCGAAGGGACATCAGCCTGCGAATCCTCGTAAGTCCCTGGACTGAAGTCAGCTCCCGATCGATCCACTACTACTATGGTCCAAAATCTGCTCTGGTATCGTGATCTGTGCAAAAAGCACACAATTGTAGCATTAGCACAACCGATGCAATGTGCTAGTAAGTGCCTGGCCTAACCTCGACGAAGTAGTGACGAAGCTAGACAAAACCTACCAAAAACATCCTGTACAGATATATATATGTATGTATATATGTATATATATATATATACACATACATATATATATATATACACACATACATATATATATGTATAATATATATATATATATATATATATATATATATATGTATATATATATATATATATGTATATATATATATATATATATGTATATATATATGTATATAAATTTATATATATACACACACACACACACACACATACAAAGGCAACGAAAATAACAACATAAAACATCAAATAAACTGGGAAAGGCATGCTCAGGGGGAGATACAGTGAAATCAGATCAATGGATATAACAACGAAACTACATCAATACTATAACTCATATAAGTGGTCGGTGTGCCACACGATCTCATAGTATATATTCATAACTGGTCGGCGCGCGACACGATTCCATTTCATATTTCATTAGTGGACGATATGCCACATGATCCCATTTCATAATTCATAAGTGGATGGCGTGCCACACGATCCCATATCATAGTTCATAAGTGGACGGCGCGCCACACGATACCATTTCATAGTGAGTAATACATATAATCTTTCTAGAGGAGGTCCCATTAGGGAAGTTCAACAACATAATGATTTAACCTGGAAAAGGTACAACTAACAACCCAAAAATCCCGAAAATGGAGCAACAACAATAATAGATTACGTGCCCCGATAAGGGATAATTACAACACTTTCTCATTTAACACTTCCTTCTCGATTAACAAATTCTAGTTTGATACAAAGCTCCTATAATATACCAATCACAGTTTTTCCCCAACCATTGACATTATATGAAACTTAGCAATTAGGCAAGAAAGATTTATCACAAAGTCCGAATCAAACACATTTAAGACCCACGATCATGCTAGACTCCGATGTATAGATAACCGTAACCATGCGTATACACTGTATTCCTTATTTAGCAATTAGCAAATAATATCCTAATCTTGTTCCCTCTAACTAAAGTTAGAACAAACACTTGGCTCAGTCCAAGAATAGCAATCAACTCTCTAATACCACCTTTCCTCTACAATCCAACTTCAAACAATGGTATCTAGGCATAATCAATTCATTAATATCAATAAAGGCTCAAAAACAAAATCTCATAGCCTAGAAATGAAGTCCCTAGCATTCTTCCAAAAATATCGCCCATATGATCCAAACTGGAGGCTCGGAGAAAAACCTGTTCACCCACAATCTCTCGAGTTCAAATACATAATTTATTTCAAGATTCGACCCCAAATTGAGGCTGAACCACACCAAAAATTCCCAAAACCCTAACTCTACCAAAAACTCCCAATTTGCTACTTTGAATTCATGATTTAGGGCTAGGAAATTAGTGATTAGTGGAAGAAATAAATAGGCAGTGAAGTTAAGAACACTTACCGATGAAGCTATGGAGAAAGAAGCTCTTCCAAATCGCCTATGAAGTGTCAGAGAGAAGAGCTCGTGCGAAAATATGAGGAAATCCCATAATGGCTACTATTTTGAACATTTAAAATAACTGGGCAAAAATGCTCTATGCGATCGCGGGGAAAGGAGTGCGATCACATAGAGTAAAGGGAACTGCGCTCTGCGATCGCGTGAGTACAAGTGCGAACGCATCGAGGAAAAAGAGAGTCAAAAGTTCTGGTGGGATTTAATGCTCTGCAATCGGGGTTAAGTGACTAGCCAAACTATACAATCGCGGATTAGAGGTTGCGATGGCATAGAGCAAAACATGGCACATTATTCACATTATCTGCAACCTTCCTAAATCCAAAAATACCCCGAACTATCTCTGAAACACTCACGAGCCCTCGTAGCTCCAAACCAAGTATACACTAATTCAATAACATCCTACAGACTTACTCCATCTGTCAAATCACCAAAATATCATCAAAATAAATGAATCAAAACTCAAAACATCATTTTTCATTCAACTTCATAGATTCCAACTCTAGATAATTAGGTCCGAAACACGTCTAACAATGTCAGATTTAGACCAAACTTTACATATAACATTTAACATATAATTAAGACCTGTATCAGGCGCCAAAACCAAAATACGGGCCGGATACCTATATTTTCTAACTCATTTCATTTCAAAATTTAATATCATTTTCAAAAAAACATTTTATTTTAAAAATTCGTTACTGGGGCTCGGGACCTCGGATTTCGTTTACGGGAACATGCCCGAGTACCATATTTTTCTACGGGCGCTCTGAGACCGTCACATTACTGGTCCTGGTCCGTTTACCCAAAACGTTGAGCAAAGTCAATTTTAGCAATATTAATATCAAAATTTATCAAATTTTTCACATAATTCACATATTTCAACATAAAAGCTTACGAGCTACACGCCCGAATTGCGCATGCAAATCAAGGAGACTAAAAGCGAGGTATTCAAAGCCTCAGAAGCACGGAAAAGGAAGAAATCCAATGATGACCCTTTGGTTCGTCACATCCTCCACGTCTAAAACGACCATTCATCCTCGAACGGAAAAAAGAAAGAAGTATGCGAGTCTTGGAATAAATGAGGATAACGACTCTTCATATCAGACTCGGACTCTCAGGTCGATGCCTCGGGACGTTGATCTCTCCATTGAACATGCATTGAAGGGAAATTCTTCGACCTCAACTGTCGAACCTGCCGGTATAAAATAGCCACTAGCTCCTCCTCATAAGACAGATCCTTGTCCAATTGGACAGTGCTGAAATCTAACACGTGGGCTGGATCGCCGTGATACCTCCGAAGCATGGACACATGAAAAACTAGATGCATAACTGACAATCTAGGCAGCAAGGCAAGTTTATAAGCCACCTCTCTTGCACGCTCGAGAATCTCAAATTGACCGATGAACCTTGGGTTAAGCTTGCCCTTCTTTTCGAATCTCATCACGCCCTCCATAGGCAATACACGGAACAACACTCGCTCACCAACCATGAAAACAATATCTCGGGCCTTGCGGTCTGGATATCTCTTTTTCCTAGACTGAGCTGTCTGAAGTATATCCTGAATGATCTTGACCTTATCCAAGGCCTCCTGAGCTAGATATGTACCCAATAACCGAGCCTCTCCCGACTCAAACCATTCAACTGGAGACCGACATTGCCTACCATACAACGCCTCATACAGAGCCATCTGAATGCTGGACTGGTAGCTGTTGTTGTAGGAAAACTCTGCTAAAGGCAAAAACGGGTCCCACGAGCCTCCGAAATTAATGACATAGGCTCAGAGCATATCCTCCAATATCTGAATCGTCCGTTTGCGGATTAAATGTTGTGCTCAATATAACCTGGATGCCAACTTCTGCCGGATTGCTCTCCAAAAGTTCGAGGTAAACTGCGTACTGCAGCCCAAAATGATAGATACCGGCACCCCATTAAGGTGAACAATTACTCTGATGTATAGCTCGGCTAACCTCTCTGAAGAATAAGTGGCTGCAACAGGAACAAAGTGTGCTGACTTTGTCAGCCTATCAACAATGACCCATGTAGCATAAAACTTCTTCCGAGTCATCGGAAGTCATAACAAAATCCACTTTAATCCTCTCCCACTTCCACTTGGGAATCTCAATCCTCTAAAATAAACCACTGGGCATATGATGCTCGTACTTAACCTGCTGACAGTTCAAACCATGAGCCACATATGCAATAATAACTTTCTTCATTCTGCGCCATAATTAGTGCTGCCTCAAATCCTGTACATCTTCGAATACCATCAACATTGGGCCCCCAAACTTGCCCCTACAATCTCAATACACATCATCTCCCAAGGTCACTTACTTGGCACCTCCACGCTGCACCGTGTCTCTCAAGACACACAAATTGGGATCATTAAACTGCCGGTCACGGATATGCTCCAACAACGATGAACGAGCAACCGTGCAAGCTAACACACTGCTTGGCTCAGAAATATCCAACGTCAAAAATCGATTGGCCAAGGCGTGAACAACCAAAGCAAGCAACCTCTGGCTGACCGGAATATAAGCGAGACTACCCATGCTGGCGGACTTCCTACCCAATGCATCAGCCACAATATTGGCCTTCCCCGAGTGGTATAAGACAGTAACATCATAGTCTTTCAAAAACTACAACCACCTCCTATGCGTCAAATACAACTACTTTTGCTTGAACAAGTATTGAAGGCTCTTGTGATCCGTGTACACCTCACACGTCACACCATATAGATAATTCCTCCAAATCTTCAAAGGATGAACAATGGCTGCCAATCTAGATCATGAACTGGATAATTCTTCTCGTGGATCATCAGCTGTCTCAAAGCATAGTCTATGACTCTGCCATCCTGCATCAATACTGCGCCAAGCCCAATACGGGAAGAATCACAATAAATGGTATAAGGGCCTGAACCCGTGGGCAGAACCAATACCGGTGCCATAGTCAGAGCTATTTTGAGCCTCTTGAAGCTCGCCTCAGACTCATCTGACTAGGCAACTTTCTTGGCCAATCTAGTCATCGGGGCTACAATAGATGAAAACCTTTCCACAAATCGATAGTAGTAACTTGCTAATCCCAAGAAACTCCGGATCTCTGTAGCTGATGTTGGTCGAGGCCAATTCTTGACTGCCTCAATGTTCTTCGGGTCCAGCTGAGTACCTTTTGCTGAAACAACGTGACCCAGAAATGCAAGGGATCTCAACAAAAACTCGTACTTCGAAAACTTGGCTTATAACTGATTATCCTTCAGAGTCTGAAGAATCACTCTGAGGTGCTGCTCATGCTCCTCCTGACTGTGGGAGTATATCAGAATATCGTCAATGAAAACAATCACGAACAAGTCCAAATACGGCCAGAACACTTGGTTCATAACCTCCATAAATGTTGTTGGGCCATTGGTCAACCCAAATGACATGACCAAAAACTCATAATGCCCATACGGAGGGCGAAATGTTGTCTTAGAGACATCAGACGCCATAATCCTCAGCTGATGATAATTAGATCTCAAATATAACTTGAAAACACCCTAGCACCCTGAAGCTGGTCGAATAAATCATCAATTCTCGGTAGTGGAGACTTGTTCTTTATCATCACCTTGTTCAATTTTTGGTAATCAATGCACATCCTCATCGACCCATCCTTTTTCTTCAAAAATAACACCGGCGCACCCCAAGGCAAAACACTAGGTCTTATGAAACCGTTATCAAGCAAATCCTGAAGCTACTCCTTTAACTCTTTCAACTCTGGCTGGGGCATACGATACGAAAGAATGGAAATGGGCTGAGTGCTGGGAGCCAGATCAATACAAAAATCAATATCCCTGTCGGGTGGCATACTCAGCAGGTCTGAAGGAAAATCTCGGGGAACTCTTGAACAATCGGAACATAATCCATAGATGGGACCTTTGTGCTGGAATCGCGAACATACGCCAGATATGCTAGACACCCCTTCTAGACCATGCGGCGAGCCTGAACATATGAAATAACACTGCGAGTGGCATGACCTATGGTCCCTTTCCACTATAGTTGGGGTAAATCTTGCAAAGCTAAGGTCACGGTCTTGGTGTGACAATCAAAAATAGCATGATACGGGGCAACCAATCCATCCAAATATAACGTTGAAGTCCACCATATATAAGAGCAATAAGTCAACACGGATCTCAAGACCCCCAAATACCACCATACAAGAACGATGCACTCGGTCGACTACAATAGAATCACCCACCGATGTAGATACATAAATAGGAACACTCAAGGGATCACTAGGCATAACCAAGTAGGGTGCAGAATAGGACGACACATATAAATACGTAGATCTAGGATTAAATAGCACTGAAGCACCTCTATCACAAACCATAATAGTACCTATAATCACAGCATCTGATGACTCAGCCTCTAGCCTGGCCGGCAAAGCATAACACCGGGGTTGGGCCCCTCCTCCCAGAACTATGTCCCTGGGACGATCGGCTACAGGCTAACCCCTACCTCTTGTGGTCTGAGCTCGACCTCTCTGATCCCTACCTCCACCTCTATGGAATCTACCCCCACCCTTAGCTGACTGGGCGACATGTGGATCACCTGCTGCCTGAATTATGGGACGAGGACTCTGCTGTTGAGAGCTGTCAGATGCTCGAGGGTAATACTTGATAATATGTCTCGTGTCGCCACATGTGTAAAACGCCCTCAGATGTTGAGAATAACAAAGTGGTGGTGCGCTAATAGGTGCTGATGATAAGGTGGAAAGCGGCTGGTCAGAATACTGCGACTGGGAACCACGACCGCCTGTAGTAGGGCTGGCTGAAAAGGCCTCGCAGGATGGCATCTACCATACGATTCCCTACCTCGAGATGAGGTAGCATTGAACACACCAAAAAAACGAGGCCTCTTATCTGACCCCTAATCACTAAATTGAAATCTCACTCCCGCTCCTATAGACATCTGGAGATGGATAAGCTGGATCAACACATCAATAAACCTCCACACTCTCTCTTTCTCTTGGTGGAGATTATAATATTATCATGGCGTGCTAGATCATTAAATGAGTCTCGTGTTGTGTGACTGGCATGGTACCCTGATGAAGACGCTCAAACTGCATGCGTAGAGCTTCTCTCTCAGTCACTGGGAGAAACTTCTCCAAGAACAACTCTACAAACTCGTCCTAAGTTAATGATGGACCATGCTGTCCTAGATAAATAATAGTCCCTCCGCCAAGCCTTGGCGGATCTTGCAAGCCGAAAGGTGACGAAGTCGACCCATTAGTCTCCACAATACCCATAGTCCAGAGAACCTCATAGTAGCTGAATACGAAGTCCTGGGGGTCCTTTGTAGGAGCACCACTGCATGTGGTGGTAAAGATCTTGGTGAACCTATCAAGCCTCCACAAAGCGTCCGCAGACATCACCGCACCATCACCGATATGAGCTGGAATACCCGGCTGGGCAACCACAGCTTGCTGAACTGCTGGAACTTGAGGATGAATAGCTACCTGCTCTAGAGTACGCATAGCATGAGGATGAACTCCTCCCTCAGCTTGAGACGTGGCTGGTGCTAGAGGAAGCAAACCCGCTTTAGAGACACTCTAAATAAATCCTACAAGTCGGACCAAAGCGTCTGGAAGTACTGGAGTGGCTATGAAACCCTCTAGGACTTGAGCTGGGCCCATTGGAGCTGGAACCTCCTTCTCGTAGTTAACATGAGGCTCCACCTCTAAGACTGCTACTGGGGACTGAGTGCTACCCTGGCCTCGGCCTCTAGCACGGCCTCGGCCTTGCCCTCTGCCCCTAATAGGAGGTAATGTGCGATAGAAAAGGAAGCACGTGTTCTCGCCATTTGCGGAAGAACTGAGTAGAACGAAAACCAATATTGACGAACAGAATCGCATGACAAGAAAGAACAAAGTGAAATTTCAAAACTTTGTAGCCTCTGGGGGATAAATACAGACGTCTCTGTACCGATCCCTCAGACTCTACTGAGTTTGTCCGTGAATTATGAGATCGATATAACATATTGCTCTAATACCAACTTTTCACGACTTGGATTTTGCCACCATCGGGAGTCGTGATGGTGCCTACAATCGGAGATAGGCAAGCCAAACATTCAAAACATTTTTCTAATGACATTTTACAATATAAATAAACGGAATCAATTAAATAAAAGCGGAAGAAAATTAAACATGTATAGTTGAAATAAAAAATGTGGAAGTTGAAATACATTTCTACCCAAAGTCTGGTGTCACTAGCTCCACGGACTACTAGAAAATGCTACAAACAAGTCTGAATAGAAAATACATAGTGTCTATCTCGGTATAATGAAAACAAACTGAAAATATGGAAAGAGACTTCGACATGCGAACGCCAGCTAGGCTACCTCGTAAGTCCCTGGATTGAAGTCAGCTCCCGATCGATACACTACTGTTGTGGTCAAAAAGATGCTCCGGTATCGTGGTCTTTGCAAAAAGCACAAAAGTGCAGCATCAGCACAACCCACCCCATGTGCTGGTAAGTGCCTAGCTTAACCCCAACGAAGTAGTGACGAGGATAGCCAGGAACTACCAAAAATAATCTGTGCATATATATATATATATATATATATATATCTGTGTGTGTGTGTGTGTATACACATTCAAAGGCAGCAGAAGTAACAACATAACACTTCAAATAAACCGGGAATGGAATGCTTTGGGAAGATACAATGAAAACAGATCAACAGATATAACAATGAAACTACATCAATACTATAACTCATAGTGGTCAGCGTGCCACACGATCCCATATTATAAATTCATAAGTGGTCAGCGCGCCACACGATCTCATTTCATAATTCATCAGTGGACGGCATGCCATACGATCCCATTTCATAATTCATAAGTGAAAAACGTGCCACACTATCCCATATCATAGTTCATAAGTGGACGGCGCGCCACACTATACCATTTCATAGTGAGTAATACATATAATCTTTCTAGAGGAGGTCCCAGTAGGGAAGTTCAACAACATAACGATTTAACCTGGAATAGGTACAACTAACAACCCAAAAATCCCGGAAATGGAGCAACAACAATAATAGATTACGTGTCCGGATAAGGGAATAATTACAACACTTTCTCTTTGAAACACTTCCTTCTCGATTAACGAATTCTAGTTTGATACAACGCTCCTATAATACACCAATCACAGTTTTTCCCCAACCATTGACATTATATGAAACTTAGCAATTAGGCAAGAAAGATTTATCACAAAGTCTGAATCAAACACATTTAAGACCCACGATCATGCTAGACTTCGATGTATAGATAACCGTCACAATGCCTATACACCCGTATTTCTCATTTAGCAATTAGTAAATAATATCCTAATCCTATTCCCCCTAACGAAAGTTAGAACAAATACTAACCTCGGTCCAAGAATAGTAATCAACTCTCTAATACCGCCTTTCCTCTACAATCCAACTCCGAAAGAATGGTATATAGGCATAATTAATTTAGTAATATCAATAAAGGCTCAAAAACAAAATCCAGTAGCCTAGAAATGAAGTCCCTAGAATTCTTCCAAATATACCAAAATGCGACCCTAGGTCCACATGCTCCAAACTCGAGGCTCGGGCAAAAACTCGTCCACCCATAATCCCCCAAGTTCAAATACATAATTTATTTCAAGATTCGAGCCCAAATTGAGGTTTAATCACCCAAAATTCCCAACACCCTAACTCTTGCCAAAACCCCCAATTTCTACTTTGAATTCATGATTTAGGGCTAGAAAATTAGTGATTAGTGGAAGAAATCAAGATGCAATGAATTTAAGAACATTTACCTAAGAAGCTATGGAGAAAGAAGCTCTTCCAAATCGCCTATGGAGTGTTAGAGAGTAGAGCTTGTGTGAAATTATGAGAAAATCCCGTAATGGCTACTATTTTGAACATTTAAAATAACTGGGCAAAAATTCTCTATGAGATCACGGGGAAAGGAGTGCAATCACATAGAGTAAAGGGAACCGTGCTCTGCGATCGCATGAGTAGAAGTGCGAATGCATAAAGGAAAAGGGAGTCAAAATTTCTAGTGGAATTTAATGCTCTGCGATCGCGGATGTAGAGTGCAATCGTGTTTAATAGACTAGCCAAACTATGCGATCCCGGATCAGAGGTTGCGTTCGCATAGAGTAAAACGGGGCACAGAAAATTCACACTATGCAATCGTGGATAGGTATGTCTATGCGATCGCATAGAACAAAATACATATGTAAAAATTGCAGAAAGTCTGCCAACTTCCTAAGGCCAAAAACACCCAGAACCACCTCCGAAACACTCCCGAGCCCTTGAGGATCCTAACCAAACATAAACACTACCTCAATAACATCCTACAACCTTACTCGAGCAATCAAATCACCAATGCAACATCAAATCAATGAATCAAACCTCAAAATCACCATTTTTATTCTAGTTGATAAACTTCCAACTCTAAATAATTAGGTCCGAAACACGTCTAACGATGTTCGATTTCAACCAAACTTCGCAGAAAGCGCTTAACATATATTAAGACCTGTACCGGGCGCCTAAACCAAAATATGGGTCCGATACATATATTTTCTAACTCATTTCATTTCAAATTGTCATATCATTTTCGAAAAACATTTTCTTTCAAAAATTCATTTCTCGGGCTCGGGACCTCAGATTTAGATTTTGGGAATACATCCGAGTCCCACATTTTTCTACGGACATTCTGGGACCGTCATATCATGGGTTTGAGTCTGTTTATCCAAAATATTAACCAAAGTCAACTTTAGCAATATTAATATAAAAATTCATCAATATTTTCACATAATTCACATATTTTAACATAGAAACTTTTGGCTACGCGCCCAGGCTGCACACGTGAATTGAGGAAACTAAAAGCAAGATTTGAAAGCCTCGGAAACACAGAAAAGGAAAAAATCCGATTATGACCCTTTGGGTCGTCACATAGGTATGAATTCATTTGTTTTGTTACCATTTACAAGGACCAAAATTGAGCTTATGGTAACACATTTGCTGATTAGATTGCTAACATTTATAGGGAAATTGAAGAAGTTTAGTGTTTTATAAATGTATACCATTCCACTTAATCGAATGCCTTTTCTAGATCTAGCTTCATGATCATTTTTGCTTTACCTTTTGAACGGTTAAGGTTCCTAATGACTTCTTGAATCATTATAACATTGTCACTTGCTCTCCTTTCTTTTATGAAGCTATCTTGTTCTATATTAATTAATTGATTAAGGAAATGCTTGATCATATTTGTAATTATTTTGTTGATGATCTTATAGATCATATTGGAGAAACTTATAGGTCTAAAGTTATTGAGTTTATTTGTATTTTGAACTTTTTGGAATTCGATAAATATAGGTTTGGTTTAATTCCACTAGTATTTTGGAGGTATTAAAGACAGATACTTTTATGTCCTTGCTTCCTAATATATGCTAAAATTTCTGGAATAAGAATGGGTGATAGACATCAGGCCCCGGTACCTTATAAGGTTTGAAAGAAAAAACTGATCTTCTAATTTCTTGATTTTTTAAGTGGTCCATCCAAGATTGTTAGGTCACAATTAGCAAAATTCTTTGTATTATTATTAATAATGTTGGTCTTATTTTGAGAAATTGTGTATAATTGTTTGAAATAACTAGTGACATGATCCATTATGGCAACCAGTTCATCAATCCAATTCCCTGATTCATCTTTGAAGAAAATAGTGTTATCACTCCGTCTCATATTAGTTGCTTTTATATGGAAAAATCTAGTATTGGAATCCCCTTCGCTTAGACAATTAATTCTTGACCTAATCGTCCAATAATCATCTTAATTTTAAAATATCATTATACTCACTAATAAGCTTATTCTTCAAATCTTGTAGGAAATTAGTAGTCTGATAGCTACTAGATTTTTGAATCCCATTTAGCCTTTTTAACAACTTCCTTTTCCTAGCAAAGATATTTCCAAACGTTTGATTTTTCCATTATAACACTTTATCTTTGAAGTTTTTATTTCTTTGTAATAGATCTTTATTTTCCCAACTATTAGAAACAAGTTGACTAAATCATGGATGTATGCACCAGTAGATTTCTAGTCTGAATGGCCTATCCCTAATAGAATTTATTCTATTATTTCGGTTAATTAGAATAGGGTTGTGATCCGAGTGTACCTTTGGTAAATGAGGTATTGTAACATTTGTATATGCTTGTAACCAAATGTCATTTGAATAACCCCTATCTAATCTCTCCATGACTAAGCCCTTTTTTCTTCTCCTATGATTTGACTACATATACTTACATCCCTTAAAACCCAAGTCTACTAAGTTATAATAGTCTAAGTAATTTATCAAAGATTTAGCTCTACGTTGGTTAATATTTCTACCCCCAAATTTATCAGAAGTGTTAATCACTTCATTGAAATCTCCTCCTACTAACCATGGTCCTTTGTATTTATCATATATAGTTCTAAGTTTATCCCATAATAGGTATCTATTATAAACATCATTGCTAGCATAAATAGCACTAACTAGCCAAGTTAAAGTTTTTGGTTTTACCTAGATCATAGCATGTATAGCCTGCCCATTCCTTGTGAAATTTTTAATAGTTAGGACTTCATTGTTCCACAGAATGAAAAAACTTCCACTCTGACCTACAGAGGGTACCTCGATCATTTTTCGTAAAACTGAAAGCTTCTAGAATTGAGATACGACTTTCCATCTTAGTTTCTAGGACTGCAACCGAACAAGGCCTATGTGCATCATAAGCTCCATAAAATCCTAGTGAAGTTTGGGTTGTTAGCACCTTTCACATTCCAAACCACTATATTGTTTGGTTGGTACATGGGGTTATTGTTGGGAGGGTTGTGGTTTTGTATCACCCATAGGGAGGGGACCATGATCACCACAGTTTTCCCCGCAGTTGGGTCCTGTGGTGGTTGGATATCTAGTGAGCATTTGTACAGTGTCCCTGGCAATGGAAGATAGATTTCTTGTCTATCCTCTCCTTGAATATCAATATTTTTACTTCGTTTAGGCTTTAAAATGTTACTATTGGTTCGCCCAAGTGTGGTAGGTTTTCTATCTCCTCTACTTCCTCTTGAATTCCTTCCTGATTTGGAACGTTCAGTGGTGGTACTTGCTCTTCCATTAGATGGGGTTGTGGGTCTTGTTTCTGGGGATACTTCCTGAGCATTCCATTAAGTAATATTGGGTTGAGCATCATGATGTCTTCCGGAATAAAAAAAAATAGGTTTAGAGGTGAATTTTTGAGAAACTATTGATTTGGGTGGTAGGGATATTCCACATTTATTGCATATTGTTCACAAGATTTGGGTTCATTGATGGAGCTAAAGGTTGTAGGATTTTGTTCATCCACATTTGATTCACATAATTATTTATGGCAAGGTTCATTCCTTCTGAGATTAGTTGGGCCAGGAAGTGAGTGTTTTGAATTATTAAAACGGATTCCTGCCAATTGATCTCCATGTTGAAGGTCACTGCATGACCCTGTATCCCTAATTCTATCCATGACTGAGGGATGTGATTTGGTTGTGTTGGTGGTTGAGCATAGATCATTGGATTTGGTTGGAGTTGTGGTGGGAGGTTTGGTAGGTTGTTCATGTTGGAGTTTTGAGAGAGGTGTATAAATTATAGTAATTGTTACCTTCTTCGTAGTGTGAGTGGAGTTCTTGCCATTTTCTAGAGTTGGGGTATGTATAGAAACGGTGGTATTGAGGGAATTGGATGAGCTCCTAATGATTGCCTCTATTTGCATATTGGTGGCATAATGTAGCATGTGATTTATATCCATATGTTGTGTAGATATGACATTAACCATTTGTCCACACTTGTCCTCCAAGTGTATTTGTGTGATTGGTCGTGGGGGTTGGGGTATGCATGCATGCAAGTGGTGTGCTCTAGGTTATTAGTTAGGTTATTATGGGTTATAGGTTTATTGATTACTTATTTTGTTACTTGATTGATTACATTAGTCATAGTAGTCTTTTCTATTTTGTTTATTACATTATTTTTATTGTTAATAACCTCAGGCATTTGTGTCACTTTTTTGCCAATTGTCCTCTGGCCTGAAGCCTTCTTGTCATGCAAAATTATAGAATTTTTATTATTTTTAACATCATTTTCTGAAATCATGTGCTGGTTTCCCATTTTTGTTAGAGATGTTTCAGCTTCATCATTTTATTCTAGCAAATGATAATTTTTGGATTAATATTTTTCTTTGTTATTTCCAGATTTTTGCTCCCTAGGTTGAGTGTTTGAAGTTTTATTTAGGAGCTCTTTATTAAAATAGCTTAATTGTTGGGTATTGAGATACTTACCTGATGTTGCATTAAACTAACATACATTAATACCTGAAGGAAGATTTGCACTAGTTTTGGGGGCACGTTCATTGGCCATCTTTACCTTACTTTTTCTTGAAAGGAAGTGTCATCCATTCCCCTTCCTGCTCCTTGGCTTGGATTGGTGAATCCATTGATTTGTTTTCTCCCATGGTGGTGATCGGTGGGCTGTTATTTTGGCAGTGTAGGCTTGTATGTCCCAACCTACCACATATTTTGAATAGGATATCATTTCCTTCATATACAATAGGTTATTTGTGTTGCCCTATGAGGATGAAATTTTGCACTAATTTGTCTAGGGGTTCAATAGACAATCTCGCATTTCGTCCCCTCAAAGTATCTGAGGTGTATGCATCAACTTTGAGTAATTTTCCTATGGAGTTTCCAATTCGTGATAGAATGATTCCATCATAGAACTCTATGGGCAATTAAGGCAGACAAACCCAAATGGCAGTATAGCTTTGGCATGCTTTCTTGGCTACGAAATTTGGCACCCATCATTGGGTAGATAGGAAAAACTCATTGACAAATCAAGGCCCGTTATGTAGGATTTTAATCATATTTTCTTCCTTTGCGAGCTTAACCGTATAGTAGTCTTCCCCAAGATTAATAAGCGGAAAATTCTCATTTATTTTCCGTAAGTCTTGTAGTTTTGTTTTTGACGTAGTGATGCACTACTCTTTTACTTATGATTTTGATAATAATTACAAAAATTCCAAGGGCTATACATATGGTTGATGTCCTAGCACTAAAAGTTATTTGATTCAGGATAGTTCTTGGCTTAGATGTTAGTGTGATGTCCATGTCTGTGTGTATGGTCTCCATAGCCTGGGAAGTTGATTCATCCATTAATGATTGGTTATTGTTGCTGAGAATGAACTCTTCCTTTAAAAGAGTTTCCTTGTGTGATGGGGTATTTATTTATGTTGAGTTAATTCCCTCTAAGATTTATTCAGTTGATGAAGTAGTTACTTTCTTCGATCAATTGATTAAGCTAAGCCGAGTCAGACAGTTTCGTCAATTATTTGCATTACATAAAATTCACATTATAAATTAAGCATACGGTGAGTGGAGATAAATAATCATGTGAAAAGAGTCAGGACTTATCGCAATCAATCAACCTATTCAACTTCAACTAATAAAGTAAATTCTGTTATAAATAGAACTCTATTTAAGGTGAATGTCTATATTTAGAGAGATTCTAGGGTTTACTACTTGGTGGATAAGTCACCACCTCCCTATAAATATAGGGCTTCTATTCCATTGTAATCCATCCCAAGTATCAATAAGAATACTCCTCTCCCTATTCTCTCTATATTGTTCTTGTCTTTTATATTATTTCATAACACGTTATCAGCACGAGTCTCTAACCAATTGAAATTTTCGATTGTCTTAACTTTTGTTTGTGTAGGGTTTCACATGAGGTTCTGCCGCAACCAAATCCCAAAATCTTCTATACGGAAAATAGAAGAAAAACGTTGAAAAGAAAACAGAAGGAACGAAAGAAGAACACATTGAAAATATAATTGGTATACCTTAAAGGTAAGTAATTTACTTTTCCCTTTCAAATTCTTGAAATTCTACGATTTGATTTTATATACAAACAAAGACAACAAAGTTTGATTATAACTCTAATGGAGTTTGTAAGAAATTATAACCACGTGAAGTGGTAAAATCTCTATGTCCTACCATGATTAAATTAATGTATGATTGTGGGCAAAGAATTGAAATTCCGTCCCATTGAATTTTCTCCATTCTCTTTAGAGAATGTGGAAGCAGTATATGATAAGTTTGAAAGAAGACAAAATTATTACCATGAAGGTATCAATGAATGTGGACGTGGCAAAGAATTCCGTCCAATTGAATTTGCTCCATTCCCTTTAGAGAATGTGGTAGCAGTATGTGATAAGTCTGAAAGAAGACAAAATTATTACCGTAAAGGTATCAATGGATGTGGACGTGGCAATAGACGAAATTATAATCGTCATTATTGTGATAATGAGAATAATAAAGATTCTCAAAATAATCTTTCACTTTATGAAAGTAATATTTGACATGAGATTGTGTAAAGCACATGATTATGATCCATTCCCTGAAGTGAATGTGATAATTGTAATAGAGCGCGTAAGTATGAACACGCTCTTGATGTAATTTTGTTTTATGTCTGACATTATGAAAAGAAAAGTTCGTTGCCCTTGAAATTTCGGGCAAGAACTATATGGCATGGGTGTTGGATGCTGAAATCCACTTAGATGCTATGGGTCTTGGAGACGCCATTAAAGACAGAAATAATGCATCCACCCAAGACTATGCTAAGGCCTTGATTTTCTTGCGCCATCGCCTTGATGAAGGTTTGAAACTGTGCTAAGGCCTTGATTTACTTGCGCCATCACCTTGATGAAGGTTTGAAAATTGAATATATCACAGTCAAAGATCCACCTATCTTGTGGAATGGCTTAAAGGAGAGATATGACAACCTGAAGTTGGTCACCTGCCACAAGCACGATACGATGAGAATCCAAAAGCAAATAGTTCATAAACTATATGTTATCGTTGCGGTGGAAAAGGGCACTAGGCGAAAATTTGCCATGTACCAAGACATTTGGTTGAGCCTTGTCAAAGCATCTCTAAAGAGTAAATGCCCTGAAATAAATTTTGTCTCAGACGACAATTTTGACATCACCCACTTGAATGTGGCAGACTTCTTTGAGCACCCTGAGGGAAAAATAGACCACCTAATCGGTGATGGATCTGTGATGAAAGAAGATGGAGTTGTTTGATTTTATTTCACTTATTTGTAATAGTTAGTGAATAAACTAATAGTCATTAGTATCAGCTCGTATTAGTTAGTTTATGATATAATGTTAGTATTAGTTCTTTAGAATGTTTCAATATGCTCAGATTTCAATAATATTTTTATTTTCCAGTAGCGGTAATCGACTAACCTAACAGTTAGTCGATTATCTAATATTTCGCACTAAAACTGCAAAACAATCGATTGTCAATGTTCAACAATCGATTGTCAATGTTCAACAATCGATTGTCTATGTTTAACAATCGATTGTCTTAAGACAGTGTGCTCTGAAATTTTTCAAAATAGCCAACAATCGATTGTCTAAATTTAACAATCGATTGTCTTAAGACAGTGTGCTCTGGAATTTTTCAAAATAACCAACAATCGATTGTCTATATTTAACAATCGATTGTCTTAAGACAGTGTGCTCTAGAATTTTTCAAAATAGCCAACAATCGATTGTCTATATTTAACAATCGATTGTCTGAAGACAGTGTGCTCTGGAATTTTTCAAAATAGCCAACAATCGATTGTCTATATTTAACAATCGATTGTCTTAAGACAGTGTGATCTGGAATTTTTTCAAAATAGCAAATAATCGATTGTCTGTGTTTAACAATCGATTGTCGTAAGACAGTGTGATATGAAGTTTTTCAAAATAGTCAACAATCGATTGTCTATGTTTAATAATCGATTGTCGTAAGACAGTGTGATATGAAGTTTTTCAAAATAGTCAACAATCGATTGTCTATGTTTAACAATCGATTGTCTTAAGACAGTGTGATCTGAAGTTTTTCAAAATAGTAAATAATCGATTGTGTGTGTTTAACAATCGATTGTCAATGTTCAACAATCGATTGTGAGTGTTTAACAATCGATTGTTTTAAGAAAATGCTTAAACTGAAATTTTCAAACTGCAAAGTAATCGATTATGGAAAACATATAATCGACTATCTGATTTAGTTAGTCGAATAACCTCAGCAGATTTCGAAAATATTGTTTAAGTATGAAACAAACGGACTGAATTTGTTTATTCTCATGTTTGTATATTTTCTTTTGTATGGCAAACTATGGGAATTAAATTGATTGAAGGCTCCTGAAGAGCAACTATAACTATGCCTAAAGGAACGATATTTTAGAGAATGCAATGTTCTCCTCCAAGTCTAAGAAGAACTTGTTGAGTTTTAATGATATCAGTCAAAATGTTCTCCTCCAAGTCTAAAAGGAACTTGTTGAGTTTTAAAGATATCATTCAAAATGGATATCAGATTGAGACAATACATGAGTAGAATCTTGAATACCTCATTTACTCATGAAAACGAGGCTGCCCACTTCGGTTTGG
This sequence comes from Nicotiana benthamiana, assembly GCA_034376525.1. Classification (NCBI taxonomy): domain Eukaryota; kingdom Viridiplantae; phylum Streptophyta; class Magnoliopsida; order Solanales; family Solanaceae; genus Nicotiana; species Nicotiana benthamiana. The sequence continues at coordinate 8,138,534 of CM067331.1, read as the reverse complement.
GGTCACGCCATTTTGCATGCAGCAATGCTAGTTCGTCTCTGACTGACGAATTGTCACAAATATTCCCTATTGCAATTGGTTTTGGGTCATGAACCTAATATATCCCATTTAAGAATTGTTGGATGCGCAGTATATGTGCCTGTAGCACCGCCATACCACACTAAAATGGGTCTGCAAAGAAGGTTTGGAATATATGTTGAGTTTGAATCGCCCTCCATTAATTCGCTACCTCGAAACATTGACAGGAGATTTGCACGATTTGCAGACTGTCAATTTGATGAGACACTTTTTTCGAAATTAGGGGGAGAAGTTGGTGAAACCAAACGGGAAATTTTGTGGAAAAATGCATCATTATCTCATCTTGATCCACATACCTCTATTTGTGAAAGAAAGGTACAAAAGATTATACATTTGCAAAGAATAGCAAATCAAATGCCTGACGCATTTACGGACTTGAAAAGGATAACGAAATCCCACATCCCCGCGGAAATGTTCCAATCCGTATTGATGTCCCTGTTGGACAATCATCTAGTGTCATATCCAATGAGTCAAATGCACGCCTGAAGCGTGGCAGGCCATTAGGTTCTAAAGATCGAAATCCTAGAAAGAGGAAAGCAAATGATAAAAATGACACTACGAAAGAATCTCATGAGGAAATTCATGATTTAACAAATTCTGAGATTCATGAAGAATCCATTGAGCCCGAGACTCTGGAAAATACGGAACTATCCATAAATCCAATTAATAATGAGGAAAATATTAATCGAGTGGATATAGTGGTGGATAATGTCTTTGCTTATAATGTAGCATCTAGCATTATGCAAGAATGTGAGGATCTCAAACCTCAATCTTTTGAAGAATGTCGAAAAAGACATGATTGGCCAAAGTGGCAAGAAGCAATTCAATCAGAATTGAATTCGCTGGCAAAACGTGAAGTTTTTGGCCCTATAGTTGAAACACCTAATGGTGTTAAGCCTGTTGGCTATATATATGGCATGAATGATCGTTGGTCACGTACCTATTGTACGCCAAAGTATTTTGAAAATATGACTATTAAAGGACAACGATAATGCAAGAAACATATCTTGCATATAAGTTTGACATGACCATAATGGTATTTCTCTTTAAGAAAGATATTTACCACATGTATGTTGATGAATCTGTGGTAGTACAAAATTAACTGAGAGCTCTAGAAGAGCCAATTATTACTATGTTGGAGAAACACAATTGAGTATTGTGCTGTAGTAAGTCTCAGAGAAACTTATTTAGTTTCCAAAGTACACGCGAAAGCGATTGATTATATTGAGACTATAAATAAAGGAAGGATTTGATATCTCCTATTACTACAACTTGTAGCGGGGTAATTTGTATATGAAATGCTACCTGCTTTATTCTCCAGTTTGTACTACACAAACGAAAGAATGCCACAATAAAGTGGATATCTATTGGTATAAAAACCCATGTCATAATAAACCTGAAGTTTATTGATAAGTGCACATGTCATGGTGTAAATTTGAAGTTTACCAATATTGATAATTTATTCAGTTGGCATTCGGGTTGGCCATCTCATTTTAAGTATGATGTGCAATAATAGAGAATTCACATGGGTGAATATTAAAGAACTAGAAAGTTCTTTACGAATTCTCTTGTATCACTTGTTCTCATTAATGAACTGACCAACTAAAGAGTTCGGGTTGAAGCCCATAAATTCTGGGAATATCAAAGGTGAATACGGGCCCATTCACCTGCCATGTATACCACATATGATGCATCTATGATATGGTTACATGCGCAATTGTTATTAACCCGCAGCCTGGCCGGTGCTTGCGAGGTAAATTGCTCAGTAATATAACTTCGAGCATAATTTCCAGATTTTCTATTCAAGATAGTTCATCTTGATAAGTTGGTTTATATAAAAGTTGGTTTAGCAAGATAATTATTGAGTGCCTCCACTTAATAGCTAAACTGTTTCTTATGAGAACAAAGTTATATATATATCAGTTTGATATACGTTGTATACGAGAGTATATTCTCCCCTCACAAGTGGTTCAGGGTCAGGAACCAAATAATTTCATCTTATTATTAATGTGCTGTGTATATTGACATGATAATGCACAAAGATGATTTCTCAAATTTGAGGAAACAAGTTAGCTTTTCTAACATGAGGGGGAGACATGATAAACACTTGAGAAAAGGTTACATGGGATGAATTATCATTTGTATATGTAAATCCCCGAATATCATGATATGAACCTGAAGTTCATAAAATGGATAATTCAATTGCAACATATTGCAAAGCATGCTATACGCATTTGCTGACCCAAAGAATGTAACTATATTCTCACTACAAATGCTCATATTAAGTCCCAGAAGGACAAAGCCTTGGATACGCTTGAAGCGTATAGACAAATACTTGATTCCATATGAAAGACATGTAGATTTGGACATATAGTTCAAATACTTGAAAGTATAAAGTCAAAGGTATGTATAATCAGTTTTCGATATCTTATTTGTTTAGCATGACATGAAAACTCGATATGCATCTAAAATCTATTATGTGATTTACATGACTTAACTTGAAAGATTTAAGTTGCTTGAAGCATATGCAATTCTTGGTTCTGAAGTACCATATCCTAAGTACAATTTGTGTACATATGTATCTTGCTATAACTATAAGCATGATGGCATCGAGAGTACATCTATGGAGATATTGAAGAGTCATTCCACCACATTATATGAAGATGTTCATATCTATCAAGAATGATGATTTCAAGGTGCGGAATATTTATTCAAGTCAATATGGTTGATTTATTTATCAAACATCTACCAAAGATCGTTTTGAAGATGGTGCACAAGATTGGAATGCAAATGCTCAAAGATATAAATTGATGTTCTTATCAGGGGGAGTTAATGCGCGTTGCACTCTTTTTCCCTTACAAGGTTTTGTCCCAACTGGGTTTTCCTTGCAAGGTTTTTAACGAGGCAACCAATAGGCGCATATTCAAACATGTGTACTCTTTTTCCTTCTCTTTAATTTTTCCCATTGGGTTTTGGTTTTAAGGTTTTAACGAGGCACATTGTTGAATAGACATTCAAGGGGGAGTGTTATAAATAGAACTCTATTTAAGGTGAATGTCTATATTTAGAGAGATTCTAGGGTTTACTACTTGGTGGCTAAGTCACCACCTCCCTATAAATATAGGGCTTCTATTCCATTGTAATCCATCCCAAGTATCAATAAGAATACTCCTCTCCCTATTCTCTCTATATTGTTTTTGTCTTTTATATTATTTCATAACAAATTCTATATTTTTAGTATTTGAAACTCTAAGTCTAAGGGGCGCGTTTAAATTGAATAACTTTACCATTCATTAAAATTTTGGTTTAATATTCTCCGTCCTTAGAGAAAAATCTTTTTTTCTTTTTGGAATTTCAAAAGTTAAGGGTAAATTTAGATTTTCTTTTTCTAAGAATTAGGATCATATAGTCCCACTCATTCATGCTAAAGCTTTTTCCTAAGAATTAGGACTCAAATATGAGAAATTAGCTAGCGCCAAATATAGAAGACCAAATAGTGCAGGAATAAAATTAGACCTTTTTCCTACACTATGACTAACAAGACTACGTAAGAATAAAATAATTTGTAAATGAGTAATCATTAAATAGAAGACATAGATGCAACCAATAAAACTAATGACGCATACAAACTAGGAATATTATTTTAACTAGTCCAAAACTTTCGAGTTCCCTTTTAGAGAAACTTGAAGAGATTGTTAATAGTCAAATAAATGGGTGTGCCACCACGTGGAAAACTTAATCTAGACTCAGTAATCCATGTTGCAAACCACAAGCACTGAAACTAACGTGTCAACTTTATATATAGCTGGTAAGAATGGCTTGGGTTTTTCCTTCTTTTTTTTGTTTAATTACTTTTGCTGTTTTGTAAACTTCTCCGAGGCACCACATCTGAGGACTCCTGAATTCAGCGACGGAGCTGCATGTATGTGTTGGTCGACGTCCTTTCGTCCAAAAATAATACTTTTATTATTGAATAAAAAATTATAATTTATATAAAGGAATATTTTAATATAACGGATAATGTTATTGTCATTTGATCAGAAGATCACAATTTCAACCCGTAGAAATAATCTCTCATAGAAATGAGATACTACCCACAATTGACTCTTGTGGTTCCGTACTGCACGATCTTAGAACTATTTATCCGATGCACATTTTGAACTTATTTTTGTTCTAAGTATCCCCGTACTTGTCAAATCGATACTCCTCAATACTCTCCATCCAGCTATACGATCGATCTCAGCTTAAGGAGGTTTGATGTGCTTGTTGCCACGTGGATATCTTTGTCCACGTGTTATATATATATATATATATATATATATATATATTCATTCTAATTTTTTTAAATGTTTATGTTTAGCTCAAAAATTATATTCGTATTTTGTAAGCCTAAAAACAATAAAAAATAGATAGGGGTAAATCGTAATCAAATATAATAAGCCCAAGAGAAGATTATTGCTTCGAGAATCTGTGTAGACCTGTAAATGAGCAGTAAAACAAAATTAGCTTAAGAAGGAAGCCATGGTTAGGAACTCGAGAGAGAGAAATGGAGATAGAGAGAGATTGTATTATTCGGGAATAATCATAATGCCTATTACAATGGGAAAGTTTTCTTTATATAATAGGAAATCTTCCTCGAAATAATAAAAAGGTACAAAGTTGATGCCTTCCACTCAAAAATAGGGTCAGGTGCTAAACGACGTCACTTCTTCTTCACTGATTTGGGCCGCGCCCTTACTTGGGTCGCCGTTATCATAGGGGACGTGCCCACCTGGCGTGGGGACGTGCCCACCTGGCGTGGGGACGTTATGAGCCAAATTTAAACCCATACAGTTAGTCCCTCTGTTCGTTGGAGACGTACTCGATGATCATCATCAATGTACGGACATGCACAATTTGATTTTTACGGAAATTTGGCCACGCCCATAGGCGCCTCCTTTGCAAACAACGAGAGTGCATGGAATTGGTTAGGCCGTTGACATGCGTGCCCCCTACTTTGTTTAAGGTGACGTTAACAGTCACATGCGTCATCATTATACATGTTCCCGAGACCGTTCAGAACATGACGCGACGTTTTAGTTTCCCGCGCCGGTTTCAGAATTGAGCACTTCGATTTTCGTGCACCTTACTCCTATAAATAGAAGGGTGGTTCAAGGAGTTTCGTCTTTCGAACCTTTAGAGAGTTTCCCTTTGTTTCTTTCTTCATCCTTCTTTCTTGCAATAGTTACATCATTTTCAGAGAGATACCATTTCTGAGAATTTTCTCACTTATTACCAACACTTCATTCTATTATTGTGTATCATGGCAAAACGCCGTCAAGGAAGCAAAAAGGATAAGGACAATGCTCCTTCTAGGGTTCTGCCCTCTTCCAATGGTGAAGGGGAAGAAGCGGTAAAAACCCCCGTTCTTTTGACGGTAAATAATGTTTTACCGAAGGATTTGAGTGTAACGAAAGACTTTAATACGACATGCCCCTCTTATACCTAGGAGCATAGCGATTTAGTATAGTCTCACCTGGACGTTATCAGAACTATATACAACATTCCCGATCATGTCGAAATAGTTTCGGCCGGGACAGACTATGTCAATGTGCATTGGCCCGATTTTTTTACATTCTATGGGTATGCTCTCAAGATCGGGAATATCATTCCGCTTAACCCTCTGGCGGAAGAGCTTTGCCGCTTCTATCGTGTATGCTCGGCTCAGCTTACACCTTACGCCTTGAAGGTGTGTCGGATTCTTACCACGCTTGCGGGTGAGGCCGGGACCGTCGTTTCCGTTCACCACCTACTACAGATGTTCACCCCTAGTTATATGAGGGGTACTATGCTCTAACCGAGGAGCCGTGGTTTGAAGAGCTTAGTACCACGCATGTCCCTTCATATTCTTAGATTTTTATTACGTTATGTAGTTTTTTTTTTGCCTCAGGAATTATATTCTCTGTTGCTATTATTATGTACTACTTATCCTTTATCTCTCCCTTTTTCTTTTCTCTTCCTCTTTCTCCCTTTCTTGCTTTCCTCTTCTTCTTATTACCCTTTCTGAGACGAGAGTCTATTAGTAACAGTATCTCTACCTGTTAGGTAGGGGTAAGGTCTGCGTACAGACTACCCTCCCTAGACCCCGGGAGGGGTAAGGTCTGCGTACAGACTACCCTCCCTAGACCCCACCCGGTGGAAACATACTGAGTTTGTTGTTATTGTTGTTGTTGTTGTTGTTGTTTTTGGTAATTGTCTTGCTAATTTTTGTTGGAATTGGATAGTTGTTAATTGGCTTACCTATCAGGTTTGGTTAGGTGTCATCATGACTAGTTGAGTTTTGGATCGTGACAGCTATTTCAGCTATTTTATCTTTATCTCAAGGCTAAGTAGTACATTTTCGTCTAATTCATCTACTACCTCAAAATCAATAAATTTATTTATGTATTAACCACGTATAAATTTAACTGTATCGTTTTATGGGTAATCCAATATTTCACATTTATTGAAAATATTATTTGTGTCTTAGCTGTAACACTTTGAAGTGAAGCACATTATTGATTTCACATTGCCAGCAAAGACTAAAAGGAAATTGACCCAGGAGATTCGAAGGCAGGCAATAAAGATACAACAAGGTATCTTTATAAATTGATGTCAACATTAGAAATCGAATTTAATCAACTTTTCATGCAACTTCCAAGGTGGAGATGTGTTAAACAAACTACGTCTGCATCTTTAATTATAAAAATACCACCTTACAATGAATTATATATATGCCAAATTACATCAACGGCAAGAATTAAAATGGAGAAAACTGGTCCTCTATTCCCTAAATGTGAATTACGACGAAAATCACTATAGGTTCTCAACCACTTTTAGGTACTTGAGAACCAACAAAATACAACGGAAACTCCAAACTAAGGAGACTTCCAACAACCCAATACAATTTCCGGCTCTTGAATAATCTATAGGATAACAAGCCTTACTTCATTATATATGACAGAGAAGAAACACAGCAAATTAGCATTGCAAATGTTTCAAATTTGGATTAAGTATATAACATTAGCATTGCCATCATGTGTCACGGCCTAAAATCCTTCGAACGAGTCGTGATGACACCTAGTCTTTAAAACTAGGTAAATGTAAGACATACTGAAATGATAACAGGTGCTACTAAACAACTATTAAACATAAACCGAAAATTTCTAAATAAGCAAATAATATCAACATGATACAATATCCCACAACTAATAGTACAAGTCATAAGCTTTTCTACGAGTCACTAGAAATACCAACACAATATATCACTGTCCTGGGATAATAGGAAACAATGAAAATAGAAGACACCAGATAGTGACTACGGAGCCCGCGAACGTCAAGTAGGTATATCTTGAATTCTCCAGCCGTGCAAACATAAGTATCAAACCAACGCGATCATAAATACTAGAACCTGCACAAAAATGTGCAAAAACATAATATGAGTACACCACAGCGGTACCCATTAAATATCAAGATTAACCTCAGTAGAGCAGTGACAAGGCAAGGTCATACCTACCGTACATGTAAACCTGTGTAGGATATGACATAAAGCTAACAAGGAAAGAATATCAATGGAAGTCTAATAACATAAGGAATTCAAATTACAATCAATAATGAAGATAAACGGGGCACGAATAGCAACGAGAAATAACCAAGTAATTAAGCACCAACATAGTTAGGGTACGGATGAAGTATCAATGCGTATAAGTAGGGAAAATGATGACAACTGAAAAATCAAATCATTCCCAACACACGGATTTCAACAATCTCACCTCTCATAATCTCAAGATCATAAATCACAACTTTCGAATGTTACACACATAGCATCTTGTGCCCATATTTTCTATATCACTTTCGCACGACAAAATTCATGCTATCAAGTACGTAGCATTCATATAAAATGTTAATAAATAATATTCGAGGGATCTATTCATATATAATAAAGTAAAATGACTATTTTTGAACCAAACAGGAAATCAATTAGAAAATGAGCTTATTTTGGAAAACATTTCGGTGAAGAGAATAACATTTTCAAATAAAATAAGGTATCAGATAAACCACTGAATTGAATATAGAATTAATAAATTAAAACATAATAGCTCCTTTCTAAGTAAAGTAAAAACATCAAATAGGGTAAGGAGATTAAGTAGAGAAATCGATTAAAGTGAAATATGCCGAATATTAAAATAGTAAGGTACCAAATGAAATAACGAGTTCTAAATTAAGAGTCACATAAGATAAGTAGGTTATTACTTCTTTCCATTAAAACCGTTATGTTAGTAACAACTCAAATGGCCATTAGGTAATGACTCAGCCCAGTAAATTCATCTTGAAATTCAATTAACCAAAATAATAGTAATAGGAAATAACGTTAAAGCAATAATTAATGAAAATAACTCAAACCTCGAAATATCAGTAAAAATTAGAAATATCAATCCTCAAGTTCTCGTATGAAAGAACCGAAGCCAACAGAATATAACAAGGAACAAAATACATAAACTGTTGCGGCACGCAACCTGATCCATCATATGAAACTATCTTTCCTTAGTCTACCATATAAATGTCAATATCAAATAATAAATGTGTGTGTGTATCTATATATATGTATGTATGTATGTATATATATATATATATATATATATATATATATATATATATATATATATATATATATATATATATATATATATATATATATATATATATATATATATATATATATATATATATATATATATATATATATATATTGGAGTGTGCAGCCCAATCCCACTATATAATGAGAATTAATATCATAATCCATCATTATTTCACATGTTACAACGCACAAACTGGTTCCACCGTATCAATATTAATTCACTCTTATTTCACCATATCAATACACCTTTATTTCACCTATTGCGGTGCACAACCGATCACACCGTATCAATATAAATTTACCTTTATTCTACATGTTGCGGGTACAACCTGATCCATTGAAAAACTAATAACTTCAACAATCCAACACTCAATATAGAAGAATTTCTATAATCATAGGGTATGAGTACACGATATGAATGAATCACGTAAACAGATAAAGGAATGAAACAAATATTACAAAAAGCAACAGGACAAGTGAAGAACGTGACAACTAAGGTATGCAATTACGACAATTAAGGCAAGTAGCAGATAAGCACAGAGTCATGGAAAGAGCCTACATCATCTAAACCGGTCAAATACCACATGTAGCCCGTGTACCCACATCATCATACGTGCACGACTTTCACATAACACAAATAGCATAATTCAACTCGAATCCTAAGGGGTAGTTTTTTCCACATAAAGTTAGACAAGATACTCCCCTAGAAGAAGCTGAACTGATACCCTGAAATGACCTTCTCGTGTGAAACAACCTCCGAACGGCTCAAATCTAATCAAAATAACTTCAAATAAAAAATAATACTCATAAGAAATAATTTCGGATAATAAAGCTTCGATTTTTAATAAAACTAAAAGTTCACCCCCGGGCTCGCACCTTGAAACCCGATAAAATTCACAAAATCCTCATACTCATTCGATCACAAGTTCAACCATATAAGAATTACCAAATTCCGATAGCGAATCGCCCTTCAAATACTCTTTTTACATTTTTATATTTTTTATAATTTTTACCGATGTTTTCAACTTAATTCGCTTGTTAAATGATGTAAATAACAATGGATTTATGAAATATAGTAAGTTTCGGGTAAAGAACACTTACCCTAATGATTTGTTTGAAAAATCCACGAAATATTTACCAAAGTCGAGGTCTACAACTCCAAAATGATAAAAATGATTAACCCTCAAAATAGAGTTCTTATATTCTGATTAGTGATTTACTCATCGCGATCATGGAACATCACTCGCGATCGCATAAACAAAAATGATGACATCTGGCCAAAATCTCTTCGTGAATGCGTAAATGAAGTCGCAAACGCGACACATAGCTTCCAGCTCACAGCGTGAACACGGTTGTATTCATGCGATCGCGGAAAACAAAGGCCCGAGGCCTTTCAGCTTCCCCTATACGCAATCGCGTAACTAAGGACTCGAACACGACATCATAAATCCTTCAACCCTCGTGAACACGACCGCCTCTTTGCGACCTCAAAGAAAAAAGTAGTTGAGGCCACCATAACACTAAGCGAGCGCGAAAGTAAAGGCGCAACGTAATGAAGAACACCAGGTGATAGAAACGAGCAGTTCAAAATAGAAGGAAATGACCTGTAGCCCACCCGGAACACATCTGTGGCCTCCGAAACCCCATCGAAACATGCCATCAAGTTTTATAACATAATACGATCTTGTTTAAGGTCTCGAATATATCAAACAACATCGAAACTACGAATCACACCGCACGATCGATGTTAATGGACGTATGCACTTTGAAGTTCTAAAATTTGTGCCATGAAATATCAAATCAACCCGGAATAACGTCGAATTTGCATGCAAGTTTCAAATGACACAACCATAGCTACACCAACTCCTGGAATCGAATTCTAGACTCGATATCAATAAAGTCAACTCCCAATCAAACCTCTCAACCTTCCAAACCTCCAACTTTCCAATTTTTGCCAAAATGTGCCGAAACCTTCTAATAATATCCAAATGTGAATGCGGGCATGCGACCAAATCCAAAATTAGCATCCGATCCTAACGGAATCATATAAACTTCGATACAGGGTCAAACACAAAAAAGTCAAACTTGGTCAACTCTTTCAACTTAAAACTTCGTAATTGAGAATTATTCTTCCAAATCAATTCTGAATAACCCGAAAACCAAACCGATGACTCACACAAATAATAGTACTTCATACGATACTGCTCAAGACTTCAAATAGTTGAACGGAATACAATTTCTCAAAATGGGCGGCTGGATCGTTACATCATGTTGGTATTATAAGCAAAATAATCAAATTAACAAGCTGTCAATAGACACTATATTTTGGCGAGAAAATTTGCAGCTGTTTAGTACTAATTTACCTTTCAATTAATACACATCCATGAATATTGTAGCGAGATCAATTCCTCAGCTATAGTAGCCAAGGAAGACAAATCAACTGTGTCAAATGAAAATTACTTTATTAAAATTTGATAGATTAGCAAAAATATTCATTGAGATTTATGTCCGAAATACAACACTAATCACTATCTTTAGTCGTCTCTGTGCAATCATAGTTGGACCGACTTGACATAAATTGAAAAAAGAAAATTAAATCGTAAAATACTGAGACATAGATTAAACAAAGAAGGAAAAATGAAAAGGATTCCTGAGTCCTGACTGATCGGCTAGATGATGATATCAAATTTCTGGAGTCAATTGATTAATTGTAAGACAGAATTTTAAAAAGGGTTGTTGCCCTAATATAATAAGGATATATTGTATAGAAACGTAAGTACTCCTCCCACGTGCCCCAGCAACTTTGGCTCGAGCTTGTAATATGGTTTGCTTAGTCTTGGCTTGCGTTGTCCATTCATGCACACGCTATTTCATACGAGTTTTAATTATTCACCGATAATAAAAATTGTTTACTTTATTACGTAGTTTAATACTACAGTCAAATTTCTCTATAATAGCATTGTTATAGCACACTTATTTATCATAAAAGTCAAGTTTTCATGGAACAAATTTTTATGTTATGTTCTTGTATGGGTCAAAACTTGACATCGTGAAAATGAACGAGATCGACGCATTTATTAAAGTCTATTTATGGCTAATAAATGGCATGAATACCTATTCACAAGATCATCGGGTAGTTATCCAATTTGACAATTAAAGTCAGGTTTAGCCGCCCACACGAGGGCGTCCCTCTATGTGGTCCCAGCTCCTCGGCACCAGTTGGCAGATCTCCTAGCTATAAATACTAAGAGAAAGAACCCTAAAAGGGGGGCTTCTTCTTCTTCTTCACATCTACTTCTAAATGAAAGGATAATACATTATTGTAAGGCTCTGAACCTCTCCATGGAGAGGTAGACCAAACCAAAATAATTAATAAAAGATCTTCAACCTCTTCCCTTTATCTAATATCTATAGTCTCTTATATCTTATTCCTTTGGTCTTTGGATTTATTACGACCTGCTGTTATTGGCCCTCCATTTATTTCGATTGTTTTATGCTTATAAAGCGAATGAAAACTTTGAGCTAAACAATTCAGCGTCGTCTGTGGGGATTTTATAACAGAATCGCATAATTCATCCTAAGACCGAAAACGAAAAAGGAACAACCCAGCTCAAACCAGCCCAAGCGGCATATCGGATCATAGGAAGTCAAAAACCTCGGGATGAACTTGCTTCCGCATCCCCACGTCTTAGAGCGAAGGGAGGAAGAAGGAGAAGAAGCAGATAGCCCCATCTCTAGGGGAGAAACGAGCTCGAGGTACCTCACCCTTTTTCTTTCCGCACGGGATCCTGCCGGTAGGGAGGACAGCATGAAGGAATTCCTCAAGCACTTCGGCAATTTGAGCAAGCTGGGCAAGAAAAACCACAAGTGCCACATAGGCAAGATCTGATATATATATATATACCAAAAACGAACCCCGACCTCCAGCACAAAGCGGGTTATGCAGAAAAACTCACCAAAAGTTAAACTACGGTTTAACTGGGACTCAGGCTATGCGCCTTCAAATATTATAAAAGGTCAACTACGGTTGAACGGCAATACAAGCTATGCACCTTCACATAAAGGTTCAACTATGATTAAACTGGGACTCAGGCTATGCGCCTTCCACACAGGCTACGCGCCTTCAAATATTATAAAAGTTCAACTACGGTTGAACAGCAATACAGGCTACACGCCTTCACATTAAGGTTCAATTACGGTTGAACAGGGACTCAGGCTATGCGCCTTCGACACAAGCTACGCGCCTTCAAATATTAGAAAAGTTCAATGACGGTTGAACATCAATACAGGTTACGCGCCTTCAAATATTATAAAAGTTCAAATACAATTGAACGGCAATATAGGCAACGCGCCTTCAAATATTATAAAAATTCAACTACGACTGAACGCCAATACAGGCTACGCGCCTTCACATAAAGTTTCAACTACGGTTGAACTAGGACTTAGGCTATGCGTCTTCGACACAGGCTACGCGCTTTCAAATATTATAAAAGTTCAACTATGGTTGAACATCAATACAGGCTACGCGCCTTCACATAAAGGTTCAACTACGGTTGAACTAGGAATCAGGATATGCGCCTTCGACACAGGCTACGTGCCTTCAAATATAATAAAAGTTCAACTACAGTTGAACGGCAATACAGGCTGCGCGCCTTCACATAAAGGTTCAACTACGGTTGAACTGGGATGCAGGCTATGCGCCTTTGACACAAGCTACGCGCCTTCAAATATCATAAAAGCTCAACTACGGTTGAATGGCAATACAAGGTAAGAACCTCCACACAAAGGTTCAACTAGTTGAACTGAAACTCAGGCTACACGCCTTCAAAATATGCAAACGTAGCTCGGACCACGGGCCTTCACCTCTGTCGCAAAGCCGCAAGCTCAACCACGGACGAGTCAAAGCCAAGGACACACGTCCCCGAGGCTATAAGTCGGGCTGCAATCAGACGAAAACAAACACCCCTGAATGTCCAACCACGGACAAACCCCAGGTCGGGCCAAGCGCCCCACCTTTCAAGTAAGTAGGACTAAATCAAATAAAAGTACTGACCCACGCAAAGTTCGGCCAATGTTTAACCACGAGGCCGTGCTTTTCATTATCATGGCTAGTAGTTCGACTAAGCCCGAACTGGGACTAAGGCTATGTGCCGCCCCTTCCCAAATATGGCCAAAATTCGCTCCCATTAAGTGGAGGAAAGTGACGACCAAACACTTCTATCTTTGGCCAAGGACATCCACACCAAAATTCCTTGAGGCAAGGAATCAGTTCGATATTGGCCAATATCACATAACCGGTCGAGACCATTAACATATCCAATAGAAAAACTCTGAAGCAAATCCCTCGCAAACAAGCACAAAAAATATATAATGTATTCGACGCAAAACGAACCGAAAAGAAGAAAACCAAATATATTCGCAATATTTACACAGGGTTATCCCCAATTACATCCGCCCAAGGATGGCAGAGCAAAAAAAGAAAAAGAAAACAAGAACTAAAAAAAATATTACAAATTTTCTTTTCACTCGGCGCCCCCAGCGCCCCCTTCAGCTTTATCAGTACCCTCAGCGCCATCATCTCCCCCGGGGGTAGATGGATCAAAACCACAGTCAAAGCGGGCTTCATGGGCATTGGCGTGCCTCCTCATAAGTGGCTTCAGACATGATGCCAGCCTCCCACAGCTGCCTGTACACACCGAGCTGGGCCTCGGCGTACGTCCAAAGCTCGCAAGCAGGACCAAAAATAACGACATGATCCCTCAAGCGCCGGTTCTCCGTCTCCAAGGCCGCAATCCGATCAGCCACATAGAGGGCGTCCCGATTGCAGACGGCAATGCGCCCCTCCAATGACCGTTCTCGAAAAGCAGCGGCGACTCTCTCTAATCCGAGCTCCCTTTCCTGGGCACTATTGGTATCTTGTAGCGCTTCAGCCCTCGCCAGGGCGTCCTCTGCCTGCCTCCTTGAAGTGGCGGCCTCAGAATCCAGGGTAGCCACCTGCCTGGTATAAGCCTCGGCGGTCTCCACCGCTGCAGCCAGATTTGGCGCTCCCTCTCAGTAGCCGCCCTTCTCTCAACATCCACCCTTCGTTCGCTTGGCGGAGCTGCTTCTCAAGAGTGAATACCCTACTGAGGGTCTGTTGCATGTGAATCTCCCTCCGTGCTAGCTCTTCTACCAGCTCCCGGTTCCGCGGGTCATTCCTTATGTTCTCACGAAAGACACGGCACCGGTCACAGTAGCAGTGGTACTTCCCCAACAGCCGCGCAAAAATTGCCGAACGGACATTAGCCCGCCTAATGCTCTCCACCTCCAGCAAAAATGTCTACAATGAACAGATTGACAATTAACACGAGAAGTAATTCTAAGAAAGAAAACAAACAAAAGTATTGCACATACCTTTATTCATAGGGAGGCCACCTCGACCATCAGTCCGACGTCCGAAATGCCCCTCACGGACGTGCTCTCCGATTCCGAGCACAGCACCCGAACATTGTCACTAGATTCTCCTCCTCGAGCAGCAGGTTCAGGCCGTTAGGAATCTCCAAATAAAGATAATCCCCCTCGGCCTACACGGCCGAGCAGGTATAACCCTCCTAAGCAAGACGAATGTCCTCGGGATCCATATCGGACGCCGAATCATCCCCCTCTCCTGAAACGCCCCTTCCTCCTGCCACCCTAGAAGTTGAGGCTTCCGCCGCCCGAGACGTTGACGCGCCCGCATTCGCCGTAACGTCGGCGCCTCCCATCTCCACCAACACAGCTGCTAAGGAACTGCATTCCCTCGCAGCAACAGGAACAGAAATTTGAGTCGCCGAAGCGACTGTATCACCTTGTCCTAAACCAACCGGGACGAACCCCACTGAGCGCTCACCTTCTGGTGCAAGGTCCGCTGCGCCTCCCTTCTCCGCCGACGACGAAGAATCTAAACTGATCACCACCGAGAGGGACGGGGTGAACGCGACCCTGCGCCGAGCTAGCGGCCTCTCATCTTCTTTTTCATCTCCACTCGGTGATCGCTCCGCCCCGGAACACACGACCCTTGGAGATTCCTCAAATCGAGGCATGGGCTGTACCGGAGAGTGTGCAACTGGAGACTCCACCAAAATCTCCCTCGGAACCGGACGAGGCGCCGACATTGTGATCATTCTGGCAGTCTCCCCCGGCCTGCGGAAAGCAAGATAACGAGCCCTACTCCGCCGTGGTCGTTTTGACCAACAAAAGAAAAAGGGTTAGGCCAGAGGAACTAAGGATTACGAAGAAAAAGCAATAAACAACAAATGATATTCTTACCAGCAGCCGTCCTACAGCCATGGACCTCCCATAAAGACGCCCACGAGCGAATCCCCGTTGTAACAGGGAGCACGACCTGAACCCCTTCGCGGATGCCTGATTGGCAATGGTGGCGCACCTCCTGCTACGGCACAAAAAGAAGATCATTATGCACAAATATAAAGAAGAACATTTAGCCAAAAAGAAATCAAATCCAGCGAAGAGAAACTTACGTGCAAGGTTCCACTCCTCCGGGAAGTCAATGGCACACGCCACCAGGTGCTCAGTCCTGATGTAAAAGAAATACTCAAAGGGACGGGTAGCGACCTCATCATCAAGCTCCGTAGTCAAGACGTCGGTCCCACGAGGGACCAACCGAATCATAGTGTTACGTACCCTCTGAGGAGCGTACAGAGTCAACACGTGCCCAAGTGCAACTTCCCTCCGTTCCAACTCCGCATATTTAATCAGCATCGCCAATAATTTGTAGCAGGAGTGGACGAGCTGTCCAGGGCACACCCTGTAATAGCGGCAAAGGTCCACCACCAACATGGGGAGAGGAAGCCTAAATCTCAGCCTGAAAGGGTAGGCGCAGAAGAAGCAGTACCCTCGGTGGTCGACATGTACCCTGTCGTCGCTCCTGGCCAAGACGATGTTTGCAAAGCAACGAATCTCACATTGCTCCTTCACTTGAGCTATGCCAACTTCCCCCATAAATGGAGTCTCGTACACTTGATCTTCTCCCTCAGGCTCGGTAAAATTGGTCGCCGGACCGCCAGGAAGGGAAAGAATGTCGGTCACCGACGGGAACCGATCAATGGTTGGCAAATCAGTGGCTCCCGCCACCGTAGATGGAGCCTCTATCGCCGCAGCCGCCACCGGAACTGCATCGGAACGAGAACTGCTCACCATTATAAATATAACGGAACGAAGATGGCAAGATTCACCGGAAAAACAAGAGAATACAAAGATCCGACGAAAATGACGGAGAATGAATTAACAAGGACTAAAAAACCAGACAATCTGAAAGCAAGAAAGCTTATCTCCCTCAGAATTCCACTAAGAGAGATATCGGAAAAGTGAGAACTGAGTTACACAACCCCTTATTTATAGGCAAAACGTGAATGACCCTCATGAATCCCAAAGGTCACCACTAACTACCTGACCAACCGCAAAACGGTTCAGACCTACGGTAACGGGTACCAATAAGACAGAAACCATTGAACGGTCATTCAACCGTCAATCGATACGTCCCCCATGAAACAGTTGTAACAACCTCAAGATGCCATAGCACGCCCCATGCGTCACCGTGCGTATGATGTTCCCCTTGTACGCGGTAAGCGTGATCGTACTCTCCCCATGCACGTATAAAAGGCTACGGCCATCTCTAAGATAAAAGGCTATGGCCATCTCCAAAGTGAAAATGGCTACGGCCGTCCCCGGAGTAAAAATGGCTACGGCCACCGCTAAAAGGTAAAAGGCTACGGCCATCTCCAAAGTGAAAATAGCTACGGCCATCTCCAAAGTGAAAATGGCTACGGCCGTCTCCGAAGTAAAAATGGCTACGGCCACCGCTAAAAGATAAAAGGCTACGGCCATCTCCAAAGTGAAAATGGCTACGGCCATCTCCAAAGTGAAAATGGCTACTCCAGTCTCCGAAGTAAATATGGCTACGACCATCTCTAAGATAAAAGGCTACGGCCTTTTCCAAAGTAAAAATGGTTACGGCCATCTCTAAGATAAAAGGCTACGGCCATCTCCAAAGTAAAAATGGCTACGACCATCTCTAAGATAAAAGGCTACGGCTATCCCAAAGTGAAAATGGCTACGGCCGTCTCCAAAGTAAAAAAATAGCTACGACCACCTCCATAAGATAAAGGGCTACGACCGTCTCCGAATTAAAAAAAATGGCTACAACCATCTCTAAAAAAAGAACGGCTACGGTCGTCTCCAAAGAATAAACGACCGCGATTGTCCCCAGCGCATAAACAGATAAGGTCATTGGTCGAATCCGCTCATTGAGCTCGACCTCAATAAGCGGAGGGACTATCTGCATGTGTTAAAATTGACCTCGTGATAATGAATGAGATCGACACATTTATTAAAGTCTATTTATGGCAAATAAAGGGTATCGCTACCTATTCACAAGATCATCGTGTAGTTATCCAATTTGACAGTTAAAGCCACGATTTCCGCCTACACGAGGGCGTCCCCTCTATGTGGTCTCAGCTCCTCGACGACAGCTGGCAGATTTCCTAGCTATAAATACTAAGAGAAAGAACCCTAAAAGGGGGGCTTCTTCTTCTTCTTCTTCACATCTACTTCTAAAAGAAAGGATAATACATCATTGTAAGGCTCTGAACCTCTCCATGGAGAGGCAGACCAAACCAATATCATTAATAAAAGAACTTCACCCTCTTCCCTTTATCTTATATCTATTGTCTCTTATATCTTATTCCTTTGGTCTTTGGATTTATTACGACCTGCTATGATTGACCCTCCATTTATTTCGATTGTTTTATGCTTATAAAGTGAATGAAAACTTTGAGCAAAACAGTTCTAATATATGTTTTCTATAACAATACTTTGCTGTAACAACCAAAAAGAATAGTAACAAATAAGGCTGTTATAGAGATGTTTAACCCTAGTTAAGTATATACGTTAATACTTCTTCGCAACTACTTTCTCTCCGTCATCAATTTTTCGCTCTCTCATACAAACTGATGAGGGAAATGGGAATACTAAATTCTGTGGGAGGAAGAGTTGCCTTATTCTTTTCAGATTAGTTGCAACTCACATAATTTTACAGTAAGATGAGATCTTTTATTAAAAAAAACAAATACTGCCCTTGAGTTTTTTAGCCAGTAAGGCAGAGAATGGTATGGATGAACTTTCGATAAGTATCCACCGGTATTATAGGGCTGGCCCATGGAAAACATTTTTATATGTTTTTTTTTTCTTAAGAATTAATTCAATTAGCTGCACATTTAATCGGTTAAACTAAAATTAGCCGATATATATATATATATATATATAATATTAAATCTGACCGGATATTTGTATAACAAACTATTACATCTTAGTTTAATTTATATGACATCCTTTTTGTTTTCAGATGTCCAGAAATGACACCGTTTTCTTGAGATGTCCGAAAATATTTGACATCGTTTAACTAATAATATATTTTTCTATTCCTTTTTGAAGTTTGTAGAACCCCACTATATTTACTTTATTAGTTAATTAATTAAACTTTGGAGCTTTGTATTCCCAAATTAATTTGTTATTAACTTTATAATAATAATAATAACTAGTACATATATCCATTCTTTCTTTCACAACTACTTACATGAGATCCAAGTTCAAATAATATCATAAAAAAATTACATAAAGTTATTCCTATAGTTTATTGTTGATTACATAAGAAAAATTATACCAAACGCACCAAATTAAACTGCACCAACCATAGTGCATAACTTAACTAATTTTTTTCAGCCCTGATTAAACTAATATTATGTAAGTTTTTTTAATCTGATTAATGCCAATTTGTTGAGTCAGGAGATGTAAGATGTTGGCCTTGGGAGGTGAGAGAAGGGGTAGAGGTAGGCCAAAGAAGTCTTGTGGAGAGGTGATCAGGCGGGACATAGTGCAACTTGAGCTGGCCGAGAACATGACCCTAGATAGAAGGATGTGGAGGTTGAAGATTAGGGTAGAAGGTTAGTAGGTAGTCATGCGATACCCTTTATCTTCTCTAGTTCGATAGTATTAGTGCTAGTACGGTACCCTTTTTTTTCCTTAGTTTGCTATATTCATGTGTCCTGTTATGTTATTACTTGCCATAGGTAATTCCTCAGTTTGCTAGCAGTACTTCGTTCATATTCTCATTTGCTACCTTGGATTTAAATTTTTAAATATATTATTTTGCTATTTCTTGTTATTATCGGTACCCTTTTCATTTTCGCTGTTGCTATATTCGATTTAGTTTTCTAATTATTTGTCTTGCTATTACTTGTTATCATGGCTTCCTTCACCTTCTTAGCCGAGAGTCTATTGGAAACAGTCTTTTTACCCTTACAGGGTAGGGGTAAGGTTGCTTATATCATGTCCTCTTTAGAGCCTTACCTGTAAGATTATACTGGGTGGTTATTATTGTTGTTGTTGAAACATATTAAAATTAACAAAAAAAAAACATATGAAGGGTTACAGCAGTTTGTATAAATACGTAAGATAGTCACTCCCCAATTTCATTGAAAAGTAATATTATCTGTCCTTCAACAAAATACTAGCTTTTTCCTCTTCTATTTTTCCAAACATGAGTAGTGAATGGTCCTTTGAAGAAGCACAAAAGTATGATCAGCAGAATAATAATATTCTACAAAATGAGATTACAAACGACTTGTTTGAAGGTTTACATATTGATCATAATTCTCCTTCATCTTATCAGCAACAATATTCCAAAGAAAAAATCTTTCATAATCAGTCATTAATGGCGAAGAAGCTAAGCCATAACGCAAGCGAGCGTAATCGACGGAAAAAGATGAATTTCCTTTATTCCACTCTTCGTTCTCTGCTTCCTCCTGCCGATCATCAAAAGGTACAATCCCTGTAAGAATTATATACTTCTCTTGTAATACAATAAATGTCCCTCTTCGATAGTCTGTATTTATCTCTTAAGCAAGTCGTACGTATTATCAAGAAAATTATTTAGTTTACAATCATAATTAATTAGCTAGAGAGATTGATTGACATCACCTAAACTTTGGTTTTGTAATTCATAAATCCAACTTAATTATGTTACACAACAACAATAACTACCCAGAATACTCCCACCAGGTGGGGTCTGGGGAGGGTAATATGTAGACGAGCCTTACCCCTATCCGAAAGGGCAGGGAGTCTGTTTCCAATCGACCCTCGATGCATAGGAAACTTAATTATGTTGTTTAACTTATATATGTCTCTTTAATTACAGAAAAAGCCAAGCTTTCCAGCAACAGTATCTTATGTGCAAGAATACATATCAGAGCTGAAGAAGGAAATTGAGAAGCTAAGTCAAACAAAGGATTTGCTTTTATCAAAGAAAGCTGATTCATTTACCCAGCCTAATAATAATAATAATAATAATCAGAGAAATACAACTTCTTCTGCATCTATTTCTGCAACTCCATTGTGTAATGGTCAGGTTTTGGTACAGATTTCGACAACTCAGACAAGTTTTCCAATTTCACAAGTATTTCAAACTTTAGAGGAAGATTGGTATGTTTTGTTAAATGCAACGTCCTTTAAATCTTCTGGTGAAAAGACTTTTCACAACTTGCACTTTCAGGTATCTGGCATTTTCGTTATTTTGAAAAAAAGTTCTCCAAAACCAAATCAATAGGGTCATCACTAAAATTATATGTAAAATTAAAGTCACATTTTTTTTTGTAGCATTAGAATAAGGGGAATTAGTCCCTCAAATGTTGACCATTATGAATTTTGGTTAAGCACATACATATAACCTTCTATTAATCAATATGTACACTTTTGATCCCTCTAACAAGGAACCTAGTGCTAAGCAATTCAATTATCAATGTGTTGTTAAGTTTGTGTAGTTACTCCATATTTGACGGTAATATAATTTTAAAAATAGTCTAAATATCACATATTTTCTACACGAAGGGACTAAAAACATAGTACATACTAGTTAATTGAAGATTAAATGTGCTTAGCCAAATATTACAATTTACAAGGAATTTATCAATAAATGAGGGATCAACAGTGCAATTAATTTTTCCCTAAAATTATAAGTGGTAATTATTTTTAGTTACTAAACAATATAATTTTGTTGTAGTAGCTAATGTAAGCTACCAAAGTAAGATGTCTATATATGCACATAAAATGGGTGGTTGTTTTTGAAGAAAAACAACTTAATTTCTTAAAAGCTTTATATATGTCACTAAAAAAGAAAATATTGACATTTTTCTAATTGATTTTTTTTTTAAATATTCCAGATGCAAGGGACAGTTGGAATGGAGATTCAGAGTCTGAAGACAAAGCTTTTAGTAATGTTTGAAAAAAATCAAAATCGTAGTTTAGTTTAAATTTCCCGTTCTGCTAAATAATTGTCAGCTGCTCGTTGATGATAAATAAAAGTTGTGCATAGTTTCGTTTATTGATTTAGAATCTAAATAAGTTCCTATTATAACATCTTAAAAACCACATGAAGCCATTTGAAAAGAAGAATAAGAATACTTTAAAACAAACCAAAAAAAATTGTTAGAGACACCCCTTTCCATGCTCATTCATATTACACTCGACTAATTTAGTTTCGGGTATCCAAAGTTTCATTTTCTTATATAATGGGTTGAATTTTGAAACCCAACTTATCTATTAAATATGTGATGATATCACATCATTAAAACTTAAGTCACAAATCTAAGGCTTAGAAGTTACCATTCTGCATCACAAAATCAATGTTGGCTTGTCGAATTTTTCTCCAATTGCTAATGTTTACTTGTAAAATGGTACAATTAAATTTATATGTAATTTATAAACATTGAATTGATTTGACCCTAAAATAATAAATAAATATAAGACTTAGCCTTGAAAATGAGATAAAATAACAAATATCTTGGTTCTGAGAGCAGAGCTTCCAAAGGCAATAAGAACAATATAAATAGACAAGAAAGTAAAATGTTACTGAGTTTTTGATAGAATATAGTCGTCATAGCCCATATTTTCCGTCCTCGGGGATCGTGATAGCGGCTACTCATAGAAGATAGGCAAGCGAATTAATTGCACAATTTACCTTTTTATCCATTTTATATTCATTAACAATTTCGAAATAATCACATGTAAACAGTGAAATTCAACCCAACCGGAAGAAAGAAACAATAAGCTATATGAACATGAATGTCTAATACAACTGTTTGAGTCTCGACTATCCAGAACTGGTGTCACAGTTTTACAGACGGTCTAAGAGTACTAGAAAGAAAATGGTGTGAAAAAAAAACGACATTATCTCCAGAAATGCATGAAAGAAAGAGGAATAGTAGATATAAGGAGACTCCAAGGACTGCGGGCACCTGCAGGACTACCTTGGGTCGCTTGATGATCAAGAATTAGTAATCTCACTGCGGTCTGAAGACCACAACACTGGGGTCAACACAAAAAAATGCAGAGTGTAGTATCAGAACAACGAATCCCATGTGCTGATAAGTGTCTAGCCTAACCTCGGCAAAGTACTGACGAGGCTAGGACCAGAATACCAAATAAACATGTGTAATTCAAATATATATAGTGGGAAAGAAATACATAAATAAACAAGTAAAGGCGAGAAGGGGAACATGCTTCGAGGAATAATAGGTAAAAACATAATATTAAGAGAATTATAAAGGAATCAAAATCCAACCACTAATAAGAGTAGGAAAAACAAAGGCAAATTTCACTTTTTTTTTTCCACATCTTGCTGCAGGCGTGCAACCCAACCCCATTTCCTGTATCTCGTGGCAGGCGTGCCACCAGCTCCCATTTTATGTATCTCATGGCAAGCTTGCCACCCGCTCCCATTTCACTTATCTTGTGGTAGGCGTACCACCCGCTTCTATTTCATTGATCTTGTGGTAGGCGTACCATCTGCTCCCATATTATTATATCTTGTGGTAGGCGTACCACCCGTCGCCATATCATTATATCATATGGCAGGCGTACCACCTGCTCCCGTTTTATTATATATTTTGGTAGGCGTACCACCCGCTCCCATTTTAGTATATCTTGTGGTAGGCGTACCACCCGCTCCTATTTCATTATATCTTTTGGTAGGAGTACCACCCGCTCTTATTTTATTTATCTTGTGGTAGGCGTACTAACTGCTCTCATTTACAAGCCAACAATAATCACAAGGACTGCTGGAAGGGAACAATAATATTAAACAAACATTTTGGAAAGGGAACAATAATATCTAATAATATCCCGGCAAGGGAAAAATATTATCAAATAAACATCCCGGCAAGGGAATAATGATATCTCAACGACATTCTGGCAACTGAACAATAATATCAAACAAATATCCCAGCAAGGGAACAATGATGATAATAACATGTGATGAACAATAAACCACAACAGAGTCATAATAATTTATAACACAAGACTCACGGACATGCTTGACACCGACGTATAGATACTCGTCACCATGCTTGTACATCGCACGCCACAGTTAAAACATAGCAAATAGACACAACTCCTAATCATCTCAATCTAAGGTTAGGCCAAATAATTATCTTGGACTTCCACGGCCAACTAATGCCTCAAACACCGCTTTACCTCTTTAGTCTACTGCCAACTCGCTCGTATCAAGCCACAAGTTACTTAATTATATTAATAAATTCTAAACAAATCAATTCTATTACTTGGAAATAAGTTCTCTAAAGTTTTTCCCACAAACGCTAAAATTGCCCGTGAACCCGCTTGGTCCAAACCCGAAATTCGGACCAAAACACGATTATCCATTCACCCGCGAGCCCAGATATATACTTGATTTTGGAATCCGACCTCCATTTGAGGTCTAAATCCCCCAAATTTAATATTCCTAGGGTTTTCCAAAATTTCCAACTCCACCATAAAAACCCTAGATTCTAGGATGAAATCTTGTAAAAAAAAGTTAAAGAGTAAAGAAAATGAGCTATAAATCACTTACTAATATTTTGGAGAAGAAAGGTTATTTTAAAAATAGCCTCTTATATTTCTGGAGTTTTGAAAAAGTAAAAATTACTGAAATCCCATTTTAATATACCACTCTCGGACCCCCAGTGTGGACCACACAAAATGGAGTGCGGCCGCACAGCTCTCCGCGTGGACTACAGTGACATATTTTAGTATTTTAGCCATAGCTTTTCTACAGATGTCGAAATTATGATTTATTTACCATTTGTGAAACTAGACATGAAGGGGTACTACTTTAGTTTTTGAATCATCTCAAAATTTCTTGTAGATCAAAAGATATAAGCTTGCGAAGTCGGACCAGTGAACCTGTACAGATCGCACAAAATGAAGTACGGCCGCACAACCCTCACCGCGGACATCACTAAACCAATGCGCTCCGCACTACAGGTTCATAGATTCTCACTTCTCTTAACCTGCAAAATCCATATTTTTAAGCCTAAGACATCTCAGGACTTTCTCGAAACTCACCCGAGCCTTCGGAACTCTAAACCAAGTATGTATACTAACTCAAAGATATCATATGGACCTACTCGTGCGATCACATCATCAAAATATAATGTAGAATTATGAACTAAACCTCAAAACTCAACATTTCCATCAAGAACTCTCAAAGTTCATAATTCTTCAACCGGAAGTCCAACTCACGTCAAATAAACTCCATTTTTCACCAAATTTCACAACTATCTTTCAAATACTATAAAAATTTTGTACCGGGCTCCAGAACCAAAATATGGGCCCGATAACAATGGTTTCAAACATTAATTATTTCCTTCATTTCTTATATTATTCAATAAAATAAGTTCTTTCAAAAGTTGATTTCTAAGGCGTGGGACATCAGAATTCATTTTTGGGCATACGCCCAAAGTCCAATACTTTACTGCGGACCTCTCGGGATCTTTGTAACATGAATCCAAGTCCGTTTTCTCAAAATATTGACCAAATTTAAGCATAATCAAATTTTAACTCTAGAAATTTCTATTTCTCATATTTTTACGTAAATGGCTTTCCGGATATAGATCTGGACCATGCAAATAAATCAATATGAAGTAAAAAGGATTTTTAGGCTGCGGAACACTAAAATTACTTGCAACACAAGTGTTGACCTTTTGGATCAGACAGTGAATGCCTCTAAAAAAATTCCTTCGTCTACAATGATGGTATAACTCACTATTTGTAGCTGTACCTAGGGAAGAAGGTCCTACAATAAATCCCCTTTTAAATAAAAATCATGAGGGCAATTGAAGAATGTGTAGTGGTAGGCAGTGAATGGAATATTCTTTTTAATGGACCAAGCACTTAATGCTATCGAATATTCTTCATTGAATGCTAACGGGTGGCACGTTTTTTTTTTTGCTTTTATGAATGTCATTCTCTAGTATCAAACGATATAATCGCATTCGGACCCGACCATCTTATGTCTTTGGCTCCACGTGTCGTTTCTCATGCGATCATTAACTATGAACATAATTTATTCTATACCGATAGTCCCCCTGCTTTCCGGCGGCATAACGTTTTGTCACTGAAAAATTGGTAGAGGTACCTTTTTTTGCAAAACATTCCCTAACCCCCATTAAACGTTTCTGACAATTGATTAGATATAGGTCTCTCCGCATATAATTTCCCGAACACGCATCATCCTACTATTGAACACCACTTTTGTCGGTTACCGAGGAAATTATGATCATAATTTTAACTGCCTATTCCTTTACTTAACTAGCATAAAACTCTTTTTACTCAACTCATATTTGTCTTCAACTTTATATAACCTTCTTTTTCAGAGAAAAGAAGAGCTTTGTCATAACTAAGGACTTAAAAGAGAATTATCTTTCTGCTAATCAATGGATATGGGTTGTTGGTGTGTACCTTTATTCTATCCGTCTTTCCAGAGTTACTGCTATGAAGGAATAATTCCATTGCCAAGACTTAAGCATCATTGCTTCTGCCCTGGCAGAGCAGATAACCTTACCCAAGAAGAGTTTCATGTATTTTTATACGTATCCATTCACTCTGGGGTCGTTTTCTTTGAGAGGAGAGCTTGACTTCATTATCGTGGAGTTCTACAATCCATTACTAGGTATGAATTCCACAAGTAAGTCCATATTAGTGGAGCATTGTTGCTTGTCTTCGGCGTCTATGCCAGGAGACGGGAGGTGAGCTAACCCTAGATCTTTTAACAAACCTTTATCCCCCCAAAATATTTTGTGAGGGAATGATAAATTTCAGCAAATGTAGCCACCATGCTCTACTAGCCAAAATAGATGAATACAAAGACCATGGGTGGATGGAACAGTTCATTGCAGTTGCTACCAAGGACATCATTCTTAACACGACTCCATCCTTTCCGAAATTGTGGAACCATACTCGTAAGTTCATTGTTTGTCTGTTCTTCTAGTTAAAGATCACCCCATGCCATTACTAAGTCCTCTTCTTTCACTTATTTCGGCAACTCGATGGACTCCACCGAGGGTCGAAGGCTTGGACCAGTGGGTCCAAAACATTTTTGATGTCACTATGCCCGAGACCCGTATGCGAAATGAACTAGCCCTTAAATATGGGTAGAAGGCTAAAAATCATGGTAGGTTGAACTCATCTTGTTTTATCCTTTCAAATAAGAAAACTGATTAACCTTTTTTTTCTTGCTGAATTCAGGTCTACTCCGGGGATTAGTTGTTGTCTCCGAGGAGGATGTTTTGGCTAACCCTGTTGACGCAGTCAGGATGCTACAAAAGGCATTTACTTGAACATATGTCTTCAGGCCTGCTTCTGGTGAAAGTGGGTCATTTTAGAGTCCCCAGTCAGAGAACAAGAAACCAAAAAGGATACGTTACTCTGCGGCCAGGGGAAAGAATAAAAAGGCAAAGAGAGCCATGACCGAGCGGTCTTGGGATGTTTCGGTGATAGCGTCGAACCCAAACCGGCCATAGACATTGTATTGATTGGTGATGATGGAGGATGCAACAATGATGGGGCTTTTCTCCATAGACGATGATATTCATCAACTCAACCGAACGCTCAATCTGTTGAGATAGTTATTCTATCCGAGGACGATGCCTCAGCACTCTAGGGAAGTATAATATAGTATGCTTACTCCTGCTTCCGAGTCCCAGTCACCATTCCCGGTACCGTGAGGTACCGTATTGGTTCCTTTCCGTATTAAGTTGATAATTAATAAAATTAGCAACACGACTTTTGTCGCAGCTGCTTCTCAGCATAAAACATCAGCAGCTTCATCTCCTTTTTTCCCATTTTTCCTTTGCCACCAGTAATTGCTACATCATCTCCACCAGACATACTTTTCCCGAGAGGAAGGTGTCCCTCATCACCACTCACCAGTGCATGGGATCGAGTTTGGAGCAAAATTATGTTTTCCCATCCGAAAATTGCCAAAAGAGGGAAATCATGACCCTTTCGTTCTATTCCAGATGCCATTTGATATCCTGGCCAGTAGAACTTTCTAATTATCTGAAGCTTTTAGCATAAGAAATAGATATGAATAATATACAAACTCTCCACAGAGAGCATTTGTTGAATAATGCCATGCACAATTCAAAGGTGGTATAGCCTTTGTTTCCTCTATTGTTTATTGTATATATGTTATGGCAGGGTTTTAGGGTTGCAATTTTATTTTGTAGGCCAACTTCCTTTCTTTCAAGGGACTTCAAAGGCTGATTCGTGATCAACTTTTGGGCGAGCGATATCAGATTGTTGCTCGCCTCTTAGAACTGGAAGCATGAGTTGCGAAAGCTAATGAGTTGGAGGTTCAGTTGCTGTAGCGCGAGCAAAAAGTAGTGACCCTCAGCTAGGAGGTTGCCCCATTAAGGGCATAACTTGAATAAACTTTGGCCAAATATGTTGAAGCCCATGATGACATTTTTGCTGCATCCGACCGTGATACTGCCTCTGCTAAAATGTTCAGAAAAATTGAGGTAGCCTTAAATTCCAGGTTTGAAGAAGCTACCACTACAGAGGCGAAGTATGACTGATTAGAGGAGAAGCATAATAGCACCATCGATCACAATATAGTTTTTTGCTCCACTGTCCGCGACCTCGATTTTCGCCTACGATCCACAAAATCCTGTATGGGATAACCTTTTAGTCGAGGTTGACCATCTCAAAGAAGAGGTTGACCTAGGGATAAGGCACCTGGAGTTGATGGTTTTCCCATTGAGTTCTTTACTAAGAGCTGGAATATAGTAAAGTATGATGTATTTTCTGCTACTAAGGAATTCTTTGAGACAAGCAAGATGCCACACATGATTAATACTACTGCAATAGCATTGGTGCCAAAGGTCAAAACTCCTATTACTGTAAAGGATTATAGGCCAATTGCTTGTTGTTCTACATTGTATAAGATCATTTCCAAAGTTATTACAAGAAGGATGAAGGGAGTTATTGGAGAGTTGATTGGTCCTGCCCAATCTACTTTCATTGAGGGAAGAAGCATTATGGATAATATTCTGTTAAGTCATGAAATATTCAAAGGATACACTAGGAAAGGGGTTTCACCTTGATGTGTCCTTAAAGTGGATCTAAGGAAGGCATATGATACTTTAGAATGGAGTTTCTTGAAGCAAGTTCTTATTACTTTGGGATTCCCTGCCAAGTTCACTGGATGGATAATGGCTTGTATATCTTCTGCTTCATATTCTCTAGTAATAAATGGTGGTCTTACTAAACCATTCAATGCTAAGAGAGGTATAAGGCAAGGGGATCCTGTGTCCCCTTATCTGTTTGTCCTGGCCATGGAGTATTTAAACAGATTGCTTCAGCAACTTCATAAGGATGGAAACTTCAATTTCCATCCTAGATGCAGAAAACTTAATATTTCACATGTATGCTTTGCTGATGATCTATTAATGTTCTGTAGGGCTGACATGGTTTTTATTCAGATTCTACACAGCACTTTTCTTATATTTTCAGCAGCTTCTGGGCTGCAGGCAAATGTAAGCAAGAGTGCAATCTATCTAGCTGGAGTTTCAATGGACAGTAGGGAGGAAATTATTCAGAACTTAGGCTTTATTGAAGGGCATCTTCCATTCAGATATCTTGGAGTTCCTCTGGACTCTAAGAAATTAGCTGTACATCATTACTTGCCACTCATTGAAAAGATCACAGGCAGAATTACTTGCTGGTCAGCAAAGTTACTTTCTTATGCTGGAAGAGCCCAACTGATCAAGGCAGTGGTCTTTGGAATGCAGACTTATTGGGCTCAGGTGTTTATTATTCCTAAGAAGGTTTTAAAAGCTATAGAGGCAGTGTGCAGATCATATCTATGGACAGGGAAAGCATCAGTTTCTAGAAGAGCTCTTGTAGCTTGGGAAAAGGTTTGCCAACCTATTTCAGCTGGTGGTTTAAATATAATGAGACTGGATGTATGGAATAAAGCTGCTATAGTAAAACTTCTCTGGGATTTGGCAAGAAAAAAGGATTGTCTATGGGTGAGGTGGATACATGTTTATTATATCAAGAATAGAGCAGTTGAATCAGTTACTGTTCCATCCAATTCCTCTTGGGTGGTGAAGAAGATTCTGAATTGTAGATCAATGGTGATGGGGAATGCTCAGTTGCAAGGTAATCTGATGAGCAGATTGCAGAATGTATGCAAACTTGGAAAGTTTCATATTCATAAGATGTACATTGCACTGTTGCCTCATTTCCCTAAGATAGCATGGAAGAATATAATGCTTGTTTCTACTGCTCTTCCTAGCCATAAGTTCACAATTTGGTTGGCAGCTCATCAGAAACTTCCCACAATAGAGAGACTTCAGTATATGGGAATTCAGATCCCAACCACCTGTGCATTCTGCCAGCTTTTTGATAAAGAATTCAGTCATTTGTACTTTGAATGTGCTATTACTAGTAGAGTATGGAGGAGAATATGTATGTGGCTGGGGCATACAAGAACCATTGGATGCTGGGAAGATGAATTGAAATGGATTTGTAGCAAAGTCAAAAGCAAAAACTGGAAACAAGCCATCACTGCCACAGCATTTGTAACCACTGTTGCATTGCTGTGGAGAAGTCGAAATTTAATCAGATTTGAAAACAAGAGGTTTGATGAAGATCAGTGTTGCAAGGAGGTAGCAGTCTTAATACATGCAAGGAATAGGAAATGTAAAAGGTGGAAGGATGGGTTACAAATGCTCAACTTTTATCCTTAGATTTGTTTTTTGAATATGAACTACTAATAGCATTATATATGGATAGTAGTAGTTAGAGTTGATAATAGTTAGAATCGTATGCAGCTGAGTAGTAGGAGTCCATACTACTACCATAGGAATACATTGTATACTTTTTGATATCAATATAAGTTGACAGTTAAGCTAAAAAAAAAAGAAGAGATCGAATGTTAAGCGGCTTCTCTTGTTGTCGAAAAAACATGTGCTATGTATATGATGAAGAGAAATACCTTGGAAGAGGCCAAAGCGGGTATCATTCGGTTTGATGCTAAAATTGCCATGGCCTGTGAACTTGAGTCAACTGCCAAAAAGAGTTTTCTAACTTGACTTAATGCTACCGACTCTTCTGGTTCTGGTTCTGATTTCTCGGGAACCGAAAAAGAACCGAAATGAATAGAGATGAGGCTAAAATGGAGTAGGCCAAGTTATTGAGACGGAGGCGGATCCTCCTACTTCCCTTGGGGGTGCAGATGCTTCTATTCCTTTGGGTTCCTGATATGCACTAGCATAGTTTTTTCTTCTTTTTTTTCTTTCTCATTGACACGATCGAAACCGATGAGCCGCGACGAGCACTCCATACCTTAATCAATGGAGTGCCAACATAACGTATCTATTCGTGTCATACTGTCATAGATAATTGAACCGGAGAGGCTGCCATCAAATAGATAAAATACAATATATAATACCAACTTATACATAAGACATATAGGCCTCTAAGACCAAAATAACCATGTGTACACTAAATAGAGGTTGATAAGGCCATACAATCTTTTATGTACATGACATCTATCTACAAGCCTATAAGAATATATAATTTTCATAATGGTCAGGGAAGACTTCCACCATACCAAATAATACACGTCTAAATAATACTGACCAAACCCACAACTCTAAAGGAAATGTAGCGCACCAACATCTTCTGCTGAGCTAATAGCCTACCTTGAGGGCTCTCGAACTGTCTATCGAGACCTGGGCGGAAGAAACGCCGCATCCCAGACAAAAGGGATGTCAGAATAATGTACGGAGTATATAAGGCACATATATAAGTACATAGCAGGTATGGAAGAAATATAGAGTAAATGACTCAACCTGTAAGTCTTAATAACTCTGTAATTCATGAAATATTTGTTGTGTCATGCATATGCGAGTGAATTTCATGTCATGCATACATACATGTTTTATAACATAATCAGGCCTCTAAGGACATCCCATCGTATCATTTCGGCCACTTTGGGTAAAATCATCAACATATACTAGCTGATCAAGTGGTGATGTGTATGTAACTCCATAACCTATCATATATATATATATATATATATATATATATATATATATATATATATATATATATATATATATATATACCGCCATCTGGTCATGAGTGAATATGCATGTTTAAATGCATGAAATGCATATGAAATACGTGAATAAATCTCTCGGCATGTCATAAGACCATTATGCTTCTGACTAATATCATGACGTAGATTTTATCAACTTATATATTTTTTAGACTCATGAATAGATGATAGAATAATATGACACATTGGTAATCAAGAACATAATCATCTCTAATATTTCTTTGAATATAGTCATGTATGGAAATTGTAAATTTGCTCATTTCTTTTATGTCGTGTGTATCAGGCCAAATGGAAAAAGGGATAACCTTAACATACCTGAGCCAATTTGATTGACAATTCCTCTAACATATGTCATTGCAACAAAATATAATAGTGAATCGAAATAGGGGAGAATCCATATAATATAATTGTGAAAAATTACACCGTACTCCTTTGGAATCGCAAAATCCCGTTGGTATTATGATAAATAGTTTCGTGTGAATTTTTGTTGAAGAACTCACGTTACTATTGTTGAGGATCACATAACTTACCATTTTTTGAAGCCTTTCTCCATCTCCCCTTAATGAATTGAAGATAAAATTTAAGGATGACCAATATCTTTCTTCATCCGTAAGTGCCTTACTTAAAGAAGTATCAAAGTTCTTTACATTTTAAGATTTGTGGCCCCATTTGCATAATTACTAAGCCACATATCTGTTAATTGTGAAACCTATTACGTGACTTGAAGAGTGACCGATTTGGCCAAACTTTCCTGCCATATTGGTTGATTTAATTCTTATCCAAAGACCTTACTCTTTATCTAAAGACAACCATTAATTATTAATTAACTAGGTAATATCTTATTATCCATTAATTAACCAATTACTCTCATAATTAAAAATTATCTACACTTACTTAAAATACTATTCACCTTTAATAAATCTTACTAATATAGTTATGTGGTACCTTGAATAGTCCATAAATATCAGATATTATAGCTAGGATCATATTTTTTCCTTAAAATGATAACTTTCGACGAAACTTATTTTCTTTGATTTACTTTAATTATTAATTAATTAGGCAATATCTTATTATCCATTAATAAACCAATTACCCACATAATTAAAAATTATCTCCACTTACTTAAAATACAACTCACCTTTAATAAATCTTATAAACCTTACTATTATGGTCATGTTGTACCTTGTACTGTAATAGTCCATAAATATCGAATATTATAGCTCAGATCATATTTTTTTCTTAAACTGATAACTTTCGACGAAACTTATTTTCTTCGATTTGCTTACCCTTTTACCTTCACGAATTTACTTATCCCTTATTTGATATAGTATAATACTTGTCTCACAATAATCTCATTCCCGAATTTACGTCGATTAACATACGATGAAACTTTAACATACAAAAATGCAGGATGTAACATTGCATTAACAAGATTTTATTAATTTAGTTTGCTATCACACATGTAACCATGGGGTGTAACACTCATATCTTTGTACTTATGCTATTTGACACGTTTATTGTGAATAATATACTTTTTAGTACAAGTATCTTGCAAGTTTTTCTCTTTACTTTTTATAAGTATTTGCACAAGTTTTACTCTTTGCTTCCTTTTCGTTTAAGTATTTTGCAGGTTTTATTATTGCATCCTTTTCGTTTAAGTGTTCTTGTATATTTTCCGCACCAAGGTATGCGAGGCTTTGGGTGTGTTTTCCCAAGTAATTTTGATTATGGGCGTACATTAATAAAAAATTAACCCTTTAACATGAGGGTTTTATAATATAGCGCCCTCTTATATTTACGGTGCTCTTGAAGATGACGTTTCCGGTTCATTATGGCACTAGCATTTGAAGTACTTGTTTAACTTTCAAATGATAAAATTAATTTGTCGTTCAGACAAGAAACAAGATAGAAATAAAAGGACTTTACTTTATTCCTACCATTTTCAAAAGTAGATAAGAATTCGTTGTGCTAAAAAGAAATTTTCATTTCATATGGCTAAATTGTACAACTTATCTCTGTCACGACCCTAAACTCGAATTCGATTGTGATGACACGTCTCATGAAGACAAGGCCAGTAAACTATTCCCAATTCATTTTAAACAGCTAAACAACAAGAAAGAAGTCTAAAAAATAATTTAATAATACTAAGTAGCAGATAATATCATAAAAATGAGAAGTACAACCCAACACAGCCCTAACCAGGGTATCACTAGTCATAAGCATCTATAATTTATAATACAAATCTGCTAAGTCTATAAACTAGTACAACTGTCTGAAATGAGATTGAATGATAAAGATGGAAAAACACATGACTGCGGACGCCAAGAACTACCTCGTGAACTCTAAATGTCTGTCGGGAGCTCTCAACTCGTACTAGCAGGATCAACAACGCTTGAATTTGCTCACAGGGGTATAGGGAGTAAACTGAGTACTCCAACTCAGTGAGTAAAAATTTAAATAAAGACTGAAAAAAAGAAAACACGTAAAGCACAAGGCGTTCTATAATGAAGTAGTAAAACCATTTGAAAATAGTAAACTAGTGAAAATATAAGTAACATCCTTTTTCAACAAGTAAGCAGGTAATTGACATGCAATTAAGGAAGAATAAACATATAGAAGTTTGCCCCTTAAGCAGTGTATAACCAAAATTACCCCTCGGGCTCAATTTCACATCACAATAGGTACCAGCGCTCACTGGGGTTATGCAGACTCATGGAGGGGCCGATTACAGCCCAAGCATAATATCAAGCCATCTTGTGGCGTCATCACTAGGCTCTCAGCCTCATACCAATCAAGCCACCTCGTGGCATATATATCGCAGACCCTCGGCCTCAAATAAATATCAATGTTTCTTCACAACATAGACCCTTAGCCTTACTCAGTCAAAAATCCTTACAAGCCATTCGAGCAATAGTAAAACATTGATACAATGCCCAAACATCATTTAAAATATCATTTAGGTATTAAAATTGAGTAAACATAATTGAGTATGAAAACAGTGGAAAATAATATGACTGAGTTCAAGTATAAATGAATACAATGAGGCATGAGAATAAAAATCCTCGATGCGTTCAAATAGTTGGCATGAAGCCCAAATATGACATTCAGCCCAAATAATGATTATAGCAAACAAATTTCAATCAAATACACGGTAAAATCATCAATCGGAATGGACCAAGTCACAATTCCTAATAATGCACAGCACCACCCTCGTCATCAAGCGTGCGCCTCACCTCAATATAGCACTACGATGTGCAATTCGGGGGCGCTATTTCAATATTCTTTGATTTCAAAGGAACATTATCAATCATCTAAAAATGGAATAAAAAAAGAATAGGTAAAAGCTGGCTATCGGAATCGAACCGAGTGTTATTTCATGAAATAACTCGAATTACAAATCATTCACTTGCTTGCAATGCAAGAGGTCGGAAATCATGTTTCTGATGATGAAAAGAGCTTTTATCTTAGGTGAAATTTATGAAAACCCGAAATGTCGGTAATGTTAGAAGGCGACCTACGACATCTGATTGTCAGATTTGTTTTTTTTTTGGAAAACCATATATAATACTTGAAGGGAGCGAAATGCCCGGATTTTCAAGCAATCATATAAAGCCGCAAAGGAGCTTTTTAACCAGATTTACGAATAAAGAAAGGGTAGGATTTCAGCTTCCAAGTTGAAGTACTCTAATTCGACCCGTGACCAGTAGATATTAGCCAGAAAGGGCTCCTTCCCCTCCCTCTAGTTCTAAATAAAAAAGATATTTGAGCAAGGGCTAGCTTTTCAACAGGCGAAGAAAGGCCTCACCAAACACTTCATGCCCAAAGGAAGAAGCAAAAAGCAGCTAAGAGTCCGGGTATATATATGCGATGATGTGAAATCCAAGAGAGTCGATCTATCCTTAATGCTCCCTTTAATAGTGTCGCCTCATATTTTCCTTTACCTAATTAATCAGCCCCGAGGGAGAATGATGATAGAGATGTATAATCGATTAGTAGTATGCCTGAGATTGCCAGAAGAACCTCCCCCACTTGAAAACTGACTAACCAAATAAATGGGGTAACCTTTTTTTATGAGGGTAGGAAGTTTGGGTTGGTGTTCAGCGTACCGCACTTTGGGTACAAGATCAGAAATTCCATTCTCTTTTTTACCATAAAAAATCGAAGAAAAGAAAGAAGGGTGAAATAAGCTAAATTTCTTTAAACTTTCAAACCCTCAGAACATCATTGACAATTATTACTCACCTCGAACCGGTCAAATCTCTAGCCCGCGGTGACTTTGCCCCTCAAATCAGCCTCCGATCATGTCGAATCTAACCAAAATCAGAATGAGGGCGTCAAAATTTGCTAAGTGAACAAAGATCAAGCGAAAATAATCAATAAATGCCACAAATACAAAAATTACCAAACCCGACCACCCATCCTACGTTTCGGAATTCAATAATTTTTACATTAATAGACTCCTTATCTCCCCACGAGTTCATGCATATCAAAGTTCTCAAATATGAACCCAAATGGTAATTCAAATCACCAAGGAAAGGTCTAAGTTTCCAAGCCCTAGTTTCCCTAATTTTCACCCTTAATTTCCATGATTTCTAGCTCTAATCCATTAAATAATAGCATAGGAACAAGTTTTAGGTCCAAATTCCTTATCTCAATGAAGTTTCCTTGAATTCCCCTTTTCAAATCGTCTAAGAAGTTCCAAAGCCGATATAAAAGTGGTGAAATAACTTAAAATTTTTGAAGGCAACAATTTATACTTTCTGCCATGACATTTTCGCATCTGCAGTCCTTTACCGCATTTGCGGTCCTCACTTAAACTCCCTTTTTCTGCATCTACGATCCCTTATCTGCATATGCGACTCCGTAGCTGCGGTCCTCTTAGCCGCTTTTGCGGTTCCTGCTCCATAAGTTCTTTTGGCTTCTACGACCAAAACCTCCGATCATATGGCGTCGCACCTGTGGTCCCCACATGTGCAAAAATACTAGAAGCAGCACATTCAGTAGTTGCAACAAAATTTCGACTTCTCAGTTAACCATCCAAAATCAGCGCGAGGCGCCCGAGGCCTCAACCAAAAGCACAAATATATCCCAATACCTTATTCAAACTTGTACCAATCTTCAAAATACCTCAAATAACATCAAATCAAGTCAAACACATCGGATTCAAATTAAAATTTCTAAAACATTTTAAATTATGCTTTTGATAAAAAACCTAAACAAACCATATCCGAATGACCTGAAATTTTGTACACACATCCCAAATGACCAAACGAAACTAACACAACTCTTGAAATTCCATTTCGACCCCTATATCAAAATCATGCCTACCAACAAGAAATCGGCAAAATACTAACTTCGCCAATTCAAGTCTGAATCTACTTCGAACCTCCAAAACTCATTCCGATCATACTTAGTGCCTTGGTGAAGATGTCAGCTATTTGTTTACCGGTAGCACTGAATTCTATGGAGATTAGTCCCTTTTCAAAGTTATCCCTTAAGAAGTGGTGTCTAACATCTATGTGCTTAGTCCTTTTATGATGAAAAGGGTTCTTTGTCATACTGATTGCACTAGTGTTATCACAAAATATAGGTATGCATCCTACTTTAATTCCAAAGTCTACCAATTGTTGTTTGATCCACACTAACTGAGCACAACATGAAGCAGCAGCAACATAATCAGCTTTAGCAGTAGAGAAGGCCACAGAATTCTGCTTTTTGGTAGCACGTGATACAAGACAAGATCTTAGGAAATGTGCCATATTTAAAGTGCTCTTCCTATCTACTATATAACCTGCATCGTAAGCATGATCATATCCAATTAAGTCAAAATTGCTACCTTTGGATACCACAAACACATATCAGCTGTGCCTTTTTGATATGTTAATATTCTTTTGACTGCAGTCAAGTGTGACTTCTTTGGATTTGCCTGAAAATGAGCACAAAGTCCTACACTGAAAATAATGTCAGGTCTGGTGGCAGTAAGATACAAAAGTGAACCAATCATATCCCTGTACAACTTTTGATCAAATGATGAACTAGGTTCATCAGAATCTAACTCCGTGGTAGTTGAAATAAGAGTATCTATTTCTTTGGATTCTTCAATTTTAAATTTCTTGATTAGTTCATTTGTGTACTTCTTCTGATGAATCATGGTACCGTTTGGACTTTGTTTGATTTGCAAACCTAAAAAGAAATCGAGTTCTCCTATTATACTAATTTCAAATTCACTGCCCATTAGTTTTGCAAAGTACTGACTCAACCTCTCTGTAGTAGCCCTAAAAATTTTGTCATCTACATAAATTTGTACAACAAGAAGATCTTTATCTTTGTCCTTTAGAAACAAGGTGCTGTCCATTTTACCTCACCCATGCCCCAGAAGAAATATTGACAATCTTTCATACCAAGCTCTTGGAGCTTGCTTGAGACCATATAGAGCTTTATCCAGCTTGTATACATGGTCAGGACATTCTATGCTTTCAAATCTAGGAGGTTGCTTCACAAATACTTCTTCTTTGAGATAGCCATTTATGAAGGCACTTTTCCCATCCATTTGATGAAGAGTGATTTCCATATGTGCTGCAAAGGCTATGAGGAGTCTGATTGCTTCAAGTCTAGCAACTAGAGCAAAAGTCTCATTATAATCAATGCCTTCTTCTTGACTATAGCCTTGAACCACCAACCTTTCCTTGTTTCTTGTAACTGTTCCATCTTTATCCAGCTTGTTCTTGAAGACTCATTTTTTCCCAATGACTGACCTGTCCTTAGGTCTTTGAACCAAGTGCCAAACTTGCCTTCTTTCAAACTAATTGAGTTCTTCTTGCATAGCATTGATCCAATCTGCATCTTGTAGAGCTGTAAGATTTCCCCACTAGCTGGTTTCTGCTAGTTTTTCCTTCATTATTATGCTGTAGAGGAATAGGTTCAGGTACAGGATCCTTCAGAGAATTTTGTACAATTTCTCTCATATTGGTTCCCCCTGTCAGGTTTCCTAGGGTGAAAGGACATTTTCCATCACCTGCTCCTTCCTTGGATACCTCCTTAACTTGTGATGTAACTTAAGTAAGTTGTCTCACTCGTCCAATGGTTTCATCTTCATGTTCCTGTCTCTCACAAAAAAGTGTTAGATTCATCAAAACAATTTCTTCAATACATAGAGTTCTTTTGTTAAACATTTTATATGCTTTACAATGTGAAGAATATCGCAAGAATACTTCTGGGATCAAACATAGCTAGGGAGACTTTTCCATTATTGTGCACATAGCACTTGCAACCAAAAGCCCTAAGATGGCAAGGGTCCTGTTCTTCCTTCAACTACCCCATTTTGCTGAGGAGTCGTAAGGGCGGAGAAATTATGATCTATTCCATTTTCATCACAAAATTCAGCAAGCTTTGCATTTCCAAATTCAGTTCCATGATCAGAACTAATGGATGCAAGTTGATTTCCTAATTGTTTCTAGATTTTTCAAACAAAAGCTGTGAACATTTCAAATGCTCCATCTTTAGAAGTTAGAAACAACACCCAGGTAAATCTAGAATAATCATCAATAAGGACCATAACATATCTTTTACCACCTCTGCTCATAGTTCTCATTGGACCACGGAGATCCATACGAACCAGTTCCAATATCTTAGATGAGCTTACAACTTTCTTAGGTTTGAAGGATGACCTTACCTGCTTCCCCCTTGCACACGCCTTACAAACTTTGTCTTCCTTAAAGTTGATATTAGGTAACCCTATCCCCAAGTCCTTAGACACTAGAATGTTTAATTGATTTAGACTAGCATAACGAAGTCATTTGTACCAAAGACGGGGATAATTAGATAACACACTCAGGCAAGTGAGTTCATTTTCAGAAAGAGTTGGCAAATCTGCAATGTAAATATTGTTAACTCTTCTTCCCAGCAAAACAATCTTGTCAGTGGTAAGGCTAATCACAAATCATTTTAAGGAAGTGAAAGCCACAAGGTTACCTCTGTCACACAGTTGTGACACACTTATTAGGCTATATTTCAAGCCATCTATCAAATAGACATTCTTAATAGAATGGGAGCCTGTCTTTCCTACCTTTCCAACCCCAATGATCTCCCCTTTTTTCCCATTTCAAAAGGAGACATTACCTCCATTTAGGTTCTCAAGTGAAAGAAACTTGTCCTTGATACCTGTCATGTGTTTTGAGTAGCCACTATCCATGTACCATATTTGGTTGTTTTCTTTCACTTTGACCTGCAAAATGAAATCAGGGGTTAGTCTTACGAACCAAAACTAGTATGGGTCCCTTTCTATGGGAAAAAAGATGAATTAAGTTTTTCTTTGCCCAACCAGGCAGTTTGTGTTTTTCTTGAACAAAAGCTTTGTTCTTTTGACTAGCTTTTTCTTTTGCATTGCATTCATTTTTTTAATGGCCAGTTTTACCACAATGTGTACAGATCTTGTTCTCAGGAAGAGTGAGGTACTTGTTTTTGGGATCCCATTTGGGAGCTTGTGTCCCAAACCCAAGTCCTCTCTTGTTGCTGCTGTGGTGCTATTGCATCCAGGAGAGTGCATCAAAAGCCTTGTCCCATTTACATGTTCTATATAGTTCGTGCTTTACCTTTCCTAGTTCTTCCTTAAGGACCTTGATTGATTCATCTTTCTTATACAGTTCATCTTTCATTTTTCATAAATTTTCTTCTAGTGTGAGAAATGATTGATCAGCCTTTTTCTTTCCCTTCCCTATTTTCAGTTTTAAGTTTTCAGACTTGAGTTATAGGATATTGTTTTCCAGTTGAAGAACCTGGTTCTTCAACTCAGCATTTAAGCTATTACTCTCATCATCCCTAGACTCTAACCTTTTTCAATTTTCTTCTAGTATTGCACAATCGCTAGACAGAACATCTTTCTCACTGTTTATTATTTCAAACTCATCTATGAAGTCCATCAAGAGCTCAGCCAATTTTTCTTTGGACATGAACTTAATATTTTCTTTAAATATATAATACCTACCTCATGTTCATCTTCTGGTTCTCCAATGGCCATAAGAGCTTGCTCATCTTTACCTTCATTTTCTGAGTCTTCATCTGACGTATCTCCCCATGCAGCAACCGTTGCTTTTGGTTGATCCTTTGTTCTTTCTTGGTTGGACAAGTTCCTTCTTCCTGTTTCTTCTTTCTGCCATTTCTTTCTTCCACTCAATCTCCCATTGAGTTCAGTTTTGATCATGTGATCTGTCTTTCCATATTTAAAGCAATTATCGCTTGTCTGCTTCTTAGGAGCCCTAGGTTTGTTGAATGTTGATCCTCTTGAATAACCCTTTACTCTCATAAGCTATTTCTGGAAATCTCTTGTTATCATTCCCATTTCATCATCTTCAAGATCTAATCATTCTGAGATTCTAAGAGCCAAACTTCTTTCTTTCTTAGGAGTATACATCTTCAGGGTTTTCCTTCTCAATTCATAGGCAGTCAGATTCCATTCAGTTCATCCAATTTCAGAGTAGCAATCTTTTTAGATTCCTGAATAGTAGTGATTTTGCTTCCCCTGAAGATTGGCAGAACTCTAGTGAGAATCTTATCCGCCTTGTCTTCTTCTAGAATAACCCTTCCAAGAGACTCAAGTTCATCTGTCAGTGTAATTAACCTAGTATATATCTCTTGGATAGTTTTACCATCCTTCATAGTAAAGTTCTCAAATTGAGAATACAGCATATTTCCTCATGACCTCAGATCCTGAGGTGTTCCTTCATGAGCCACTCATAAAGTATCCCAAAATCTCCTTGGCAGTTGTACAGCCTTGAATCGTACTGTACTCATCAGGACCAAGTCCACACACTTACCATTTCTTAGCTTTAGCATTTTTCTCCCACTTCTTGAGGTCTACATCAGTACAATCCGCTCTAGTCTTAGGCACATCCAATCCTTTAGCAGTCTTCTTGGTTGTGGCTAAAGGACCATGAGTGATGATGTCCCAAAGCTCATAGTCTTTACCCCTGATATGGTCTCTCATTCTGTTTTTCCACCAAGAGTAGTAGAGCTTATTGAAGAGTGAAGACCTTGTAGTAGAATGTCCTTCCCAATTTTCATGAGGTGCTCTCGTGTTGATCTTTTCCTAAGGTGTTAACCTCTTCAAGGATAACCTGATCTGATACCAATTGATGTTAGTAAACGTCAATACCACACAAGAAGGGGGGGGGGGTGATTTGTGTGCTACCTAATTTTCACGTTACAAGAACCTGGTTCTTCTAAGTGTTATGACTACAACAGATTGTGAATTAATAAAAACTGAAAGTAAAGTGCACAGAGATTTTTTACGTGGAAAACACCTGGCTCCAAAGGTGAAAACACCATGACATACTGCTCAATAGGATTTTCCCAAACTCCACTAAAAATCAAAGAGCCAAAACAACATTTACAAAGACTCTTTATAAACCTAAGGATTAAACTTTAATCCCAGTATGGCACACAGCCTCAGCTGATGCGATACTATCAAGTTAACTCTATGTTGATGACATAAGGTACCTAATACGATTGCTTCTTATAAAGCTGAAAGTTACAATTTGAAAACCTACTACAATTGAACTAGACAAATAGATGGAACTGGTTCTTCTCTCTTAGTTCATGTAGCTTCAGGCGTACACACTTCTATCTCGCATATATTTCTTGCAAAACAAACTCGCTTTATTTACTCTCAAATATGCTTTACTTCTGCTTTTGTGTATTACCTGTAAAAGAGAACCAACACAATAATATATTGAGTTAGTAGTTAGAGTTTGATTACCACTCCACTTCTTATCCGTAGTCCATTTAAGTCCTTAGCCAATACAAACTCTAAATCTTCTCCTAACTTAGGATCAAGTTCTCTTCACATAAGGATACTATCCTCCTTATCCCAAATGCAACTTTTTCGATTATGTTCAGAAGATATTGATGCATAATATTTAGTGCATATCTTCCTCATGTGCTTGACATGTGTCCTGGTTAATTCAGACTGTGTAGCAAAAGATGGACCAGGTCCTTCCATAGGATCATTTGTCAATATTCAAAACTCCAACTGAAACTTGGGCCAACAACATTGCTAGATTGCAGTTCCGAAGCATCTTCTGTGGCCGCACAATTCTTGTGTAGCTTGCACTTCCCCTAATCTTCAGGACTTGGTCTTTTACACACTTTTTATACTTGGAATCATTTGTCAGCGCAGAGCATGTTTAGTGGCCACATAATTCATTTGATGTCCGCACATTGGCCAAAGTCATGTTGGATTCATTCACTTGGTTTGCAGCCACAGATGGAATCCTGTGGTCTGCACTTCTTGGATTTTGCATCCTTATTTCGTTGTTATTCAACACACTTCTTTTCGAGTTGTATTTCATCATGGGAGACCAAACTTCAAATATTCCTACAATTTGCATATTTTCATTAGTTTAGGGGATATAAATCAGTACTTTCGGAGTAAAACATTAGTGAACAGGTGTTATTATGTGGTCAAAATCCTCACTTATCAGCGGTCGAGGAGTTCTTTGGCCGGAATGATACTTCTAGTTAGCTTGGATTGCTCCAACACTCTCCCTTGGAAGATATTGGCCAAACTTCCTAGGTCTACCAAAACACATTTAATTTTAAAATCTAAGGCATTTAAAGAGATTACTAGTGCATCATTGCGTGGCATAAATAGTCCAACTACGTCTTCCTCCGTGAAAGTAATGTTGTCCTTAGCGGCTTCCCAGATTATCTTACTGTGGGTCACTGGAATTTTCATCTTTTTTGCCACAAAAAATGTTGCAACATTAATCTTGTTCGCAACAAAAATCATGTTGATCATCAAATGTGGGGGATCGTCTTCTGCTTTTGAAGGTTCAACATTTTCACGATTGTGGCCGTAGTTGTTTTTGGCTCGATCGTTAAAAATTTTGTAAGATAATATCATTTAACAATGTCGCCACCTCCTCACAAATACCGACATACCTCTATCACGTGATCGTTAGTTCTATGGTATATACATCATAAATTAGGATTTCTTTCATTGGGATCAGACAACATTATCTTCGGGAACCGTGCTTCTTTGATGTTCCTCATAGCCGACACATCTCCATTATG
The DNA here is from genome assembly GCA_034376525.1 of Nicotiana benthamiana. Lineage (NCBI taxonomy): Eukaryota > Viridiplantae > Streptophyta > Magnoliopsida > Solanales > Solanaceae > Nicotiana > Nicotiana benthamiana. Next base: position 8,094,231 of record CM067331.1, on the reverse strand, counting down.
ATGACAATGAAGTTGCATTCGGAAATTCTAGTGTAGGAGAATCTTGAGAACCCTATATCTCCTTATACTAAATGACCTATTATTCTAGACGCGATCAGTTCTACTATCGGTAGCAAATCTAACCATCGACCGAAAACCTCTGTCGCGTCCTTCAGCCTGCTCATAGGGAAAAAATTGATCCCTTGACTATGTAAAATCATCCTTCAACTTCTCTTTATTCTTCTTCCAATATTGTCAGTTGGTTGACGCCGGAAAATTGAGCTAGTTATCTTTAATTTAATCTTTAACTTGTACAAATTTGTGAACATCTGCCCATATTGTTGCTTGGAATTCAAGCAGACCTTCTTTCAACATTCGGGAAGCATACGAACTTCTTGGATTCAACCCTTTACTAAATGATTCTGAGACCCATTAGTCTGATACGACAAGGAGCAACATTCTTTCTTTCTAGAATCACATCATAAACTCTCGTAACAATTCGAACTCTCATTGTGCAATACAAAATTTGTCGGCCTATACATTTTAGGCCCCGGTATGGACTTTAAGTAGTGAGTCCGCAAGCATATCGAAGAAATTTATGGAAGATCAGGCAAGAGTGAGTACCATGTCAGGGTTCCCTTCGTGACAGTGTTCCCGAATTTCTTCAATAAAAATGACTCAATATCATGTGGAACCAAATTATTCTTGTCACTGCCATTGTGTAAGTGGTGGTAGGCTCATGAGGATCTAAAGTCCCATCATACTTCGTCATATTTTGCATTTTGAACCACTTATGGATCAACTCTAGTGTCGCACTAGGTTTGAATGGAAGTTATGTGTACTTCTTTCAATCAGCCTTTTAAGATTGCTGGTGCACCCATAATTTGATCCATTGTGGAATTTATAAATTGTAATAGTTTGATTTTAAATAGATCAATCGCATTGTTGTTACCGGTTCCGCTATCGTTCGCCACGGCCCTATGAAAGCTGACTTCACCCATTAGGGTGTTGTTATTAACCATCTATGTTGTTTAATTTATGGGAGCACGGGGAGGAACTGGACCTTGTCTGTTTGCATTGTTGGAAGCACCCAACAATGCTTGCCTTAATTCTGTCATGACTAGATCCTGTTGCGAGAGATGGCCCATAATGGCTATTTGTTGCTCCCTCATAATCCATACTGTTACAATGACGTGCTCGTCTACAGCATCATCACGAGTCGTCTCTCGAGCATGTCATGGATATTGCCCGCCATGAACCGGCGTGGCCTCAGCCCCCTCATTGCGGGTATCAGTGCTGGAATCTCCATGCTAAGGTTGATTTCCTAGGGCCTCATCGTTGTGTGTGTTTTTGAAATCGGTATCTGCCATTTTTAACGATTTTTTCTAAGAACAAAGAATCAACAAATTCGTAATATATAGTTGGATCAATTCAATTACACAATTGTTTATGCCCCTCAATGAGCTAAAAATGTTTAACTATAAACTGATGTTTACCCGTAAAATGATATAGTTGAATCAATTTGACCTAAAACAATTGAATCAATTTGACGTAAAATAATAAATAAATTAGATAAAAATATAAGACTTGGCCTTGAAACTGCGATAAAACAACAGATATTTGTCCCCGAGTAGAAAGCAAAAGGTTATTATGCTTTTGATAGAATATAGTTGATGCTTGTCAGAAACTTCTTCCCTCTATAATGATGGTATAACTCACTATTTATAGTTGCACCTAGGGAACAATGCCCTAGGATCAATCCCCTTTTAAATGACAATTATGAGGGCCATTGAAAAATGAGTAATGGTAAGCAGTGAATGTCATATTCTCTATAATAGACCATGCACTTAATGCTATAAAATTTCTTTATAAAATGCTACAGGATTGCATGCATTTATTTTTCCTTTATGAATGTCATTATCTCCGGTAACAAACGTGATTGTTGTCTTCGATCCCGATTATCTTCTGTCTTCGGCTCTACTTGTCGGTTCTCATGTGATAATCAAATATGGATGTATTTTTTCCCCATTCAACTACGTTTAGGGTCATTTGGTTAGAGCCTGGTGTTTGGATCACAAAGAACAAAGTCTCATGCGGAAGTTAACAAACCAAATTTTAGTGACGATATATTAGACAAGCAAGAAAATATACAAAAAATATATTTTATATTAATATGATTTTTTTAAATTACCTACATAAATCTACTAATATTTGAAAAATCTTATGAATGAATTTTTTTTTCATGTAAACAAGACTATTATAATGACTACATTGTGCACGTTATTGCTAGTGTGAAGGATGAATTCTTAATTTATAAAGTTCCACAACATTTCAGTACGAGTAAGGGGCTTGTTAAATATGAAAAGACTTATATTTTCTTTTGTAGAATAAATAAAATCAACAATGGTAAACTCTTTCCCTTTCTTTCAAATGCAGGTAAAATCTAATATGATAAAAAAATTAGGACAAAACCATAATAATTATTCCTATTTGGCCTGATTTTTTTCTTGACAAACTTGATTCACCTACTTCATACAATTCATTATTGCTGCTTGGCATGATTGAAAGTTGGTTGGGTTGGTAAACTACAACCACACACGTTAAAAGTGAACATGGATTAAAAATTTTAGAGCCCTGCATTAGAAGTGAGCATGATTAAAATAAGAGTACGTGCATTAAATGTAAAAATGACCTAAAAATTGGAGCCCGTATGTTGAAAGTAAGCACAGGTTGAAAGTGGACCTTATGCGTTAGAAGTAAGCATGAGTCAAAAATTGAAATTCATACATCATAAGTTAAAAATAATTTTTGTTTTAAAGATACAACAAGTATATTGAAAATATATGGTTGAAAGTTTGTCCATATATAGTACTCATACTGTCTTTTTTTGTTGGCCTTGAACCAGTATCCAACCTAGCTGGTTGAACTATTTCTGATACTACTTGTATAAATTAAAAATAACAAGGTATTATTAATGGCGGAGCCAGAAATTTTATCAAGGGGTGTCATAATATAAAAATATAGATACACTATCAATTTTAGGGGAGTTAACGTATAGTAAATATACAAAAAATAAAATAATTTATCGAGCAATACAATATATTTTTCAGTGAAAGGGTTTCCACGGCTTGGTTGAATGTGGGTCCGCCACTTGGCGTCATGAAAAGCTAACAAAGCAAACCTTAATAAAGATGAATCAGATAAAAAATATATTATATTAATGTGTTTGGTTAAGTTGTAAGAAATTTACCATATCTTTCTAGAAATTTCTAGTGTGGTCCACCTATAAGGTAATAAATTATTTACATTGTCTCCCAAAAGAGATAATATATCAGATAATATTATGTAGTTATACATATATAGTAGTTTATTTGATGGAAAGAAATTATCATATATTAGTAGTCCCTAGGGTAATTATAATTTATGGAGAAATCATAGGGCTAAAGTATTTGCCTAAGAGTCCCTAGCATACCTATAAATACGCATGTGACACCATCAGTCTAGGCAATTCTCTACAATACTTGAACAACTATGAATGACGGTACCTTCCTAGTTTAATTTCCGTTGCGTTGGTTCTACATTTGTATTCGAATTTCAATATATGCTATCAGAGCCACCCTTTAGCTATATTGTTCGGTGTTACGTTCCGGTAAAAACAGTATGGACAAGGTATTAGTGAAGCTTCTATAGATTTTGTTTTACCGATATTGTCTATCTTGCATATGAAAATCCATGTCGGTGCAATAGATTCTTTCAAGAATAATGCTTCCATGAATTTCTATCACGAATTTGCTTTAAAAATAGATTTGTATGTTCCACGATATTTCTATCTTGATGTCAATTAAAATTGGTTCTAAAATAATTTTATTTGGACAGTGCTTGCGTCAATTTATGATTGTAGAATCGTAGATCTATATGTTGTGATTTGATTGGTTCAAATTCTAGAAATAGAAATACTAATATGCCATCTGAATTAATTTATTCTCAAGTCTTGTTTTCAATTTTGTTCAAGATTGCAGTTGAATATTTTTATTTTAAAGAAATTCAAGACTACCTTTTCTTAAGTGTCTTTAATTGTCTTTGGACATTAATTGATTTGTGGCTTTCACTGTTATCATCTAAAGGGCAACAATTATTAATGTTGGACTTTATTGAAATCCAATGAATTTCACTAACAATCAGAACATTTCTTGAATATATTTGGGTTTGCGTTCATGTTCTGATTTAAGGTTCACTATTTTACATTTATTTATTTTCCTTCTCCTGATGATGTTTGAAATTAAAAGGAATGGAATCTGTTTTGTACAACAATAGTCAGATCTTTTAAAAGGATAATTTGTTTAAAAACTTTGCTGCCGTTTTGTAATTATAAGAATTAGGCCTTGTGGTAATATAGCATCTTGCTTATATTCAGTGTGGTTAACATTTGTTTAAGTTGATTATTAAGATTAATTACTTTGAGATATCATTTTGAGTTTTCATTTATATGATGTATTTAGGAATAGCCACGACATCTTGAGTACTTGATATAAAAGAAATTAAATTATTTAAAATTTAGTGATTAAAGGTTTAATAACATCTATTTAGTCCAGTTATCTTATTAAAATGGTAACCCAACCCTACAGGGAGGTAACTATTTTGGTGAGATTAATTGGAATGAGATAGTAAACCATTAAGTTGAAAATTATCTTATGCCCACCGTTACGGATAAATATTTATGTATTTTGGTTTACTAGTCTAATAAAGTTAGTAAATTCTATGCATGTGTTGCAACCTCTTCCCACATGAATGTCTAGAATTTGCTATGAATCGGTATTTTACGCGATTCACTTTTGATGGGTTGTACTTCATAGTTTATGTATGTTTATCCTTGTTTTGCAGTCTTTACCGATTTTCCTACCGCTATTTTAAATGAGAATGCTCGAATTCCAATGCTTTCTACTGACAACTATGCTAAATAGAAGGAGAAAGTCCTTCTCATTTTAGGGTGCTCGGATTTGGACTTGGCAATCCGTGTGGATGCACTACCTATTCCCACGGAATCAAGTACGCCAGTTGCTAAGGCTTATTATGAGCGGTGGGAGCGATCTAATCGCTTAAGAATGCTCATAAAATCTCACATAAGCCAAAGCATTCGGGGTTCTATCCCTAATAGCGATAAGGTCAAAACTTACATAAAAGCAATTGATGTACAATTTGTAAGCTCTAACAAGGCATTGGCCAGCACCCTTATGAAAAGTCTCTCAAGTATGAGTTTCGACAGAAGTCGTATAGTGCGTGAGAACATTATTGAGATGAGAGACATTGCTGCTAAACTCAAGTCTCTTGAGGTTGATATGTCTGAACCATTTTTGTGCATTTCATTCTCAACTTACTTCCTGTGGAATATGGTCCGTTTAAGATTTCTTACAACACACATAAGAATAATTTGTCAATCAATAAACTTTTGACCATGCGTGTTCAAGAAGAAGAGAGGTTGAAGCATGAGACACCTAATAGTGTTAACATAGTGAATCATGGTAAGAGAAATGCGAAGAAGGGTAAAACTGTTCCCATGAAGAAGAAAAGCACCTTAGACAGAGATGCTTGTCATTTCTGTAAAAGGAAGCGACTTTAGAAGAAGGATTGCCTGAAATACAAGAAATGGCTTGACAAGAAAAGTAATTTTACCTTTGTACGTTATAAATCTAATTTTACTGAAATTTCTGATAATACATGGTGGATTGATTCTGATGCTACAATTCATATTGCCAAAATCATGCAGGGCTTTCTAACTTAGAGGAAGCCGATAGGAAGTGAACAATATGTCTATTATGGGAGTAGGACGCGTTCACGTGTGGAAGGGGTGGGGACTTATAGGCTCATTTTGAAGGATGTTTTTCACTTAGATTTAGAAAATACTTTTTATGTTCCAGAATATACTAGAAATTTAATTTCTCTTTCGAGACTATCAATTAGTGGATATGATTTGAATTTTCATTATCCTTCTGTGAAACTTTTGAAATATAGCAAAGTTATTGGTTTTGGAAATTTGAATGGAAATTTATATAAACTTGAGCTAGACCCCACATTTGAGAAATGTTTTAACTTTGCATGATAAAGAAATTGGCACTAAGCGATGTATTATCAATGAGAACTCATCAGGTCTTTGGCACATGAGATTGGCACACATCTCTATTGACAGAGTCAAAAGGTTGGTTAATGATGGAGTTCTAAAAGCTCTTGATTTTTCTGACTTTGGGACTTGTGTGCACTGTATAAAGGTTAAGCAGACCAATAAATTAACTAAAGGTGACAAAAGAAGTTCTCAATTACTTGAGATCATACAGACATATGTGGACCTTTTCCTACCCCTTGCTTGAATGGTGAGAGATATTTCATCTCGTTTATTGATGACTATTCAATATATATATATATAGATATATATATATATATATATATATATATATATATATATATATATATATATATATATATATATATATATATATCTATTTTCTATTTAACAAATCAGAAGCACTTGATGTTTTTAAAGTTTAAAAAAACAGAGGTAGAGAAACAAACTGGTACTCAGATCAAAATTGTAAGATGATAGGGGTGGTAAATATTATGGTAGGTACATAGATAAGGGACAAGTTAAGGGTCCATTTGCTGAGTTCCTTGAAACTGAAGATATAGTTGCTCAATATATCATGCCAGGAACACCACAACAAAATGGTGTGGCAGAAAGAAGGAACCGTATTAGTGGACATGGTAAGAAGCATGATTAGCAGATCAAGTTTACCTTTATCCTTATGGAGTGAAGCTTTAAAAACCGTTGTGTATAATTTAAATAGAGTTCCATCCAAGGATGTTCCCAAGACACCTTTTGAGATATGGAAAGGATTGAAGGCTAGTTTAAATCATATACACGTTTGGGGTGTCCAATTAAAGTGAGGGTTTATAACCCACAACTAAAGAAGTTTGATGAAAGAACAATAAACGGTTATTTTATAGGCTATGCGGTTAACTCTAAGGGTTTTAGGTTTTATTGTCCTTCTCATTCTCCTAAAACTGTTGAAGCTAGAAATGCTAAATTTCTTGAGGAGCATGAAGAAATTGGGAGTGGTTTGACTCAATGGGTGGAATTTGAAGAAATAAGGGAACCACCTGTGATACATTTATATATTGGAAATTTGAATGTTGCTCAGAAAAATCCTCATGAATTATCTGAACAACAGCAAGTTGTAGATCCACCACCACTTGAGGAGCCACATGAAGATCAACCCTCTTTACCTAAACCCATTGAAGAAGTGACTGAACTAGTATGAGTGATAAAATCCTCAAGAATTCGAAAATCAGCAATTTCTAGCGACTATGTTGTATATCTCCAAGAGTCTGAGTATGATATTGGACTAAAAGATGATCCTAGCTCGTTTTCACAAGCCGTGAGTGGAGAAAACTCCATACTTTGGTATGATTCCATGAAAGAAGAGTTAGAATCTATTGTTAAAACAAAGTCTTGGATCTCGTCGAATTACCAAAGGGATCCTCTACCATAGGTTCCAAGTGGGTCTTTAAAACTAAAAGAGACTCATATGGTAATATCGAACGATATAAAGCCAGACTTTTAGCCAAGGGTTTTACTCAAAGGGAAGGCATTGATTACAATGAAACCTTTGCTCCACTATCAAAGAAGAATTTATTGAGTATAATCATGGCATTAGTAGCTCATTTTGATTTAGAGTTACATCAAATGGATGTGAAAATAACTTTTCTGAATGGAGATCTTGAATAGGAGGTATACATGCATCAACCTGAAGGATTTTGTGATAAAGGCAAAAGTCACTTTGTTTGCAAGTTGAATAATCAATTTATGGGTTAAAACATGCTTCCCGCCAATGGTATATAAAATTTTATAATGTTATTTCTTCATTTAGATTTACGGAGAACATCATTGATTAGTGTATATACCTTAAGATAAGTGGGAGAAAATATATTTTTCTAGTCCTATATATGGATGGTGTTTTGCTTGCAAGTAGTGATTTGGGATTGTTGCACGAGACTAAACAGTTCCTTATACAGAATTTTGAGATGAAGGATATGGGTGAAGCCTCTTATGTCATTGGCATAGAGATTCACAGAGACAGATCCCAAAGATTACTTGAACTGTCTCAAATGGCCTACATTGAAAGAATTCTGGAAAAATTTGGGATGAGGAACTGTTCTCCTATAGCAACACCCATAATTAAAGGTGACAAATTCTCATTGAATCAATGTCCACAAAATGCACTGGAAAAGGAGCAAATGAAAGACACTCCCTATTCTTCGCTAGTTAGGAGACTTATATATGCACAGGTCTGTACTAGACCTGATATTGACTTTGCGGTAGGAATGATTGGCAGATTTCAAAGTAACCCTAGCCTTGACCATTGGAAAGTTGGTAAAAGGGTCTTGAGATATTTGCAAGGAACCAAAAATTTTAAGCTCACATATAAACACTCTGACTCATTGAAGGTAATTGGATATTCAGACTCTGATTTTGTGTGGATGTAAAGACACTAGTAAATCCACTTCAGGATACATTTTCCTTCTTACTGGAGGTGCTGTGTGTTGGAGAAGTGTCAAGCAGATCATTGTTGCAACATCCACAATGGAAGCTGAATTTATAGCATGCTATGAAGCTACATTACATGTGTTATGGTTGAGAAACTTTATTTCCGGCCTTAGGATTGTCAATTCCATTTCAAGGCCATTGAGAATATTTTGTGACAATTCAGCTGCAATTTTCTTTTCCAAGAATAATAAAAGTGGCAGCCGAAACAAGTATATCGACATAAAGTACTTAATGGTTAGAGACTATGTGAAGAAGCAAGATGTGAATTTTGAGCATATTTGTACTACTTTGACGATTGCTGATCCTATGACTAAGAGTCTGCCTGCTAATATTTTCAAGGAAGGTCTTAGTAGCTAAATTTAGCTTGCATTATTCTCTAACAATTTGTCTAGACATCATGATTATTTTGATATACATGACAGTGCTCACTTTTGATTTTTCATGTATTATTTGTGATCATTGGATCAATAAAGTTGGACTCTGAATGACTTATATTAAGTTCATTCATATAGTTATTTGACGCTTTGTTAGAATATATTGTGCATTGTAATACATGGAAGGAAGTATTTGTTTAAAAGTATAACCGTCGCGATTCGTGTAATAATATATTCTTGTTAAAGTGATTGTCGCATAATTTTTAGTTGAGTGATAAAGTTTATGGTCATATTATATTTTTATCTCTCATAAAGGATTATCTGATTTTGAATATTTGGGCCAAGTGGGAGAATATAAGAAATTCACCGCATCTTTCTAGAAATTTCTAGTGTGTCCCACATATAATGTAATAAATTATTTACCTTGTCTACCAAAGGAAATAATATCTCAGATAATATTATGTAGTTATGCATATATGGTAGTTTCTTTGATGGAAAGAAATTACCATATATTAGCGGTCCCCAGGGTAATTAAAATTTATGGAGAAGTCCCTAGGGCTAAACTATTTGCCTAAGAGTTCTTACCTACCTATAAATACGCATGTAACTTCATCAGTCTGGCATCCTAAGTTAGGCACAAGCTAGAAGACTCCTAGGTTTGTGTCAAAATTTTACGAAGGCAATTCTCTACAACACTTGAACAATTGCGGCTGAAGGTACGTTCCTAGTTCAATTTCCTTTGCGTTGGCTCTGTTTTTGTATTCGAATTTCAACATAAGTGACCTACATAAATCTACCTCTAATATTTATAAATAACAAAACTTATGAGAGAATAAATTTTTTTCCTTAAATAAGACTTTCTTAATGATTATATTGTGGTTGTTATTGATGTTGTGCAAAGGAGGCCGAATTTTCAATTTAGCTCTACAACCTTTTCCTTACAAGTAAGGCATCTTTTAAATATGGAAAGTTGATCTGATTTGAAATCGGAGAAATCTAGATCCTGTAAGATTTTGCCAATAAAATGAATGTCAAAGATAATTGTAGCGAAGTAAAAGATTACGGCACTTCCACGTTTTACGTATCCAAAGCCATATCATTTTTGCTTTTGTACCTTTAAATGTCAAATTTAAACATCGGCTACAGTAAATGGACATCAAATGTTTTATTTAATGTTATGATTTTGGTCTTTGTAGATGAGGACCTACTCTTAAACATACGCATCTTTGTAAATGAGTTTGGGAATTACTGAGCGAAATCTTTGATTTTGTATGGAAGATTTATAATCTTTGATTGTTAGACAACGGACGACGCCAGACAGAGTCATATGTCAAATAAGAGTGCCATGCATGTAAACGAAGGAGTAACTTTTACAGAAAGAGAGGACGAAAAATGCACTACCGAAAATTATACTATATCCCATTACACCAACTAAATGATCGACTTTTGATTTTATGTATTTTAATCACTCATCGTATAGGAGCGGGGTGGTCTAAGTGGAGGCTTGCATCAGGAGTTCTGTGTGACAAGAAAGTTCTACACAAATTCAAGGGGAAATTCTATAGAGCCGTGGTTAGGCCTGCGATGTTGTATGGGGCGGAGTGCTGGCCCGTGAAGAACTCGCATGTTCAGAGGATGAAGGTTGCGGAGATGAGGATGCTTAGGTGGATGTGCGGACACACCAGGCTAGATAAGATTAAGAATGAAGTTATTAGAGAGAAGGTGGGGGTGGCCCCGGTGGATGAGAAGATGCGAGAAGCGAGGCTGAGGTGGTTCGGGCATGTGCGGAGAAGAAGTCCCGATGCCCCGGTGAGGAGCTGCGAGCGGCTGGAGATTGTTGGCGGTCGGCGAGGCAGAGGGAGGCCTAAGAAGTATTGGGGTGAGGTGATTAGGCAGGACATGACTAGAATGCAGGTTTCCGAGGACATGACCCTTGATAGGAAAGTCTGGAGGTCTAGAATCAGGGTTGTAGGATAGGGGCTCCTAGAGTTTTTCGTACGCCTCATTCGGGGTTGGGTGTGGGTCAGCAGGGTTACCCATAGATGATTTGTGTTTTAGCTGATGTCCCTCCTATGGCTGTTAGTTATGGTAGTTACTGTATGATATTATTGCATGCGATTGTATTGTTTTATGTTTAGATAATTGTTTACGCTATTTACGCTATTTCTGCCGGAGTTACTAATGCTTTATTATTGTTTTATTTTTGTCTTTGTTTTTGTTTTACTGCTGTTTTTCCTTTTATCCTATGAGCCGGGGGTCGATTGGGAACAGCCTCTCTGCCATTTCGGGTAGGGGTAAGGCTTGTCTACATATTACCCTTCCCAGACCCCACCTGATGAGAGTATACTGGGTAGTTGTTATTGATTAGCCTAGCTAATAAAGAGCTTCATCAATTCCCGTTTCTCAATGGAGCAAAAAAGTAATTTTTAAGTCTAATTATTATTGTCCAATTATTTTCGTAGCATTTTAGATAACATGGCAGCTTTAATATTCATCCATGGTTTTGGGGCATATTGTAACCATTTGATATTGTAGTTTAAAGATATGCCTCATTTCAATGAATTATCGCATGTCTGGTCTGAAAAATGCTGACAGAAAGTACCTTCTGAATAGAGGACACCAAAGGCCCTGCGTTGTCTCAAAATTAGCCCATTTCTGTCGCGGAGTTTGACTGACTATTGTCATGGACTTAAAACTGAAGCTAAGTTCGTGCGGCACTAGATTGAACCTGCCTGCGGAATTGGCAGTCTAGTAAGCCTTTGTTGCCTAGAATCGTACTAAGGGAACGCTGGATAGCAACACAGAAATTCAAGAGGAAAAACTGAGCTTTATTGCCTTTGAAAAATACTTTACAATGCTTAAATTACAGAGATGGAAGTATGATGGATGATTTTCGGAATGTCTAAGTGCTAGCTGTTTATACAAGTCCTACTATACATAAGAGGGCATTTGAACAGTTTGCTGGCTGTTTGGGTAGGCAAGGCATGCTGGTGCATTTACTGCTGGCAGACAAGGTGTGCAAGCATGCTCTGAAGTAGTTCGCAGACAAGGCATGCAGCTGTGCTCCGACAAGGCTGGCGGGCATTGAATGCTGGAGCATGCGCGTGCTGGCGTGGATGTTGTGGCGTTGGACATGTTTGAGCGCTGATTCTGGATTGAATTGGCGCGGGACGTGTCATGCTCCCCCACCTGATGATGCGACGACCTCGGCGCATCCTGCATCCGTATGAATTCGGCTACCTTATCTCGAAACTGCCATAGGTCCTCGTACTTTTCCCATGTAGCTTCTTCTGGAGATTGTCCTTTTTAGTGGACGAGGAACACGGCCTTTGCCGGATGACCCCGTCTTTGCTTTGCCTGATAATCAATGATATTTTCTATCTCTTTGTCATGTGAAACAGTAACTGTGATGGGCGGCCTACTCGTTTGTCCCTGAGTCGGATCCCCCTTGTCTTCATGGTAAGGCTTGAGAACGCTTGCATGGAAGACTGGATGAATTTTGAGGACGGGTGGTAGGTCCAACCGATAAGAGATCTTACCAACCTTGGCAAGAATCCGGAATGGTCCCTCATATTTGCGCACTAGACTGTGACTCAAGTTCCTTAGTGCCCTGAATTCCCTCGAATTGAATTTTACTAACACCAAGTCTCCGACTTTGTAATCTGTTGGACGTCGCGACCAGTCGGCAAATTTCTTCATCCGCTTAGCTGCTTTGGCAAGGTGAGATTTTGCAGTGTCTAACTGCTCCTTGAACCCTTTGGCAAGATGATAGGCACCCAAACTCCTCCCTTCGGGTGCTGCTGGAAGTGAGAGGGAAGTTTGTGGTTGTTGACCCGTTGCAAGCTCGAATGGTGTTTTCTCGGTTGCCTCGCTCCTTTGCAAGTTATAAGAAAATTGGGCAATATCAAGTAGCTTAGCCCAGTCCCGCTGATTTGAACTTACATAGTGCCTCAGGTAGCATTCCACTAAGGCATTTACCTTTTCGGTTTGGCCGTCCGTTTGAGGATGAAAACTGGTAGAGAACTGCAGCTCCGTACCTAGAAACTGAAATAATTCCCTCCAGAAATTACCAGTGAACCGGGGGTCACGATCGCTGATTATGTTCTTCGGCAGACCCCAGTATTTGACCACGTTCTTGAAGAACAGTTGGGCTGCTTCCTTGGCATTACACCCCGGAGTGGCTGGTATGAAGGTGGCATATTTAGAAAACTTGTCCACCACTACCATGATGGTACCAAAACCGTTGGACTTCGGCAAACCAGTGATAAAGTCCATGGTGATGCTTTCCCACGGACGCTCTGCTATGGGGAGTGGCTCCAAGAGTCCTCCAGGTTGGCGCTGATCTACTTTGTCCTGTTGGCAGATAAGGCAAGTTCTTACATAGGCCTCGATGTCATCCCGCATCATTGGCCAATAGTAGACTGCTTCAATGAGGGCCCGTGTACGGAGTTGCCCCGGATGACCTGCCCACAAGGTGTCGTGGCTCTCCTTCATGATTCGCCGCCTGATATTGTCATGTTTTGGCACGTATACCCTTCTACCTGTGGTAAGCAAGAAGCCTTCTTCGACCCAAAAGCTTCGGGTCTTACCTTCAGATGCTAGTTCCATCAGCCTCTTTGCGTCTGCATCCTGCAGTAAGCCATGTTTAATAGATTCCCGAATGTCGTATTGGACTGTTGCGATGGCAGCAAGTTTTGCCTTCTGACTTAAGGCGTTGGCCACCATGTTGCTTTTGCTGCAAGGCAGAATACCTTCTTGGGCACCGTCAGTTTCACTCAAACTCTTGATGGTTGCTGGTTGCTTTGGGTCCTCTTTGGGCAGGACGTCTTCAACCTGCATAGCTGAGAGATGTGGAAGGTGTGCTGTCTTTGACATGTCAACCAATGGAACCAAACATGATTTACCCTTTTCCAGTATAACCATTTGTTGGAAATAGGGAGATATGACAGATGGGCATTGGCGGAAGAACTCCTGACCAAGTACAACTTCAAAAATGTCCAAGGGAGCTACGACAAAGTTAGTCTTACCTCTCCAGCTGCCTAATGTGATGTCTAGGCCACTGGCAATACCTTTGATTGGCGTCGGAGGGGCATTCACTGTTTTGAGCCGAACCTCGGTTGGATAGTATTTGAGACCCAATTTTTCTGCTGCCGTCTGAGTCATGACATTGGCTTCTGCCCCAGTGTCTACCAAGGCACGATCTGAGTGTCCATTGATGGTTATGTCCACGTATTGTGTGGGGAAAGCCTTCAGTTTTCCGGCAGGTTGTGTGGTTGTGGCGCAAAGTCCGATCATGCCTACATGTGCGGGGCTTTCGGAACTTTCTCCTTGTTCCTTGACCGCTTTTTGCTGGTGATCCTTAATCATGGCACCTAAGATTGTCATTTGAGGGCATGTTACGTACCAGTGGGATCCTCCGCAAATGTGGCATTTTGTTTCCCTGCGCTGCTGGTTAGACTGATTTTTCTTCTCAGCAAGCTCCTGTCTTAGTGACCTTCTCGGAGAGCGGTTGTTTCTGCCCCGCTCGTGTTCTGATCCGCTATTAGCATGGTTACTTTTCACCTGCTTCACCGTGCCGCGGTCCTGTTTGAAGTCAGTTAAACATTCAGCTTGTGCAATAGCCTCGTTGAGAGTGGAAACCTGTCGGCGTTCCAACTCAGTTTTGGCCCTGTTCGGGAGTCCATCCTTAATATATAACAGCAAGTTCCTTGGGGTGAGTTCCGGAAGCTGAAGTGTGAGGGTTGTAAACTCCCTGATGTAGGCCCTCATAGAGCCGGTGTGCTTCAGTTCTCACAACTTCCGCATGCCCTCGTCAAAGACGTTGCTGGGAAAGAACATCTTTTTCAGTTCTTCTTTGAATTGCTCCCATGTGCTGAGCGTGCAATGTCCCTTGCTGATATCTTGATCCATCCGTCTCCACCATAGCATTGCGTTCTCTGTCAAGTAGAGTACCGCTGTTTGGATCTTCAACTCATCGCTGCCTATTCTACTGAACTTGAAATAATTCTCAAGATGCCACAGAAAACTCTCCACTTCTCGGGCATCACGGACGCCTTTGAAGACGGGCGGCTTGGGAGCGTCGATCCTCACTTCGCGCTCAATGACTGGAACAGCATGTTTCTCTTGGCATACAGCTTCCTCAAGTTCCGTCACTCTGGAATTCAGTACTTCGACAAGATTTGTGAGCTTTTCGATTGAAGCTTGAGTCTCTTCCCGTGCATCCCGCTGCTCATCAATGTCCGTATGAAAGTTATCATTTTCCTCGAGCACAGACTCCTTGAAAGATTCGTATTCGCCTTCGAATCTGTTGAAGCGATTGCCCAGCAACTCGGCTGTTCTGTGGGCTCTTTCGACCCTAATAGCTAAATCTAACTCTGGAGTAATGTTTGTGGGTAAATCTTCTCGTTCCCAATCACTCACTTCTGGAGATAGAAGGTTGGCGGCATCACTTTGGACAGTATTGATTGGCATTTTACTGGCTTTCTTGGTCATCTTTTTGCTCTTGGTTCTTCTGGTAACGTTTGCAAGGGTTTTGGCAGTGTGGGCTGCAAAAACTTCTCCGTCGGTGGCCATCGTTGTCACGCTTAGTACCTGCTCTGATACCACTTTGTCACGGACTTAGAACTGAAGCTAAGTTCGTGCGGCACTAGATTGAACCTGCCTGCGGAATTGGCAGTCTATTAAGCATTTGTTGCCTAGAATCGTACTAAGGGAACGCTGGATAGCAACACAGAAATTCAAGAGGAAAAACTGAGCTTTATTGCCTTTGTAAAATGCTTTACAATACTTAGATTACAGAGATGGAAGGATGATGGATGATTTTCGGAATGTCTAAGTGCTAGCTATTTATACAAGTCGTACTATACATAAGAGGGCATTTGAACAGTTTGCTGGCTGTTTGAGCAGGCAAGGCATGCTGGTGCATTTACTGCTGGCAGACAAGGTGTGCAAGAATGCTCTGAAGTAGTTGGCAGACAAGGCATGCAGGTGTGCTCCGATAAGGCTGGCGGGCATTGAATGCTGCATTGAATGCTGGAGCATGCGCGTGCTGGCGCGGATGTTGAGGCGTTAGACATGTTTGAGCGCTGATTCGGGATTGAATTGGCGCGGGACGTGTCACTATGCTGTTTATGATCACTTCTACTACTGCTTCATGCTCCTAGCATGTGATGTTTGTACCAAATGTTGTGATTATTATCGTTTCTAGCTAGGCAGTTCGTTCTGCAACATTTTACACATGAAGAACAAAATCAACAAAGGCAAGCTCTCCCTTGGGTTACACAATCATCAAGTTCGAAAGCGTGCGAATCATGTGAAGAACTGCCCCTAACGTATTGACCCCAGGTTAAAAATGCCCTCCGTTAACCTATTTTGAAGAAAATGCCCCCACCGTTAAAAATGTGGCATATTTGTGCCCCTAAGTCTAACAACTGACTGTACTTATATTTAAAACGGTAGGGGCATTTTTTTCAAAATAGGTTAACGGTAAGAGCATTTTTAAACTGGAGTCAACACGTTAGGGGCACAAATATGCCACATTTTTAACGATAGGGGCATTTTCTTCAAAATAGGTTAACAGAGGGCATTTTTAACCTGAAGTCAATACGTTTGGGGCAGTTCTGACCCTTTTCCGTTTTATTTATTATAACACTTAATTGCCACAAGATATTAAGCATATGACAACATTTTTTTAAATGTCAGTATTAAGTCCGATAGATCTCACTACAAAAAATTAGGAATTTGCTTAAAATGTCATGCACTTCTTCAAAAGCCCCAGCTTCGAAAATGTGTAAAGTAATATTCAGCCAATATCAAATCACCAAGGACAACAAGGACTCTTTTAGAGCACAAAGTATGAGTTGAAATCCTCCATGAGTGAAGGACTGCTTTTTATGTGCTAGTTGAAATCCGTCAGTTCTTCTCTTTGACAAATCCTCGTTAGTCCATCGTTCTTCTACATGAGTGAAGGACTAGAAATATTTAAACTTGTTTCACTTAAAAACGTAAACTTTGATTCAAATAACTAATTCTAATTAAAAATTGGTTGAGGAAAATTTCCTCAAATTAATCTTGGCATGAAAGAGGTAATAGAAAAGTATTTATAAAGATTATAGTGGTTCCTTGCAACAAATATTTTATATCTGACTTGAACAATAACTACATATACGAGATTCAATAAACTGTCAATCACGCTATTAAGAGGAATGATTTACACTATAAAAGGTGGAACAAAGGAATTTTCCATAAACAATTATTGGGTCGCAGCATGTCCTCAAACGGTCGAGGATCCATTGGATTTGGCAAGAATCTCAACCTAAAGTAAAGTCTTAAATAGAATGAATCTTTTGTCAAAGTGTTGCTCTTTACCAGATGTATTGGTCTAAATTTGGGCGGCTTGGTAACTGTAGATATGCAGCGTTGAGGATGGGTTCTACCACGGCATAATAACAAGGAGTTGTCTTCAAAAGGATTATTGTCAAGGTCAAGCAAATTGAGTAAAGAAAATAACGGTAGAATCGGTTTAGAAATAGGCATTAGGAAAATTCCTTATATTATACTTTTTAGAATTTCTTGGGGATATCCTTTATAAATAGAAAGGGATAGAGAACAAAAAGGGGGATCTTTTCTTTTCTTGATAAAGACACTTTGTAACGAGTTGACTAAGAAGAATATGCAAATATTATCTTTTTCGCTAACTACTTGGCTTTAACATACGTTATTTATTCTTTATTTGCTAGATCCAAAGTTTCCTCATCCGTCCTCACTTTCTATCATTTCACGTTGTTGTCAGAAGAATGAATCATCCAATTCATCTAATATTAGGGTGATAGATTCCTTCTTTTTATATTTGTTGTCATTATATACATTTATTGCATGTCCATGTTATAATGTTTATTGATAATCATTGAGTATAAATCCGCTATTTAATATTCACAAACGATGTTCATCCCACCAATATCCCCTAATATCATATCAAGGATTTATTATATTTAACTAGGATTCACCCTTTATTTCATTATTAATTAGTTTAATAAAACATTAATACTTTTTGGTCAAACAATTTGACGTCGTATGTAGGGATTTTTTAGTTAAAATTTTACTTTCTTCTAGATCATAAAGAAGGACATCCATCTTTTTCTCATATTGCAAGAACTAAGAATTTCAGGAAAAGGAGATGAAAGATAGAAAGCAATAGTGGGTTTTACTACATACATCTTGAACACCATCAACGAGGATAACAGAGAAGACGAGGAGAATGTGACGCCGAGTGCTACACCCAGACGGAGTGATTCACCTCCCCCCTCATGGAAGTGTAACTGTTTCACACAAAAGGGGAGTCTCCAGGTCCGCAGCTGAGGAAGCGCCACCAACAGTGAAAATATTAGTGGAGGAGTGGCTGAAAAGCACTCTAGATAACATACTAGACAAACCCGCTCAAATAGAAATAGAAACGTCATGCCAGCAAATACCACAGCAACCACCGGCGAACAACCCGCTCCCCAACATGTAACACTCACACCGTTGTTGATATAGGTAATGATTCAATTCCGTCCATTCTAATGTAAATGGAAGAAATATACAACAAGAACAAAGCACCCCGCGACTTGATTAGGGAACATCAAGAAAGGGTCGATAAGATACCAGGCGCTCCAAAACTACTACCAAAATGGGATGTCAGCCGATTTGTCGAGCAACCATATAGCGAGGAGGCAGGCCTCCATACCATACCCAAGACTTTCAAAATGCTATCATATTTGAGGATATACGATGGCACCACAGACCCCAAATATGACGTCATTTATTACATCACAGCGGTAAAAGACAACGACCTTTCAAACTAATAGGTACCATTGATGTTACTGAAGAATTTTGTGTGACCCTAACAGAGGGAGCCATTACGTGAATTCACAATTACCAGGTAGTTTACTAAAAACGTTCGAAAAAATAGCCGACAAGTTCATCACCACCCACAATAGGGCCAAGAAAGTAGAGGTCATGGTGAATGATATATTCGCCATTAGGCAATCGCCTGGCGAAGGGCTCAGGGACTTCCTTGCTCGATTTAATAGAGTATGAATGAGCTTATCAAATTTATCAAAAGGGATGGCGGTGGCAGCTTTCCAAAATGGGTTGAACAACAATGGGTTGGGAGAAACCAGAAAGTTACTAAGCAGGCTCATGAAATACCCTCCCACAACTTAGTAAGCAATTCATAGCACCTACTGCGCCGAGGTGAGAGTAGACGAGGACGACCTTAACAGTCCAACTCAACTGTTAACGTTAATTCAAACGGAGTCGAGGAAAGCCCGTCGTAATGATGGTCAAAGATACAAGTCAAGTCCACACCTCAATCAATACAAGCATCAACAATTTGTTAGAGCAACCATCCCATCAACCCATCACAATGCGGATGGTCCATCCAAGCAGCATATAAGGACTCAGCGAAATGAAAGAGGTATGCCTCCACTCTTATCTGTTCAAATTTTTTAAATTTCCCCTTTATAAATACTATTCGCACTAGAGAAACTCGGCCCGAATATGAAAGGGCCAGAGCAGATGAGATCTGACCCAGGCATTAGCAAGTCGAATGTCCTCTCTGAGTTCCATCAAGAGCGGGGTCATAAGACCTAGGACTGTAGTGCCTGCGGCAAGAATTAGTGAATATGTTTCCCTAAAGGCACCTGAGGGAGTTCATGAGTGACCCCGGATGAGCCAAATCTGACTGCAGATGAGAACAACCCCAAGGCCCTGCAAAGCCACCCTCCCCTACACGCACCATCCAAATGGTGCTCTGATATAACTAACAATGAGGCTGAGTATGAGGCCCTAATTGTAGGACTAAAGCTAGCTTTCAAGTACGGAGCATGATGAGTCATCCTCAAATGCGACTAACAACTTGTTGTTAACCAAGTTATTGGGACCTTACAAATCAAAGAGTAGAGGCGACAAAAGTACCAAGCAAAAATTCATAAAATACTAAGGGAATTCGATGAATTTCGACTCAACCAGTTACCTCGAGCACAAAACATCGAGGTAGATGGCCTCGACAAGTTAGCGGTGTCCATCAAAGACATTGCAAAAAAAAATTTTGTTACCCTCCTCCACTCGTATGTTGACCAACTTTAGATACTGTATATTTGAAGTGGGGATGGCACAACCGTAATGTAACGTATTTATAGGAGGGAGGAGTTATTATTGGTCGACAACTTAGAAGGAAATCACTAACTACGTTAAGAAGTCTGAGCAGTGCTAGAAATATGCTGCTATGATACACAAACCAGGCGATCACCTCCACTCGGTTACATCTCCCTGGTCATTCATCAAATGGGGAATGGACATTGTCAGACCCCTTCCAGGAGGGCGAAGTAATATACGATTTCTTTTGGTTCTAACTAACTATTTTTACAAGTGGGTAATAATCAGGTGCGTATACCCGAATAGGAAGTTATTGCATTCATATGAAGAAACATCATATGCCACTTCGGTATCCCCAAGGAAATCAGATATAATAGCGGACTGCGATTCATAGAAAAAGAGACCACCGAATTCTTAAAAAAATGGCACATCAAGCGAATACTCTCTATGCCATATCACCCTGCCGGTTACGTCCAGGACGAATCCTCTAACCAAATAATACTAAATATTTTGAAGAAAAAGATTGAGGATGCCGAAAGACTATGACCGGATTTGTTACCACAAGTACTGTAGGCATACTGCACCACACTAAAAACAAGCACAAGAGAAATGTCGTATTCACTAGTCTATTGAACTGACACCATTATACCAGCCGAATTCGGAGAAGCTAGCTTGAGATATCCTATTAAAGTGGACCAAGCAATGACGAGAATAGGAAACAAGACCTCGAAAAAGCAGATGAGCAAAGAGACATGGCTTACATAAGAATTATAGTCCAAAAACCTTTAGAAGAATGGTACTACAACAAAAAAGCCAAAGTACAACCACTAAAAGATGGAGACTATGTACTCCAGGCCAAATAAAAAGCTAGCAATGATTTAAGATAAGGTAAAAAAGGAACAAATTAGAACGCGACATACAAAATCACGCCATAAGTAAACAAAGGATCATTCCAACTAGGAACAATGGAAGGAAAGCTACAACTTTGCCCACCTCAAATACTTCAACTTCTGGAAACAGCTACCCTCCAAGTCATACTCTTTTTCATTCGCTCGGGTTATGTCCTAATTGGGTTTTTCAGGGAGGTTTTTAACGAGTCAACTAAGGGAACGTCTCAAAGTTCAAGTATAATCCATCGCCCTGCCTTTCGACTAATTCTCTAGGCCGAACGATGGTGGGACAAGGTACATTGGAACTTCTCCAATATATGTATGGAATAAATAGAAACATGTAATATTCTCAAATGAAGGAAATAAAGTAGCATCTTTTGCACTCCACCAAGTCACTTTACATTTTACATTTGACCTTGCTCAAATTACACTATATTCAACCTTGATCGAATGACTTTACATTTGACCTCACTTGATATCACGCCCCAAATATGGCGAGGCATGGCCAGCACCCGGTGCTATACTCGGCCGGAGTGTACCACTCTATTACTGTATATTCTTGAGGGGTAACCCTTAACTTTGACCGATGAGGCCATATTCTGAATCATCTGAATATATCGTCTCTCTCATTTGAGAGGTAAGCATACCCAAAAGCTCATATATGTATAACTGTGCAGGCTGAGAAGGTTGCAATGAACATGTACTGATATACAAACTATACACGACTTGTCCATAAGCCATTAGAGATAATTTAATTATAGCATAGTCGGGACAGGGACTTGACCTACCTATCATACCTCTACATATAAAATGGACTCCAAGGTCTAGACCTGGTAACTCTAAGGAAGTGTAGCGTACCAACCAAGCTGATGTTTGACTCTGTCTGTTGGGAGGATCTGTCCAAGTGTCAATAAGGACCTTTAGGCATGAAATGTAGCATCCCTAACAATAGGGACATTAGTACAAAATAATGTACCGAGTGTGTGAAGCAATATAATAGTTGAAAGATAAAACCGAACTAATAATATAATAACGATAATCTGATGATATGCTTACCTACAAATATTGACTTACCTCTCTCAATACATTAAGTAAAATAGTTTTCTGGCCTTATAAGGCTCGGTATGTGTAATTGCTCTATCGTAGTAGAGTCGTTCATATGTGTTTTCCATAATATGCTCTATATCTCATCCATTATGGGCTCGCTCATAAGCGCTCGGCCAAAGTAGGCTCAACATATAACTCACCATCTGATCAGAGGTTGACCAATAGGGTCATGCCCATCGATTATAGCTCGATGGTGGGTAAAATACTATAATATTGTATATATAGACTCTCTTCTCTCTTGTCTAATAGAATATAAAAATAAATTGAATATGAAGTCTTGATAAGGTAGAACACTGTAAATTATACGACAATGATAATGTACATAAGTTCAAGATTACGAACTTCTCTTTTTGTCTTGTTATTAATCACATGTGGCTACCTGATCATGCCAAAATAAAGTATATGTTTATCCTTAACATTCCTCATGTAACGACTCGACTGGTCATTTTTCATCTTAGAACCCCGTTCCCCTAAATGAAACTTTCCATGGGGATGGTTGGTTCGGGATTTGGAAGAGTTTGGGTTGGAATAGGCTCATTTGATTCCTTAAAGATTTTCGTAAAAGTCTAAGTTTGACTTTGGTAATCATATTTGGTACAATAGACCTGGATTTACGTTTAACTGATCCCGGAGGATTCGAGGAAAATATTGGACCTGTGCATCTGCCTGAAATCGAATTCCGAGGTCCCCACCCTGATTAATAAATTTTTATAAGAAATTGTTAAAACTGCAATTCTAAGGATTTAATGAAACTAAATAATGGTTGATCCTAGTGGTATCTGGATCGTATATCAGTTGTGGAGCTTAGTATAAGTCCAATGTAACATTTAAGACGTTCTCATAAAATTTGGTGTCAATCCGAGTAGTATAACTACATTTCGGCACGTTAGAAATGAAATCAGGAACTTGTACCCAAAAGCTCATATATGTATAACTGTGCAGGCTGACGAGGTTGCAATGAACATGTACTGATATACAAACTATACACGACTCGTCCATAAGCCATTAGAGATAGCTTAATTATAGCATGGTTGGGACAGGGACTTGACCTACCTATAAAACCTCTACATATAAAATGGACTCCAAGGTCTAGACCTGGTAACTCTAAAGAAGTGTAGCTTACCAACCAAGCTGATGTTTGACTCTGTCTGTTGGGAGGATCTGTCCAAGTGTCAATAAGGACCTGTAGGCATGAAATGTAGCATCCCTAACAATAGGGACATTAGTACAAAATAATGTACCGAGTGTGTAAAGCAATATAATAGTTGAAAGATAAAACCGAACTAATAATATAATAACGATAATCTGATGATATGCGTACCTACTAATACTGACTCAACTTTCTCAATACAGTAAGTAAAATAGTTGTCCGGCCTTATAAGGCTCGGTATGTGTAATTGCTCTATCGTAGTAGAGTCGTTCATACGTGTTTTGCCATAATATGCTCTATATCTCATCCACTCTGCGCTCGCTCATAAGCGCTCGGCCAAAGTAGGCTCAACATATAACTCACCATCTGATCAGAGGTTGACCAATAGGGTCATGCCCATCGATTATAGCTCGATGGTGGGTAAAATACTATAATATTGTATATATAGACTCTCTTCTCTATTGTCTAATAGAATATAAAAAAAAATTGAATATGAAGTCTTGATAAGGTAGAACACTGTAAAATATACGACAATGATAATGTACATAAGTTCAAGATTACGAACTTCTCTTTTTGTCTTGTTATTAATCACATGTAGCTACCTGATCATGACAAAATAAAGTATATGTTTATCCTTAACATTCCTCATGTAACGACCCGACTGGTCATTTTTTGTCTTAGAACCTCGTTCCCCTAAATGAAACTTTCCATGGGGATGGTTGGTTCGGGATTTGGAAGAGTTTGGGTTGGAATAGGCTCATTTGATTCCTTAAAGATTTTCGTAAAAGTCTAAGTTTGACTTTGATAATCATATTTTGTAAAATAGACCTGGATTTATGTTTAACTAATCCCGGAGGTTTCGAGGAAAATATTGGACCTGTGCATCTGGCCGAAATCGAATTCCGAGGTCCCCACCCTGATTAATAAATTTTTATAAGAAATTGTTAAAACTGCAATTCTAAGGATTTAAAGAAACTAAATAATGGTTGATCCTAGTGGTATCTGGATCATATATCAGTTGTGGAGCTTAGTATAAGTCCAATGTAACATTTAAGACGTTCTTATAAAATTTGGTGTCAATCCGAGTAGTATAACTACATTTTGGCACGTTAGAAATGAATTCAGGAACTTGTACCCAAAAGCTCATATATGTATAACTGTGCAGGCTGACGAGGTTGCAATGAACATGTACTGATATACAAACTATACACGACTCGTCCATAAGCCATCAGAGATAACTTAATTATAGCATGGTCGGGACAGGGACTTGACCTACCTATCAAACCTCTACATATAAAATGGACTCCAAGGTCTAGACCTGGTAACTCTAAGGAAGTGTAGCTTACCAACCAAGCTGATGTTTGACTCTGTCTGTTGGGAGGATCTGTCCTAGTGTCAATAAGGACCTGTAGGCATGAAATGTAGCATCCCTAACAATAGGGACATTAGTACAAAATAATGTACCGAGTGTGTAATGCAATGTAATAGTTGAAAGATAAAACCGAACTAATAATATAAGAACGATAATCTGATGATATGCTTACCTAATAATACTGACTCAACTCTCTCAATACAGTAAGTAAAATAGTTGTCCGGACTTATAAGGCTCGATATAGGTAATTGCTCTATCGTAGTAGAGTCGTTCAGACGTGTTTTGCCATAATATGCTCTATATCTCATCCATTTTGGGCTCGCTCATAAGCGCTCGGCCAAAGTAGGCTCAACATATAACTCACCATCTGATCAGAGGTAGACCAATAGGGTCATGCCCATCGATTATAGCTCGATGGTGGGTAAAATACTATAATATTGTATATATAGACTCTCTTCTCTCTTGTCTAATAGAATATAAAAATAAATTAATATGAAGTCTTGATAAGGTAGAATACTATAAATTATACGACAATGATAATGTACATAAGTTCAAGATTATGAACTTCTCTTTTTGTCTTGTTATTAATCACATCTAGCTACCTGATCATGCCAAAATAAAGTATATGTTTATCCTTAACATTCCTCATGTATCTACCCGACTGGTTATTTTTCGTCTTAGAACCCCGTTCCCCTAAATTAAACTTTCCATGGGAATTGTTCGTTCGGGGTTTGGAAGAGTTTGGGTTGGAATAGGCTCATTTGATTCCTTAAAGATTTTCGTAAAAGTCTAAGTTTGACATTGGTAATCATATTTGGTAAAATAGACCTGGATTTATGTTAAACTGATCCCGGAGGTTTCGAGGAAAATATTGGACCTGTGCATCTGCCCGAAATCGAATTCCGAGGTCCCCACCCCGATTAATAAATTTTTATAAGAAATTGTTAAAACTGCAATTGTAAGGATTTAAAGAAACTAAATAATGGTTGATCCTAGTGGTATCTGGATCGTATATATCAGTTGTGGAGCTTAGTATAAGTCCAATGTAACATTTAAGACGTTCTCATAAAATTTGGTGTCAATCCGAGTAGTATAACTACATTTCGGCACGTTAGAAATGAATTCAGGAACTTGTACCCAAAAGCTCATATATGTATAACTGTTCAGGCTGACGAGGTTGCAATGAACATGTACTGATATACAAACTATGCACGACTCGTCCATAAGCCATTAGAGATAACTTAATTATACCATGGTCGGGACAGGGACTTGACCTACCTATCAAACCTCTACATATAAAATGGACTCCAAGGTCTAGACCTGGTAACTCTAAGGAAATGTAGCTTACCAACCAAGCTGATGCTTGACTCTGTCTGTTGGGAGGATATGTCCAAGTGTCAGTAAGGACCTGTAGGCATGAAATGTAGCATCCCTAACAATAGGGACATTAGTACAAAATAATGTACCGAGTGTGTAAAGCAATATAATAGTTGAAAGATAAAACCGAACTAATAATATAATAAAGAAAATCTGATGATATGCTTACCTACTAATACTGAGTCAACTCTCTCAATACAGTAAGAAAAATAGTTGTGCGGCCTTATAAGGCTCGGTATGTGTAATTGCTCTATCGTAGTAGAGTCGTTCATACGTGTTTTGCCATAATATGCTCTATATCTCTTCCATTCTGGGCTCGCTCATAAGCGCTCGGCCAAAGTAGGCTCAACATATAACTCACCATCTGATCAGAGGTTGACCAATAGGGTCATGCCCATCGATTATAGCTCGATGGTGGGTAAAATACTATAATATTGTATATATAGACTCTCTTCTCTCTTGTCTAATAGAATATAAAAATAAATTTAATATGAAGTCTTGATAAGGTAGAACACTGTAAATTATACGACAATGATAATGTACATAAGTTCAAGATTACGAACTTCTCTTTTTGTCTTGTTATTAATCACATGTAGCTACCTGATCATGCCAAAATAAAGTATATGTTTATCCTTAACATTCCTCATGTAACTACCCGACTGGTCATTTTTCGTCTTAGAACCCCGTTCCCCTAAATGAAACTTTCCATGGGGATGGTTGGTTCGGGTTTGGAATAGGCTCATTTGATTCCTTAAAGATTTTCGTAAAAGTCTAAGTTTGACTTTGGTAATCATATTTGGTAAGATGGACCTGGATTTATGTTAACTGATCCCGGAGGTTTCGAGGAAAATATTGGACCTGTGCATCTGCCCGAAATCGAATTCCGAGGTCCCCACCATAATTAATAAATTTTTATATGAAATTGTTAAAACAGCAATTCTAAGGATTTAACGAAACTAAATAATGGTTGATCCTAGTGGTATCTTGATCGTATATTAGTTGTGGAGCTTAGTATAAGTCCAATGTAACATTTAAGATGTTCTTATAAAATTTGGTGTCAATCCGAGTACTATAACTACATTTCGGCACGTTAGAAATGAATTCAGGAACTTGTAGTTCATAATTTTTATTCTATTGGTTTTAGGGGGTGATTCCTAGATTTAGTTTACTATTGGGCATTCTGAAGGTTTGATATGGTCCATTTCATGACTTCAAATTGATCAGTATGTTCGAGCGGGGCCCTGGAGCTCCGAGCGACAATCAGACGAGGCTCGATTAAAGTTATAGAATTTGAGAAGAGCCGAAGATTCAGGTTGCTTTCACAACCGCACCTGCGGTTGGTCAGCTGCTGGTGCGAGATCGGAAGAGCGGTCATCCTCTCCCACATGCGCTCAAGGCAGGCCAGGCCCAAAACTACAAAATGGGCTCTATTGCTGCAAAAGTAGCTTCAAGACCGCAGAAGTCATCTTAGCCCGCTTAGCCAATTACACAGATGCAGTCTCTTCATCGCAGAAGCGGGACCGAAGATGTGGTCAGGATGACCATACATGAGGAAATCTCTAGAGCAGTGAGTTTCATTTATTACTGGCTCTAAGTCATTTTGGCCATTTTCAGTCACCATTGAACGATTTTGGTGATCTTGAGAGAGAAACTTCACCTAGAATCTTGAGGTAAGTTTATCCTACCAATTTCTAGTTTAATACTTGAGTCTTGGGTTTTGAAAAAAGTAAATTTGACCACGAAATTTGTTGTGAAATGAAGTAGAAATCACATATTATCGATCCTTAGGTTATAAAGAACAACTTTCTTAAAAAACAAATTTGAATCCGGGCACGTGGGCCTGGGTTCGTATTTTAGGAATGTTTTGTTGAAGCTTGGGAAATTTCTTAAATAGTTATAATATGATCTTGTGAGCTTGTATTGACTAGTTCATACCTTGTTTATCTAGTTTTGGATCATTTGGCTCCAAATTGATAGTTTGAGTTCGTTCTTGGTATTGAAAGTACGCTTTGGAGTGAGGTGAGTCTCATATCTAACCTTGTAGGAGGAAATTATCCCCATAGGTTATGTAATCAATTAATTTTCCATTAAGTGTGGGGGCTACATACGCACTTGTTGACGAGAGTCTGTGCGTAGCTACTATTATGCTACGTATATGTAGTTTAGGAAGCATGCATTATGTGATATGCCTGCAACTTTATGTTTAATTTGGATTGTTTAAATCATGGTGATTATGGTAAACAAGACTAGTTAAGAGGAAGATTATCTTTCATGGCCTTTTTAGAGAGAAGTTGATATTTCAGTGAGTAATTTTTCCCGAGTTATATATTCATGTATGCTTGTTATGGTGTTTAATTACATTTGACCGTGTCGCATGGTTGATTCATGAGCGGGATAATAAATGCATCTATTGTTCGAACCATTCGACCCTCCGTAGTGCACAAATTACTTTTATGTTGGATGCGTCCGTACAACCTCGTCACTACTTCCACATACTTTACTCAATATTTTTCTATGAATTGAGCTTTATCCTGGAATGAATTTTGCCAACTGTGACATTATCTAGGAGAGGACATGTTATTTGGTCCTATACACTGCCGATTATTTG
This sequence comes from Nicotiana benthamiana, assembly GCA_034376525.1. Taxonomy (NCBI): domain Eukaryota; kingdom Viridiplantae; phylum Streptophyta; class Magnoliopsida; order Solanales; family Solanaceae; genus Nicotiana; species Nicotiana benthamiana. Next base: position 8,065,642 of record CM067331.1, on the reverse strand, counting down.
TTCTATCCATGCTTAATATAATTAATCTCTCATATTATTTGACCCTAGTAAGTGTCAAGTCGATCTCTCGTCTCTACTTCTTCAAGATTAAATAGGATACTTACTGGGTACATATTCTTTATGTAAAGATAGTACACTTTTGTACTTAATTGTACAAGATCCTAGGCAAGTATATATGGCTATCAGTCTAGTACGCATCCCTGAGCACATTTAGAGACTTTCACTGTGAGCTTCTCCCTTTCCTGTGCCGTTCAGCATCTTAATGGAGTCTCTCTTTATTATTTTTGTTGTTTGTTCCATTTTGGACAGCGGGATAGATTTATTCTTTTGTATATTCTACTAGATGCCCACAACTTGTGACACCAGGTCTTGGCACACACATTAGTAGACTATTCTTTTTGAAATTGTATAATTATTTTTGGCTAGATACAAGTTATTACTTGTTTTAACTTTAACTTATGAAATTACAGCAAATATTGGGTAAAAGTAAAATGCGAACTTATTTATATTTCCGCGTTGGCTTGCCCGACAAAGTCGTTGAATGCAATTATGACCTATAATTGAAATGGGTCATGACAACTTGGTATTAGGGCACTAGGTTCATGTAGGTCTCACAAGTCATGGGCAAACCTAATAGAGTCTTGGTATCAGTACGGAGACGTCTGTATTTATCCTTGAGGACAAAAAATTATCGGATGCCACGAAGCAAACACTGCTTTCAAATTAGAAGCAACAAAAGAAGTTTAAGTTTCCTTCTGCAGATAGCAAGACAGAAGCTAGTTCACAGGCGGGGCAGATCGTCACAACTGTGATCGAACACAACATAAGGAGGCCCCCAATGTGAAATGCAAAACAAAAACAGGTTTCTCAAACAATACTTTCGAAATCCAAGAATAAAGCATGAATTTTGAAGACTTTTTGAAAAATCATGTGGAAGAAGACAACATTTTACAAATCAAAACGTTCACAACAAAAGAGAATGTTATAAACTGTGTGATGATCAGTCAATTCTTAGTTCTTGCGAGTTCCTTCTTTATACATGCTTGCTAGTCCAGGAGGCCTTTTACCTCTATAGGATAGCTAAGGTAAGGTCTATGCCGGCTGTGTTATATGGGTAACATTACCGGCGTAATCCGCCTTATTTTATTTCTCCTATTTGTTGTAATGTTCCTTTTCCTATTAATTATAAAAAAACCTAGGCGATTGCCTAGTGGACCAAAAAAAAATCCTTGTGATGCTATAAGGTGTTAAGAAAACTAGTCTTGATTCATTTCCCATCGTGTCAGTTTGTATACTAAAATTTCATCTTCTATTCTATTATAGATAATGAGGACACACGACTAGAAGAGCTACTCAGCCTGATGTAGAGGAGAAAAGCATCCCAGAGTTGTCCTTGTAGTAGCACCAACAGATCCTACAGGAGATACTATTGTTGAGGAGCAGGGTGAGGTTCCGCAGCCGAGCCTACCCTGACGGACTTTATGACTATCACGCCCTAAATTTGAGGGACATGACCGGCGCTCGACCGGGTAGCCCCAATCAAGCAGACTTGGGTGCTTTCCCTATCCCACGTATTACCCAAAATTTTTCATTACTAATTAGCCAAATGAATTAACCATTTACCATTAGAACACCTATTTATTATAAAGCATACCTACGGTACATAATTCTTAGCGTGGTATACATTTTACATAGCCCAACATACACGATAGATATTACGTAAGTTCATGACCTATTTTTCCTGTCTATGGAGCCTCTAAAAATGAAAAAGGATGACACAATACTTGCCGGAACAAGGCTCCGGCTATACCTTATAAGAATATCCAAATTAGATCCCAAAACATAAGCGACATAAGACACCAAGGCCCCAAAAAGAAAGGGGCTCACCCATAAATAGTGATTTCGATCACATACCACCCTTATTACCTATGCCACCCTTATCAACACAACCCACACCTCCTAACTTCGTGTTGCGGCGTACAACCGGATCCCACCGTACAACCACAATTCACAAACAACACAATAACAATAAATAATTCACAAGTATCAACAACAACACCTCTTAAGAAAAAACAACAACAATTTTACAAGTATTTCCATAACCATCAATACTATTTCGATCATATTCAACAACTCACATGTGTTTTACGTCATAACGATAATTGGCCACAATAAGTTATAGATGTTGTTATCACAGTTATTCGAGTTGCATCCGTTACAATTTCCTTGTGTAATTTGTTCCTCATGTTTAACCATATAGCACATTCACAATGATACCAATCATACAAATTTCACAATTAATCCACATAGATGTCACATACCAAATATTCGCACACTAAACAAGACTATTCTACAAAGGTCAAAGTTAGTCATACGTACCTGGAGCCGAATTTCCTTTTAGCTTCTATTTTCAATTCACTAAATAGCCTAGCAGCATCAATCTAGTGCACAAGTTAAGACATATGACTTAGAATTGGGGTTCACAATTTCTACTCAAACTTATTTAGGTTATCAACTCGTCTTTTGCAAACCTCTACTTCTACCCAATTTCCCCTTGCTAGGTGTAAGGTTTTAAAAAGGCATGCATGTGTAGTTTCAACCATTATTTTCAAGAATCAATGCATGTGACTCCTTATTTAGTTTAAATTGAAAAAATCAAGGAAAAATGGTTAGGGATTTTACCTGCAAGAATGGGATGAAGACACCCAATTATAATTTTTTCGGCTCGGATAGTTTTGAAGAATCAAATTGATGAAGCTTCCTTTCTCTCTCAAGAACCATCTTTATACGCTCTCTTATTTTGCTCAGGAGATCATTAATATGAGGGTTTGGGGGTGTTTTATTAAAAAGGGGTCAGGTTTAAAATTAAAGAAAAATAGAAGCTCGAGCAGGATATGCGGTGGCACTATGCAATCGCAAAGTTGAAATGCAGTTCGCTGATTGGACCACAGAGGTGTCCCAAAGAACTCACGTCTCTACCTGGGTATGCGATCTGCATTCCTATTCTGCGGTCACATAATGCACCGCAAAACAGACCTTCAGAAACCCTTGAGGAACTTATGCGACGATTATGCGATCTATATATTAATTATACGCTTGCATAATGGACCACACTTTTAACATCAATTCCTACCAACTCTCGGATTAACTCCACGGCAAAAATGCGGTTCGCAAACCTGATCTGTGACCGCATTCTCGACGGCATACTTGATCCTCCCCCACTTAAAATCATTTGTCCTCGAATGAGGATATTTGAAAATTAGTTGGTTTGATAAAAAAACATGATATGCGAGTTTCCAAATTTTCTACTAACTCTCATATTTTAGAAAAAAGTTGTCAAAGTTTCCTTTGTAATTTGGACAAATTACCTGACAGAGAGCCCCCGAAAGACATTTTCATCCACCTTTACACAATTCAAGTTATCCCTATAACTGGTATACCATTTAGCATCCTTATACTTGCATATATTCAATCACATTACACACTTATCCAAATAGAATTATTACTCCAATGAGTCCCATACAGTTTAACCATTACGATCCACTATATATATGCAAATTAATCATTACCAATCTACACTGTCATAAGCCAATTAGTTATCACAAGAGTTCTTTCAAAACATTCACTTACCAAGAAGAGTTCGCATATGGCTCAAATAATCACAACACACACCATTTAGTCACAACTTGAAGAATTACAATAGAAAAAGCATTTAATAAAGAAATTGGGTCTCTTTGCACCAAATGGGACACAATGCCAGTTCGCTTAAGGACAAGAGTTTGTACGATCACTACTAGAGTTGTTCAAACAAATGGGGATATTTTTATTTTATCACATCTTCCGCTTCCAACTTGGCTTCCTCGACTTGTTGATTTCGCCACAACACTTTAACTGAAGCAATTCCCTTATTTTGCAATTTACGGAGTTTCCTATCAACAATAGCAACCGGAATTTCTTCATACGATAACTCTTCAGTAACCTTGAAGTCTTCAACTGGCACTATGGTGGATTGATCTCCAAGCACTTTCCCTAACATAGAGACATGGAACACTAGGTGCACTGAGGACAATTCAGGGGGTAACTCCAGCTTATAAGCAACTTGCCCGATCCTTTGTATAATCCGATAAGGACAGACATATCTAGGACTGAGCTTCCTTTTCTTCCCAAATCGCATGACTCCTTTCATATGATGCACCCTCAAGAATACCCTATCATTTACTAGGAACTCCAATTCTCTTCGACCCACATCTGCATAGGATTTCTTGCGACTCTGAGCAGTCTTCATCCTTTCCTAAATGACTTGAACTTTTTCCATTACCCGGTGCACGAGATCCGGCCCTATCAATTCTTCTTCACCTACTTCGAACCATCCGACCGAAAACCTACATCTCCTTCTATACAATGCCTCAAATGGGGCTATATGGATGCCAGCATGAAAGCTATTATTATAAGCAAATTCTATAAGGGACAAGTGATCATCCCAATTTCCTTTGAAATAAAAGACACAAGCCCGCAACATATCTTCAAGCATTTGAATAGTCCGCTCTGCTTGACCATAAATTTGTGGATGGAAAGCTGTGCTGACATTTACCTAAGTAACCAAAACTTGCTGAAGTGTTTTCAAAAAATTAGTTGTTAATTGAGCCCCTCGATATGAAATAATAGAAAGTGGAGTACCATGAAGCCTCACTATTTCCTTGATATACAACCGAGTGTATTGTACTGCGGTATTGACGGACTTCACCGGCAAGAAGTGAGTTTATTTGGTGAATCGATTTACTATCACCCAAATTGAGTCGAACTTACATTGAGTGCGAGGTAATCCTACCACGAAATCCATGTTGATCATCTCCTATTTCCATATTGGTATATCCATAAGCTGGGTTAACCAACCAAACCGATGATGCTCTGCATTTACCTGCTGACAATTTGGACATGTAGATACAAAGTCCACCACACCCCTCTTCATACCGCTCCACCAATAAATTTCCTTGAGATCGTGATAAATTTTCGTAAAACCTGGGTGCACTGAATACTTGGACTGATGAGCCTCTACCATTACCCTCTCCTGAAGGTTATCCACATCTAGAACAAATAGTCTACCTTGACACTTTAACACAAAATCATAGTTTCCAAGGGAAAGTGCCGATGTATTGTTATTCAGACTTGCCTCCTTCATCTGCGCCAATGCTGGATCAATGAATTGCTTTTCCTTGACTTCCGCTACAAGTGATGATTTTGCTCCTTTATGGACCATAATTTCCACCGCATTTGGGGTCGAAATACGTACCCCAAGACTGGCGAACTAATAAACCTCCCGAGCTAGGAGCCTGTAATCCGCTCCCAAGTGAGCTAATGGATTTTCGACTGAGGGTATCAGTCCTCACATTCGCCTTTCCTGGATGGTTCAAGATGTTCATATCATAATCTTTAAGCAATTATAACCACCTCCGCTGCCTCAAATTTAATTCCTTCAGCTTGACAATATATTGGAGACTCTTGTGGTTCGAGAACACATCCACATGGACCCCATAAAGATAATGCCGCCATATCTTCAATGCAAATACAAATGTTGCAAGCCCAAAATCATGCGTCAGGTAATTCGTCTCGTGATTCTTGAGTTGCCTTGAAGCATACATTATAACCTTCCCATGCTGCATCAATACACACCCCAAACCGAGCCTAGAGGCATCACAATAAACCACAAATCCTTCCATGCTTTCTGGAAAAGCTAATATCGGTGTCGAGGTCAACCTTGACTTCAATTTCTAGATCCTTTTCTAACAAGCGTTGGTCAATTGGAACTTATCTGCTTTATGCGTCAATTTAGTCAATGGGGAGGCGAGGGTAGAGAATCCATCCACAACCCTCTAATAGTACATGACTAAACCCAAGAAGCTACAAACCTTTGTCGGGCTCGTGGGTCTAGGCCAATCCTTCACCGCTGCAATTATCTGGGGATCCACCTGAATCCCCTCACAGGAAACAACATGACCTAGAAAAGTGACAGACTCCATTCAAAATTCATATTTTGAAGTATTAGCATATAACTAGTGTTGATAAAGGGTCATTAAAACTGCTCTAAGGTGATCGGCATGATCCCCCCTGCTCCGCGGATAAATAAGGATGTCGTCAGTGAAAACAATCACAAAGGAGTGTAGAAATGTCATAGAAACCTGATTTGATAAGGTCCATGAAAGCATTCGCGTCGTTGGTTAGCCTAGAAGACATGACCAAGAATTTTAAGGATCCATAGCGAGTTCTGATGGCGGTGTTAGGAATATCCTACTCTCTGATCTTCAATTGGTGATACCCGGACCACAAATAAATTTTGGAAAAGAACTTTGCACCTTGAAATTGGTTGAACAAATCATTTATCCGGGCAAAGGATATTTATTATTTACTGTGACTTTGTTAAGCTGCCAATAATCAATGCACATCCGGAGCAACCCATCCTTCTTTCTGATAAAATGAACCAGAGCACCCCATGGCGGTATACTCGGTCGTATGAATCCCTTCTCTAATAAATATTACAGCTGGTCCTTTAACTCTCCTATATTGTGTAATAGATATTGGCTGAGTATCTGGAAATACATCAATCTCCCTATCTGGCGGAATTCCTAAAAGCTTATCTAGAAATACCTCAAGAAACTCATTCTCAACTGGGACAGACTCGGGGACAGACACTTGCGATGTGTTATCTGCCACCCGGACCAAATGATAGATACACCCTTCTTTATAATCCTCAAAGCCTTAAGGTAAAAAAAAACCTACCCTTTGGAACCACACCATTTCCTTTCCACGTAATAACCGGCTGTTAGGGAACTCGAGTCTCACGAATCTCGTTCGGTAGTCAAGTTTTGAAAAGCATGGATATAGCCAGTCCATCACTATGATTACATCAAAATCTACCATTCCAAGCACAATAAAATTGACAGTAGTAACACAACCACACACCGTTACAACACAATTCCTATAAACTTGTGAGGCTGTAATAGAATCACAAATCGGAGTCGATACAGAGAATGAATCGTGAAGTTGTTCGGGTTCTATCCGAAAAGTTGATGAAATGAATGGTGTGACATAAGACAAGGAGGACCCCGGATCAATAAGGGCATATCAATCAATGGCTTGAACTTACAAGATACCTGTAACAACATCTGGAGTAGCCTCAGCACTCTGGTGACCACTCAAAGCATAGAACCGGCAAGGTCCACCTCTACCACGAGCTCCACCCCTAACAGCATCATGCTCTGCTGAAGCTGGAGAACGCATGAATGATGTAGCAACTGAAGAACCGAATGAATGGGCAGATGCCCTACCATACCTTGATTGGGTGCACGGCAGTCCCATTGGATGTGACGTGTTATCCCGCACCTATAACATACTGGGATATATAAATAGAAAGCCTCTATATGGAACCTCCCACACTTGGAGAGTATAACTCCCCCTACTACTGGGACCTCACTCCTGGACGACCAGACTAACGGAGCCTCCTACTGTCTGAACCTGATCTCGAGGGACTCTTTCGCTGATTACTATGCAGAGATAGCAGTGCACTCACCGAGGACTGAGCATGTGATTGGGATATCCCTGATGACTCTCTCCCCAGGACTAGTCTACCTACGTTACGCATTAACCGGGCCCTGCTGCTACTCTCCTTTTCTGCCCGTATCTTCAACTTCCTAGCCTTTGTGGCTTGAGTGAATCCTACAATCTTTCCATAATTGATATTTGAGTGTAAGGCCACTGTAGCTGCCTTATTTACCACCAAAGGACTAAGACCCTGAAGAAAACGCCGAACTCGAGCATCCAAGGTCGACACTAACTAAGGAGCATACTTGGACAACCTCACAAACTCCACGTGGTATTCCCAAACACTCATACTGCCCTGCTTCAGAACCTTGAAATCTATAGCACGAGTTGCCATTGTCTCAGCAGGCAGGAAGTGGTCCATAAAGGTAGCTACAAACTAATCCCATCTAGCTAGAGGTGTTCCTCCTCAGGGGAATCCTCCCACATCTCGAACCACGAACGCGCTGCTCCCCTCAACCTATATGAAGAGAAATCAACCCCTTTGCCTCTGTAGCCTTCATCACTCGGATGGTCTTGTACATCTTATCAATAAAATCCTACAGATCGGCCTCTCGGAGTGTGCCTGAGAAGTCTAGAAGGGCAATCGCAGAAAATGGTGGACTCTGGATCTGGCAGAATCTCCCTGTCTGCTGGAGAACATAGGGGCATCATTAGATCATTAGGCCTGGGCGGCCACTAACTTGGTCGACATACAGATGGCTCCTTCAAGATCACCATAAAAAAACCCTGGATTGGGAGCTAGAACAGTATCATGATTTGGAATATTGGTGAGAGGGATGGTGGCACCCTCTGCCGCGGTTGGAACAGGAATGCTTGGACCTGGAATAGATGGGCCGGGCAGATTAAAGGTTGGGGAGTCACTCTAACCCACAACGTTAGGCACATGATTCATGGTCATACTTGGGGTGGCATCGGCTCCAAGGCCAAGTCTAGATTTCTTCTTAGGAGCCATTTATTTAAAATTTTGGAACAAAGCAGTAGTTAGACGTAAATACTTCCATTTTTCATTTCACCGCATGTTATGGAATAATAAGGAACATGATTGTTTCCTAAATGCCCGTGTACACCCGAACTTATAGATTTGGACGACAACACACCGATAAGAAGGGATCTACTATGCAAGACTCCGAGACATCCTAGGACTCAATTAAACTCGAGGCTCTAATACTAATTTGGACATGTCCCAAATTCGTGGGACATGACTGGCGCTCGACTGGGTAGCCCCAGTCAAGCGAAACTGGGTGTCTTTCCTACCGCACGCGTTACCCCACTGTTTTCATTACTTATTAGCCAAATGAATTAACTATTTACAATTAAAACACCTATTTATTACAAAACATAGACATGGTACATAATTCTTAGCGTGGTTTATATTTTCATAGACCAACATACAAGTTACACATTACATAAGTTCATGACCCACATTTCCTATCTACGGAGCCTCTAAACATGAAAAAGGATGATATAGTATTTTCCGGTAACAAGGCTCCGGCTATACCTTATACGAATATCAAAACAGTATCCCAAAATAGAAGAGGAATGAGCCACACCGGGCCCGAAATGGAAAGGGGGTCACCAATTCAGCTGACGGCAAGTGATGAGCAGCTACAGTCGGTCGACTAGAGTACTTGCTATGGATCCACCCATAATCATAATACGAATGTAAAATGGACGTCAGTACATTTGAATTGTACTAGTATGTATGAACAAACGTTATCACAGTAAACAAAAACCATACACAATTAGGAAATAGTAATAGAAACAACAATCAAACGCACAAGAAAGGAACAATCAAGCCAAACAATTTTACAATCTCTCCTATTTTACCTTCCACATTTCCAAATCAATGATTTCACAATTTGCTCGTATTTTAATATTAATAGTGATTCACATTCCACCCTTACTCGGCCACCATTATCACCACAACCTACACCTTATAACTTCGTATTGCGGCACGCAACCCGATCCCAACGTACAGTCATAATTCATAAATAACACAACAACAATCAATAATTCACAAAGATCAATAATAACACCTCTTCAGAAATAACAACAATTTTAGAAGTATTTCCATCATATTCAACAATTTACATGTATTTTACGTCACAATGATAATTGCCCACAATAAGTCATAGATGTTGTTATCACAATTATTCCTGTTCCATCATTTACGATTTCCTTCCGTCATTTATTCCTCAGGTCTTACCACATATTATATTCACAATGATACCAACCATATCAATTTCACATTTAATCCTCGTAGATGTCACATACCAATTATCTGTACACCAGACAAGGCGAATTTACAAAGGTCAAAGTTAGCCATACATACCTAGAGCCGAATTTCCTTTTAACTTCTATTTTAATTCACCAAATAGTCTAGAAATGTCAATCTAGGTCACAAGTTATGACATATGACTTAGAATTGGGGTTCACAATTTCTACTAAAACTTATTTAGGTTATCAGCTCTTTTTTTGCAAACCTCTACTTCTACAAAATTTCTCCTTGCTAAAATTTAGGTTTTAAAGAGGCATGCATGTGTGGTTTCAACCATTATATTCAAGAATCAATGCATGGACTCCCTCCCCTTTTTTTATATCAAATAAATCAAGGAAAAAGGTTTAGGGATCTTACCTGCAAGAATGGGGATGAAGACAATCAATTAGAATTTTTTCGGCCCGGGTAGTTTTGAAGAATCAAATTGATGATGCTTCATTTCTCTCTCAAGAACTCTCTCTTCCTTTTCACTTATTTTTCTTAGGAGATCTTAAAATGAAGGGTTAGGGGTGTTTTATTAAAAGCCGAGTTTAAACATTTAGAAAAATGGAAGCCCGAGTCGGATTTGCAGTCGCACTATGCAATCGCAAAGTTATAATACGGTCTGCGGATTGTACCGGAGAGGTGTCCTAAAACACTGCACATATCTTTCTGGGTATGCGACGGGAATGCGGTCCGCATTCCTATTATGCGGTCGCATAAAGCACTGTGTAACTGACCTTCACAAATCCTTGAGTAACTTATGCGAAGACTGTGTGGTTCGCACATCATTTTCGACCAACTCCCACATTAACTCTACAACAGAATTGCGGTTCATATACCTGATCTGTGACTACATTCTAGAACGCATAACAGTACTTTTCTAGAAAATTTTGACTGTTGGTTTCTAGACGCAAAATCAGTAAGAAGGGTCCGAACTGCGGCGAGCTTGCTCGTTGCAAGAATTTTTACACATTACCAGCATATATACGGAACATGACACTACGAAGTACTAGGCTTTAAGCACAAATTTTGACGGGTCCTTACAATAATAACACCGGGTTTCTAGGAGATCATGGGCCATATGTTGCTGTTCATGGACACCATGACTTAGGCTAATTCATTTCTAGCATATCCAGCTACATTACAGGCAGGAGGGGGAGCACAGACCGCTACTACTCAGGCTCCTGTTCATGTACCTGTCGTGTATCAGACTCTGGGTGCACTACCCGCGGATGGGACTCAGCCAGTTGGTGACTCGAATAAGTTATTAGATAGATGGACTAGACTTAACCCTCATGTCTTCGGGGGTGAGAGTCATAAGGATACCCAGGATTTCATTGATAGGTGCAGGGACAGACTACACAATATAAGGATAATTGAGTCTCATTGGGTTGACTTCACTACTTTTCGGCTGGAGGCCAGGGCTCGTAGATTGTGCCAGTCATATGTTTTGGTAGGATAGTAGGTTTTCCTCCCCATACTTGGTGTCAGTTGCCATAGTTATTCTTGGATAGGTGTATCCCAGCCTCTTAGAGGGAATAGTTGTGGTATCAGTTTGGGCATCTTTAGTAGGGTCAGATGTCTGTGATTGATAATGAGGCAAGGTTTTCTGACTTATCAAGACATGCACTCAAGATACTTCCCATGGATATAGAGAGAGTGCAAAGATTTAGTATGATGTTGCACCTCGGTATTCGAGCTAGCATGGCCCGAAAGGCAAATATGGGTATTGAGTATTAGTTTGTGGAGGAGATTGTTTGCAAGATAGAGGTTATCGCCAAATGGATAGAGATAAATTTCAGCAGTGTAAGAGTGCCTCTTATTCTGGATAGTTCAAAGGTGCCCCATCTAGGGGTAGGGGGCACACAAGGAGGGGTCAGCAAAGCAGGCCCCCATATTCAGCACCACCACTACTACCTCCCCAAGGTTTTATAGTGAACATTATTTTAGTATGATGCCGGAAAGTTGTTATCGTCCACCATCTATTCAGTGTTCCTCCCGCGGGAATTCTGGTCATCAAGGTTCTTTTATTTCTTACTTCAGTGCCATGCTAGAGAGTTTATATCGCCCATTCGCTATTCAGGGTTCTTCTAAATGGATATTCGAGTCAGTATGCTGAGACTTCATGGCAGCAGGCTATGGTGTCGATTGGTTGCAGCGAGTTTGGAGATCCAGGTCACATTAAGAGGTATAAAGTATTTTAAAAATTATTTTGCATTGCTGAAAACTCATTCAGCTGTTCGAATTCTCTCGCTGCCAGCATTCGGTCATTATTAAGTGAATAGTACTCCGTCACAATTCATCCGATAAATCGCCGGAATCCGGTGGTGGATTATCACAATTTTGGTGACAAGACATCCCCTTCTCTTTGCGAGCAATCCCCAATAGATTTGTCCCTCAAATCCTTAGCAAATATTCCTACATCTTAAATCTTGTTTTCCAATTTACTGTAGCACTCTCAATTCAGCGCTGCTACTTTTCCGACAGAGATTTTGTGATGGATCCTGGTTGAAGCTCGTCGCAACTATGGAAGCTTCACCCTCTCCCCAGCTTTGTGCTGTGGGAGAGGATAATCAAATCCGTACAGAAATTTAATTAGCTTAAGATGCAAATCAATCTTATGCATCGCAACTTGTTCGACAACCTTCTGTCGCAGCAAACGCAAATCTAGAATTATGTCATGTTACTGTCGAGAATGGAATACCTACTTTTGAATTCACAGTAGATGAAGTGAATACTTTCACAAAGAAGGAAGGTCTTCAACAAGTATTTGTGATTAAATTCTCGTATGGAGAACCTAAACTTCAGGAGTTGAGACAGAGTTTACCGAAGCAACTCGATGTCAAAGGTAATTGCAATATAGGACAGCTAGAATGTCGACATATTCTGGTAAGATTTGATCTATTTGAAGATTTTGCTAATGTCGTTTCAAGAACAACTGGTTATGTCAAGGCAAAAGGAGATGACTTCTTCTTTAGGACATTCCCATGGACAATGGGATTTAATCCTCGTGAAGAAACGTCAAAAACTGTCGTTTGGATCTCTCTTCCTAAACTGCCAGCAAACTTCTTCGCAAAAAAATCCTTAATGTCAATTGCTACTGCGGTGGGAAAGCCTCTAGCAGTGGATAAGGCTACTAAAGATCGAACAAGACCTAGTACGACACGAGTAAAAGTCATGATTAACTTGCTCGACAAACATCCAAAGAAAGTAAAGATCAAAATAGTTCATATCAAATATGGGAAAATAGTTGAATACGACCAGCGGATCATCTTTGATAACCTTCCGAAATACTGCACGTATTGTAATCATCAAGGTCATGATGTAAAATCGTGTCATTGGAGTGCAAATGATCTGAATGAACAAGCATTACATGATCGAGATTCTGAAGGCCGGGGCAGTTTGATAAAACTAAGAGGTGATGCCAGAGAGTACCTAAATGCTAATCTTGTAGCAAGAAACAGTGAAAGGATTCTGCCTATTGTGACTGCTGATGCAGGAGTTCCAGCTGATGAAGTACATTTAATGTCGAATGCTGATTCTGAACAACTGTGTAAACCATCTTCTGTTTTGAAAGTTAACAGTAAACAGGAGCTCTCAAAATTGGCTGGGGTTCTTCCTAATTTGACTGCAGATGCAGGACAAAATATGGATTATATCCCAGCTATTCCAGCTACAGAATCTCATTCAATACTGAATGCTGATATGGCACAACTGTGTAAATATCCAACAACTGTTCAATCCAATTTTAATGTCCCCAGTGAACAGGTGGTGCCAAAATTGACAGTTGCAGCTGCAGAGGCTTCACATCATAAGGCAAACAGAATTGAACAGTTGTTGTCTGCAGAAATTTATCCTAATGCTGATACTGCAAAGATATGTAAAAGACAATTTACTGTTCCATCCAATCACAAGGAACAGGTGGTGTCAAATTTGGCTGGGTTCATTCCTAATATGACTGCTGATGCAAGTCAAAATAATGATTCTAGTCCAGTTATTCCAGCTGCAGAAGATCGTTCAATGCAGAATGTTGAAATAGCACAGCTATGTCAAAATGCATATACTGTTCCATCCAATATGAATGCTCCCAGTGAAAAGGTGATGTCAAAAGCTACTGTTGCATCAGATGAGACTGCATTTCATAACTCAAACAGGATTGAACAACTGGTATCTGAGCAGCAACATTTGTTACACAACATTAACAATAACAAACCTATACTTTTTTGTCAAGCAAATGACACAAATTTGGAGGTAATGCATCCTGCCAAACCTGTTGCAAATCAGGCTGTCGCTGCAGGATGCAATGGTTTAAATAAATCCTCAGCTTTGAGTATATTTTCAAATGACTCATGCAAAGGGCAACATCCCAATTACACATGCACAGATTCTGTGCAGCCAACTGTTAAGCCAGATATAGCAGGGGATATCAATATATGCACTGGGCAAAATGCAGTATTGGATATCTAATGTGATGTTATGGAATTGGAATTTTCACCATATGGTACAAAGGATACCAACACTTCCAATTGGACAGTACAAAATTAAACATCTACACTTTCTATGCAGTGCTCAATTAATCGAGCTGCATCACTGTTTGGCAACCAGGAAGCAGTGAAGGATGGTATCCACATAACAACATTTCAGCCTGATAAGGACACTACACAGACTTGTCTCACACAACATACTGCTAACCAGCAAGGCAGGGACCAATAAGGAAGTGTGATCATTACATGTACAACAGCTGATACTGTCTCTAAAGCTGCACTCGTTTAAGAAAATTCTACTTTACATTCTACTGATAATCATCAACACACAAAGGAAGAGGGACAATGGTCATCGATGGCCAATAAAGCATTATCTCCAAAAATCAAAAATAAAATTCAGACCGCAGGAAACAATCCAGCTTTACCTTCAATTTCAAACTCATTTGACGTACTTGCCAATGTCAATGATGATGAAGGAAAAATCTTGGGAGAAAATTTGCAGCCTTGTCACAGTCAAAATAGATCACAGAATTTAGAGGCAAAGAATGCTGCTCAAGCTACTGGTACAAATATGCAAATACAATCCAAACTTCAAAGTTCTCCAATCATAGCTACTCCTACGGTGAAAAAGAGGGCAATGGCCATTAAGTCGCAATTGTGGAAAGACGAACGAGATTACGATGATGAGGAGAGCTGGGGAGAAGAACTCGCTAGTTTTTCATGGGAAGAAGAAGACCAAGAGTGTGATCAAGACAGTACTGAAGAAGAGAGTGATGATTCAGTCGAGCAAAAATGTCAAAGGAAAAATGCAAATAAGAACTGTCGCGCAATTGTGAAACGAACAGCAACTTCAAACAACAATGTAAACCATAATGCTCCAGTTTTTGTTCCAACAAATAACGCAAAAGAAGTTAGCTCAATTGAAGGGACATCAAAGTTCAACAACAATGATACAGCACATAATCGTCAACTGTACCCAGCCGAAGCTTCAGTTGGTGATCGAATTACAACTCTGCTGCCATCAACTAGCCAGCATAAGGTTGCAACAACAGAACCAATCTCTAATTTAGAGGACAGAAAATTTTCGGATACCATGACGCCAACTCTGTAATCAAATCAGGAGCAGCAAAGGAATGCTACAGCTAACTCTCATTCTGCTGATATCAACATAGTAGCAAGGTCTCAGGCGGGTCAGCTCGTCACAACTACTTCAGTAATCTTGTCCGAGGAAAGGCAACTCTTGGAAGCAATGGTAAATACATATACTAACCTTATTGCTGGTAGTTCTGTCATGAGCAGGAACAAACCGCAAAACAAAAAAACACAATACCGTCATATTAGGCACGTATGTCACGTGCATATAATGATGTAATAAGAAAGATACGCTACATTAGTACTCTGTCAAGTAAGGCACCGGGTGCCCATCGCGGCCCATCTGTTTGGGATCGTGAAAAAAGTGGTATCAGAGCAATTCTATGCTAGGGAATCTACAAGTCGTGTCTAGTTGAGTTTTGTTTATGGGTGTGTTGTGCACCACATTTATAAGCGGGAGGCTACAGGGCATTTAGTATTGTCAGTCTTTCTTCTTACTCTAGATCGTGTGGTAGATCTCAGTCATAGGAATTCAAATTGCTATATCATATTCGTAATAAGACGGTACCCATATCCGTAAAGAAGATTGGAAAGAGAGATTGTTGTGAAAAAGCTGAGTTAGAGGAATTGGATCTTTGTATGATATGTGATAAGTAAACATGAGGTCTTTAGCAGATCATAGGTGTACCGAAAGGTTACTTCCTGATAAGAAGTCTTAAGGCAAGACTGATTATCCATATTTATGGTAAAGGACAATGGGAGATTAAGAAGATAAGTACAAGATTGAACAAGTAAATGGAACAAGGTGAAAAAGGATAAGAGGCACCCACTTAATGAAGGGTAACAAGGTTTATGATTGAGGCAGAGGAAAATAAGCTTTTTGAATTATATTCAATAGTAATAGAGGTATATACAATTGGTCGCACCCCTTTCAGCTATACCCTATGGGGGTTAACAAAAATAGTATAAGAAGATAAGATGGATGAATTGTTTGCTTCGGTTGACATTTCTGAAGGATATTGAAAATATGTTAATAGATCTCCTTATGAGACACCATATGGTGTGCCCTTGAATATTATGATTAGATGTGAATACTAGCATTCATAAGATAGGCATTGAAAGACTAGATGGGATAAATATTACCTTAAGTGGCTCTCATCCCTAGTAAAGCAAGGATGTTGAGAAACCCAAAGAGCCATTTAATGGAGCAAAGGGAAGCTAAAAGAGGAAAAAAATACCGTATTGAAGTTTTCACAAGAAAAGAATATGTAGAAATATTAGCAGAGTAATGAAAAGAGAGATAAGGAAGCATTGTGAATAAGGTGTGATACATGAATGAAACGGTAGAGTGTTATAGAACCTATAGTCAAATGAAGGAAGAGAGGAAAGGTGATGGGCCTTAAGACAACGAAAGAGTATAGGCCATAAGGTTATATCCTCATTTCGAGAAATATGTTTGTGACTCCAACGCGATTACTAGAGGGAATGCCTATTCCTCAAAGTAACATAAATCAATATGGACTAGTAAATAAGATAAACTAAATATGAATTGAATTATTGGAAAGAACTCGACATCATGGGAATTTCAGATTTTGTTCAGGTTGTAATAGAATGGACCATAGAAGAAGATTCATGATGAATTCACAGAATATATATTTAGGGAGACGCTTATCTAGAGAAAGCAATGTGAGCAAAGATATGCTTAAGAGACTGTATGTGCTAGTAACACTAAGTTTCACCCTCGCGAGTAAAGGAATTTTTCATCCTTGGTACAAAAGAATTGTCTCAAGGCGAGTAAAAATCATTGATGTTGATAAACGACGCCAAAGATGAAGAGGTAAAACATCTATAGGTAGATCCTCGTTGCTTCAGTTTTAGTACACCCCTAAAGATGGGAATATGAAGTAATGTGGCATTAAGTTAGAATTATGTGGCTCTAGTAACCAAGTAATGGTAAAGGAAGAATGTGATAAATGAAAAAGAAATGAGACGTCACTTATCCAAATCTTACAGATACACTACGAGTCAAGATTATTGTGCAAGCACGACGTCAAGGAGAGGAATTAAAGGTTCATGCTTGAGCTATTATTAATAAATAAGGAGCTAGTACAATACGTAAGTTAAAACAAAGTAAATAACCCAAGAAGGATTACGAGGAATTTTGATATGAGAATGGGGCAACGCGTATTAGTAATTGGTCAGGAAGATCCTTGTTATGGCTAAAGAGGAGGTTACAGACTTGTCATCAGATCGTGTAAAACATAGTAGAACCCAACATGGAGGATTCAGCCTCGAAGAATATCATTATAGTACATAAGAAATATTCAAATAGAAGTTGGGATATTTAAATTTACCGTATAAGTATTACGGAAATAAAAGATAGTTCCACTGGGAAGACAGTCAAAACTTCAGATTAGAAACAGTCATACGAGCAGATGAGTATGGAGGTAAGTAGATAAGGATAATTACAAGTGAGTACGAACATCAAAAAAATTCTATCGGGAATACGGTATAATAAGCTCGCATCTTTACAAGAGTTAGAGGGTCATCCCTAAGTACTACGATGAAGGACAAGCTGAGAAAGTAATTAAGAAGGCTTCAACCTCAGAACAACGACCTAAAGAGGAAATGGTTGTGTGATAACAGTCTCGAAAAAATATTGTACACACCCCCTATGAAAGTGGAACTTACAAGGGCTAATGAACAGGGAGTAAAATCATAAGGGATACTTAAGATCATATGAGTTGTATGTAATTTCAATATATATGGAAATTCAGATAAGTTAAGTATGCAACAAGGGGGAAGAAATATTGGGAAAAGTAATAGCTTGCATTGAAAGAAAGTTAAGATGGAACGAAAGAATTATTTGATCAATGATCTAGAGTTAGTACGTGATGGATACACTCAAGATTTTGGAGCATTATCCAAGCAGGATACTTGATAAAAATCACACAGCCATAGAAGACTCCAATATAAGTTAAAAGAAATAATTAAGCCCATGGCATAGACAAACGATTTAATTGTTAGAAGATTGTATCATGGATATTCCATAACACCCATGAAAGGCTAAAGTAACAACTAAGACCAGGAGCCGCATGTCAGAAGATATCATAAGCCTACATAGAGGATAATCAGAAAGAAGATGAAATTAAAGAGTTACATCGACTAAGAAAAACAGGAGAACCAAGAGAATTATAGACCTCAAGATCACTCTTAGGTAGCATAGGTATAAGAAAGATAGTGTAGTAGCCATATTTTATAATAGCTCTATGATGAAGCCAACTTGAAGATTGTCAGCCTCATAAGACGTTAATATGAAGCTCCCACCGGATTGTGTATGTACCAGAGGTGTAAGAATCATAATATCGCTTCAAGTTAAGGATATGAATTATACCTATGTAGAACAGAGGTCATGAAAGGATAGAAGATATGATGCGATATTTGTAGGTAAGAAAGGTAAAGGTGAAAAACGTACGAGATACTCAAGGCAGAGTATGTGAATAGTCCATATTTCGGGTAGAATACTAGATGTGATGGGATTCATTTTCTAGGAATAATAGAGGACTAATCAGTAGCATACCTTCCATCCTCAGGTCTATGTATTGAAAAGCTTGACTAAGAAAGTAAAGAAGAGTTAGAGACGATGTGATGTATCACTTGATATACCAAAATAACATTACAAAATCTATGGTGCAAAAAAGATCAAGAAAGAATGCAAGTAGTATAAATTGTTGTGTATAGGTTTCAAGCTAAAGTATAGAAGAGCGATAAGGTTTTAGGAAGGCAGGAGTAAGGATAAGAAAAGGCGAGTGAGAAGGTGACGAGAATGGATAAATACTCGTGATTAAGCCCATGAAAAAAAGAAGAGACGATGGATTTTCTATGTAATAGAAAGCTAAGTATAGCCCGAACGAACTACAAGGAATCTATGATTAGTAACATTTAGAAAAGATGGAATGCTGCCCTGATAGTACAATGACAGTGTAACTATGATGGATAAAGGAGGACGTTTAGGTCTTCGAGTAAGTAATGACTTAAAGATGATGTCATGGATTGTATGAGATTAAAACACCCACAAAAGTATATCATATTAGGGTGCTATAAAATATGATAATAGAAGTATAGTATCACCCCTAAGTAGATCAGGAAAATCACTTCAAATATTCCTCGATGGAATGTAAGGCGCTAGAGGCAAGGTATGACGTAAGTAGTTTCACGTTATCAGTAGTATATATTAGATTAGTATTAAGGTGAATCAATAATGGATGGACAAAAGTCACAAAGTATGTGATGAGACTAGGTCGTCACTCTAAAGAGGAGCAGTAATAATGAAGCATTAAAGTGACTCAAATTTATACATGTGGAATAATCAACAAAAGTAAGTTGGGATTTGGTAGCAGAGCTCAACAACGATACATTAAAGTAAGAGTTATGGTAATAAATTCATATGGATGGCTGTAGACCTATGTGAAAACATAAAGTGATATTCGTGAATTCAACAAAGTACCGAGCAAAGAGCTTCAGTATACTCATAGATGCCCTAAAGGGAAATCTTATTGAACTCCACAAATGAAACCTAAAGAGTGGACACACACAAGGTCAAAATCATACAAGCTGCATGATGAAAGGAAGAAATAGTTACGAGATTAGAAGGATTCAGACTACAAGTCATGGTGTGAGGAGGAGGCCTAAGGGGGGATGCCCTAGACTTTCGACTTATTCACAAAACAGTATCCTAGATGGCAAGGGAAGTTCTAAGGTATTCGGAAGATATAAATAAAGAAAATTATAAGTGCATTGGTCAACATTCGAGGACGAATGTTCCAAATGGGGGAATGATGTTACATACTGCAATATTATGTCAATATTATGTCCCGTAGTAATATATTACGATGATGTTGCATCATGCAGTAATAAGTTACGACAATGTTGTACCCAACAATATTACATTACGGTTATGTTACGCTTTGTAGTAATAAGTTATGATAATATTGCATCCTTCAATAATGTACGTTTAATTTGTCGTAAGGTAATTGACATCAGTACAAGAAAAAGATTATTTGGGAATTATAAGGATTATGCTATCTCATAAGTGATTAGTAAATCTATGAAGGCATACATGGGAGAATGTCTAAGAAAATGAAATTTTGTAAAACTTTATCATTTTTGGAGAAAATATGGCCCGAGATACAATATCCTGTATTTATGGACTAGTGCAATACAAGTTACTATATGACCATGATAATAAGGTGTACAAGGTCTGTTAAAAGAAAATAGTATTTAATTAAGTTAAGATAATATTTAAATTATACGGGTAATAGTTTAATTATCGAGTATCGAAACATATCCGGTTACGTAATAAGTGGATAAAAAATTAATAAAATAACCCACCCCTACGTCCCGCGTGGCAGTAAGCCATCGTTCAACATGTGACTCTTGGTCATATGTATGTAACGTGTAAAACCCACTACAACTCATTAGAATGAGTCACTTTGGGAAAGACTTAGATCAAACTTTAAGACTTTATTCCTTTTGAAGGAAAAGTCCATTCTAATCTTTAGTTTTAATTCAAAAATGATACTTTGTCTTTAAGAAGACAAACGTTCAAGAACATGAATAAGAAGCTATCGTCCAAATTTCAGAAAAAACAAAGCCAATTTCGTTAAATAAGTTAAAAAACGCAGAAGCCTAAATTCAATTTTTGGGTTTTAATTTCAATCCATGAAGGTTTTCAGCGGGATAATTACATGGAATTGTTCCTACTCCAGGTATGTTAAGGTTATCCCTTTTTTCTTTTGGTATGGTTCATATAATGCGAACGAAACGTGCAAATGCACAAATTCTATAAATAACTCTATTCCTAGAAGTATTAGAGATATCTATGTTCTTGAATTTTCATGTTCCATAATATATAATCTTCTGCTCGTGCGTCTCGGAATAATATGCAGTTAAAAATATTTATCCGAAAGAAATATTGAGATTATTACGTATTTTTCATGCATTTCACTCATTTATACATGTGCATTGCCCTATGACCAGATGGTGTTATATAGACTTATATATGTAAATATATGTATATTGCATAAGGGATAGGTGATGGCTTTAAATAGGCAACACCACCTCATCAGCATGTATATGAAGATGAACTTGCCCACAGCGACTGAAATACGATTCAAACGACGTTATATACACATATATATATGTATGTATGTATGTATGTATATATATATATATATATATGTATATATGTATATATGTATATATGTATATATGTATATATATATATATATGTATGTATGTATGTATATATATATATGTATGTATGTATGTATATATATGTATGTATGTATGTATGTATGTATATATATATATATGTGTATATATTCGTATATAAGTATATGTGATATGGTAAAGGTTATGGCGTTATATACGTAACACTACCCGATCAGCTGGTACATAATGATGATTTTGCCCACAGTGATCGATATAATATGATGGGATGTCCTCAGAGGCTGATGATGTTATGAAACATGTACCTATGCACGACCTGACATTCATACGCATATGCATGACGTTAGAAGTAATTTATGATTTACAAAGTTATTCAGACCTCCAGGTAGATTCATGTACCCTATATTTCTTCCATGTTTCTCATGTATTTATTTATTTTCCTTGCATACTCAGTATTTTATTCGTACTAATGCCCCTTTATCCTGGGGACGCTGCGTTTCATGCCCGCAGGTCCCGATAGATAGGTCGAGAGGCCTGCAATTAGGCTTCCAGCTTAGCAAAATATGTTCATGCGCTCCATTTGTTTTCGAAGTTGCTTGTTTGGTTAGTATTATTTAGAAGTATATTGTTTGGTATGGCAGGAATCTATCATGAACTTTATAACATTTATTTACTCTTAGAGGCTTGTAGGCATATGTCGTGTATGTAAAAGATTGTACGGCCTAATCGGCCTATGTTTGAGTTAATAAATGATTATGTTGGCCTAATAGGACCGTATGTGACGTTTATATAATGATGTAATAAGAAAGATACGTTACATTAGTACTCAGTTGAGTAAGTTACCAGGTGCCAATCGGTTTGGGTCGTGACACTTATACTCTTAGAGCATTAAAAGTTATTGTTCGTATTTTCTCATTTGCATGAAATTAACTGCGCAAGTTCATTACTCAGTATTTCCTCTCATCTCGGGTAACATTAACTTTGTTTTTGTTGTTTAATTCATTTATTTTATTTGATTTTTTTTAGTTTTTCTTCTTTCACTGTATGTATTTCTTTCAATTTTGTAGTGTATGATAGTTAATTTTTGTTTAAAGTAGGACTAGGTAGTTAAAAATACTGAACCAATACTTATGGACTCATCAATAGGTTTAAAATTGGGCTAAAATTGAACGAATCATGAACCCTAGGTTGGTGTTACTATTGTGCATTCAATGCAAACAGTGGTGGAATTTGTGCGGTCCGCAATGTATTTTGTGCGGTTCGTGGTGCCTCGATGTGCACCGCATTGGCATTTTGTGCGATCTGCCGTGCATACATTCAGAGAGTGGGTAGTTTGAATCACATCTGTGCGGACTGTAATGGATTTTGTGCGTTCTGCAATGGATTTTTTGCGACCGCGCTGCATTTTGGGCGGTCCGCACTCTCAAACTTTCATACTGTATTCAATATTTTTTTTGTATCTTTGAAATTCATTGTTTCTCTGGACACTAACAAAGTCTGAATTAATGTTGTTTGCAGAAAATGATAAAATCAAAAGGCAAAGGTGCTAAATTACCAGGAAGAGAAGAGTCCTCTTAGGGTGGGAAGAAAAAGATTATAAGAGTTGCTCATAGAGCAATTGACCAATCGGGGAGCGAGTATGAGCCCTCCTATGAGGCATCTTAAGACTCCGTACCAGAATATATTCTTGACTTGGCTAGAGAGACACGGGTTGACAGACACACCCTCAGCATCCCCCACTGCTTAGGATTCAGTTTATGTATCTTCTGGGTCGTCTTAGGGATCAACTACAACCAGTGGGGATGAGTATTACAACTCTCCTACAACTTAATTATTTAGAGAGGGTGAAGTAGGATAAGAAAGGGAATAAGCAAAAGGGGGTGATCCCTATGTTGGTGGGGTAGAGCGGACTGGGAACCCAGAGGCATGGTAGGACCGGTTCGTCATTGATATTGCCTACCATAAATTCAGAGAGTGGTGGCCGGAAAAGAGATTGATACCGGACAGAATAATTATTTCTCTCGATCTTCTGCCTCAAAACCCAAGTGTGCGGAGACAATACAGAGATAGAGCTGGATGGGACTACTTTTTAGGGCACATGGATGACGCAAATGAAAAGTTGATGAAAGAATTCTACACCAACGTGTCCCATATCAAAAAGGGTACTACGATCACAAAAATGCGGAACATGAAAATGAAGTTTGATGGCAAGACCATCAATAACTATTTGGGCTTCATAGAGGAGCATGAGTCCCTATGCTTGGAAAAGATGAAGGTTGATAAAGAAGCTCGTTCGTGGTTGCCAGAGTACTTGGCAATCCTAGGTACCAACCTCTTAAGGTTGACTGCTGGGGTAAATATATTGAGGACGACATTGAAATTTGAGGTGAAGGGGTGGGTGACATTCGTCTAAAATAGACTAGACCGTACCACCAATGAAAACTCACTCCCACTTCACCGGGCATTCTTAATAACATTCATCATGGCGGGGTACTCGATCAATGTGGGGAATCTGATATCCCAAGTCATTACAGGGGTAGTGACTGAGGGTGATAGATCTTACCCATTTCTCAACTTTCTGACAATATACTTGGAGGACCTAAATGTTGAAAACCGTAGATTTGATTTGAAGGTGTAGGCAAAGGCACCCTTATCATGGTATAGCCTACGGGGTGATGAAAACCCAAAGGGAAAGCACTTTAAAATAAAATCCACTATTTTTACTGGCTAGTCTGAAGAGCCAGTAGTGGTAGTAACTATTAGCAACCTCCTTACGCTGCAGCAGATATGGCTCCAGGTCAATCTACCTCCACAAATCTAGAGATACATTCCATCACTGCCTATCCATTGAATGCCCATCATTTTGTTAGATAATACGCTTAACGCTAGAAGGGGGAGGGTGAATAGCGTTATAATAAAAATTAGCGTAAACTTGCGGAATTTAAAAATTGCAGGAAATAAATAAGTGCGATAAGTAAATAAATTAGAACAAACGCACCGATGTATCCTGGTTCACCACAACCCGTGGCTAGTCCAGTCCCCGAGAGACTCTCTCGAGATTTCCACTAACTTGTTAAGCTTACGGGTGTTCAACAAACCGTTACAACTTGAGGACACAAGCCTCAACAACCTTTGCTCGGAGATACAACACTCCAAGACTTCAACCAAGGAAACACAAGTTCCTTCTTACAACACAAGGGACTAACACTTCCCTTCAAGTGTACAAAAACACTTAGCACTCAAACAAGACACTCCATTAAGAGTAGATATGAGTAAAAAGAATACGCTCAAGATCGCAACAACTTTCGACAAGAATTTGGCTCTCAAAAGCTTATGTAATGAATATAAAATGATAAGAAATTAAGTATGCAAGCTTTAGCAATTGTATGATCAGTTGTTCTGTTTAGAAGACTGAACTGAAGCTGTATTTATAGTTGAAAACCTTGTATTACCGTTGCCTAATTGCCAATTAAGAATTGCTGATTTTACTCTGTGACAATCGATTGTCAAGTTACCACAATCGATTGTTTGCCAGTTCTTCCAAAAATCAATCCCAGATTTTACGCATAACAATCGATTATCTAAGATCAATAATCGATTACTGGCAACGTTCAAAAAATCATTTCTAGATTTTATGTAAAACAATCGATTGTCAGAAATCTACAATCGATTACTCAGCAACGTTCAAAAAATCCTTTCCAGATTTTAATTAAAACAATCGATTATAGGAAATCAATAATCGATTACTCAGCAACGTTCAAAAAATCCTTTCCAGATTTTTAATTAAAACAATCGATTATAGGAAATCAATAATCGATTACCTGACGCTATTTGAAAACATTTTGGCAACGGTCAGTTATACAATCGATTATACTAAGTTAACAATCGATTATATATCAGTCTTGAAAAATCAATTTAGTCATTGCCTCTTGGCAATCGATTGTTATAGGTTCACAATCGATTATTTAATAACTTTGAAAAATTCTGGAAGACACTGTCTCAACACAATCGATTGTCATAAGTTCACAATTGATTATTTTGTGACTTTGAAAAATCTGATGGACACTGTCTCTTCACAATCGATTGTCATTAGCTTCACAATCGATTATTTTGAGCTTTGAAAAACGTTGATGGACACTGCCTCATCACAATCGATTGTCATAAGGTTCACAATCGATTGTCATGCAGATTTGAAAAATCTGATGCTCACTGCCTTAACACAATCGATTGTCATAAGTTCACAATCGATTGTCAAGCAGCTGACTTAAACATAATCGATTATCATAAGTACATAATCGATTATCTTAGTCCAGATTTTAGAGGCATGTTTAAAAATCATTCTGACTAAAGTAAATATGCATTATTTAAAATCATTTTGCTCTAAATTAAATATGCATGATTTGTTAAAAATATTTTTACGAGAGAAGCCAAGTCTTGAGTTTAAGTTGTCGGATCAAGATCACAATTAAATACCGACTCATATTAAACTTAATCTCGATCTTTGTCTTGTGCTTGAATCTCGTTATATATCAATTTTGCGCTTGTGCTTGGACCTCGTCATATGTCAATTTGCGCATAGTTTGTCATTCATCAAAACCTACAAATATGAACACACGTTTAGTATAATGCCTTGAGAACGTATTTTCAACAATTTCCCCCTTTTTGATAATGGCAAACTTTAAGCGGGATATGCATATTAGGCAATTCATAATGACGATTCAAGACAAATAAAGATATGCAACAAGCATATAGATATGCAATTTGTTCCCCCTCAATATATGAATTCCCCCTCAATTTATGCCGATTAGTATTGAGAGTGCATACACGTTATCTTCCCCCTTTTGCCATTAGCAAAAAAATATAGAATAATTAAAAAAACTTGTTTATTTATTAAATCTGCAATTTCAGACATAATAACGCAAATAATGTCGAGACAATCGATTATTGATACTGGATAATCGATTATATAAAAGAGAAACCGATTGTTCTGTGCGTCAAGCTTTATAATTCCCCCTGCCTTTAGGGCGATACCTGCAAAAATACGTTAGACGTCTCCGACGCTCAAGTTAGAAAACATGTGAAAGGGAAAATGCAATGCATGACTTAGATCAACGTGGAGTCAAGGATCCCGAGTTCACTACGAATTCGGAAGAAGGACTCTTTCTCTAAGGGCTTTGTAAAGATGTCGGCCAATTGATCTTTGGTTTCAACAAATTCAATTTCGACATCGCCCTTGAGAACGTGATCTCTTATAAAATGATGTCTAATTTCAATGTGTTTTGTTCGCGAATGAAGAACGGGGTTCTTCATTAAGCATATGGCACTTGTATTATCACATCTAAGAGGGATATGATCAAGACTTAGGCCATAGTCCAAGAGTTGTTGTTTCATCCAAAGGATTTGAGCGCAACAACTCCTCGCGGCTACATATTCAGCCTCGGTTGTGGACAACGCAACACTTACTTGTTTCTTGCTAAACCAAGAAACGAGAGAGCTACCGAGCAAATGGCAAGTGCCACTAGTGCTCTTGCGGTCCAATTTGCATCCAGCAAAATCGGAATCGGAATAGTCAACAAGTTGGCATGAAGAACCTTTGGGGTACCATAGACCCACATTTACAGTACCAACAAGATACTTCAATATCCGTTTCACCGCAGTTAGGTGAGACTCCTTCGGACACGATTGATAACGAGCGCATAAGCACACGCTATACATGATGTCCGGACGACTAGCAGTAAGATAAAGGAGAGAGCCAATCATACCTCGATACTTTTTGATGTCGACTTCCTTACCTTTCTCATCTTTGTCGATGATCGGATGTGCTCATGGGGGTTGCCATTGCTTTTGCATTGGTCATTTCAAATCGTTTCAGCAATTCTTTGCAATATTTCGCTTGGCAAATGAACGTACCTTCTTTCATTTGCTTTACTTGTAATCCCAAAAAGAATGTTAACTCACCCATCATAGACATCTCAAATTCGCTTGTCATTAAATCGGAAAATTCCTTGCACAAAACATTGTTAGTAGCACCAAATATGATATCATCCACATAGATTTGAACTAATAAAATATCATTATTTTTATGCTTAACAAAAAGAGTGGTGTCAACTTTCCCCCTAATGAAATCATTTTCCAATAGAAATTTACTCAATCTTTCATACCAAGCTCGGGGAGCTTGTTTTAAACCATAAAGAGCCTTTTTGAGTTTGAAAACATGATCGAGAGATTTAAAATCTTCAAAACCGGGGGGTTGTTCAACATAAACTTCTTCTTGAATAACACCATTTAGAAAAGCACTTTTCACATCCATTTGATATAAATTGAAATTCATAGAAGAGGCAAAAGCAAGCAATAAACGAATAGCTTCTAATCTAGCTACGGGAGCATATGTTTCTTCATAGTCACTGCCCTCTTATTGATTATAACCTTTTGCTACAAGCCTAGCTTTGTTTCTAGTGATTATACCATTTTCATCTAGTTTGTTTCGAAAAACCCATTTCGTACCAATTATGGTATGATTTTCGGGTCTTGGCACCAAATCCCAAACGTCATTCCGTTTGAATTGGTTAAGCTCCTCTTGCATTGCCAAGGTCCAAAATTCATCCCCAATTGCTTTGGAGATGGTTGTTGGTTCAATTTGAGAAACAAAAGCAGTATGTCCTAAGGTGTTCTTAAGGGAGTTTCGGGTACTTACCTTTTCTCAGACGTCGCCAATTACCTGTTCGAGAGGGTGATCTTTGATTGTCCTCCACTCGTTAGGCATTTTCGTTTCTTTCTCCAATTGTGGCGCTTCCTCCGTTGATTGTTCCAAGATTTCATCTTGAATTTCCTTAGGAGTTTCCTCTTGTACTTTGTTTTGAGGACTTAATGAGTTCAAAATACCTGCAACATCAGAACAAGAATCCTTTCTCGCCAAGCGAGCATTATTTTCGGAAAATACAATATGAGGGGATTCCTCCACAGTTTGGGTTCTATTATTAAATACCTTATATGCTTTGCTACGTGAAGAATACCCAATAAAAATTCCCTCATCGGATTTGGCATCAAATTTTCCCAATTGATCTTTTCCATTGTTATGAATAAAACATTTACAATTCTAAAATGGGAGATATTTGGTTTCCTTCCCTTGTAGAGTTCAAAAGGTGTTTTCATGAGTATTGGCCTTATGACTACTGTATTTAAAACGTAGCATGCGGTACTCACGGCATCCGCCCAAAAATGTTTGGGAATCTTAGCCTCTTCGAGCATGGTTCTAGCCATCTCTTCGAGACACATATTTTTCCTTTCCACCACCCCATTTTGTTGTGGTGTTCGTGGAGCGGAAAAGGTATGCTCGATACCGAGTTCGTCACAAAAGTCTGCAAAGAGATTGTGATCAAATCTCCCCCATGATCACTTCTAATTGAAGTGACGGTTGTTTCCTTTTCGTTTTGAACACGTTTAAGAAAATATTTAAAATTCTGAAAAGCATCACTTTTATGGGCAAGAAATAAAGTCTAAGTAAATCTGGAATAATCATCAACAATAACAAAAGCATAACGATTTCTACCAAGACTTTCAATGCGAGATGGTCCAAACAAATCCATGTGAAGCAATTGCAATGGTCTAGTAGTTGAAAAAATATTTTTCGATTAAAAAGATGCTTTTCTTTGCTTCCCTTTTTAACAAGAATCACAAATAGAGTCATTTTCAAATTTCAAATTTGGAAGACCAACAACTAAATTTTGTGAGACCAATTTGTTCAAAAGATGCATGTTGATATGAGCTACTCTACGATGCCATAACCAAAAATCATCCTCTTTGCTCATTAAACAATTCACATATTCGGGTGAAGAATTTGCAAGATCAACCATATAAATGTTATCCATTCTAAAACCACGAAGGATAATTTTAAAATTGCTACGTGTAAAAACTAAGCATTCATCCGAATCAAATAAAACAAGATTTCCCTTGTCACATAATTGATTTATGCTCAAGAGATTATGTTTTAAACCTTTCACAAGTAATATGTGCTTAATGGAAGAAATTTCATCCTTACCGACCGATCCGATGCCGATAATCTTTCCTTTGTTGTTATCACCAAAAATAACACTTCTCCCTTCCTTGTGTTCTAGTTGAAGGAATTTGGATTCGTCTCCCGTCATGTGCTTGGAGCATCCACTATCAAGGTACCATAGTACACTTGATCCCTTCAAACATACCTACGAAACAGATTAATGAGTTTTAGGTACCCATGCCATTTTGGGTCCTTGGGAGTTAGGCAAATCATAGTGATGTGATTGAGTGTTATGCCTATGTCGTGTAAAACAAGCAGGAACAATATGTCCAATTCGTCTACAATAATGACAAGTCACGCTAGGATTATGCATCCTTCTAGGTTGATAGTAATTGGACGGACGAAATTCATTTACTCTATTCTTGACAATATAACTATTGCGCAAATCATGAAAATCATTTCTCCTACCATTTTTTCTAGGATATGCATCATTTCTAGAATAGTTGTTTCTAGGTTGGAAGTCGTTTCTAGGTGCTCTAAAAGGTTCAAAATTCCTTCTAGTTTTTGGCCTAGAATGTGCATTATTTCTAGCATGATTATTTCTAGGTTGCGATTGATGAAAACCATTTCTAGGTTTGTTGTATCTAGGATGAACATTTGTTTTATTTATCCTAGGTTGAGCCTTAGGTGGTTGGGGGTTGGCTTCAACTTTCTCTTTAGGCTCGTTTCTAAAACCTATGCCATGCTTGGTCGACTTCAAATTAACAAGCACTTCATTCAAATTTTTATGAGAAGAGTTAAACTTATCTAAGGTTCCCTTAAGCCTTTCTACTTCATTTTTGAGATGCATGCAAGAAGTACAATTTCTAGAACTCTCGGGCTTGTCGGCGCTTCTCTTGCCAAAAAATTTGTTTTCCTCTTTCAACTTCTCATTTTCTAAAATCAGTTTTTCCAATTCCTTTTCTTTAAAAGAGAGTTGTTTTTGAAAATCTTTTTCTTTTAAAGAAGCATTTTCTTTTATACTCTTAACAGTTTTTGAAGCTTTAATAAATTCACTATACAACTCATCAAAAGCATTTTGCATTTCTTCAAGGGAAAAGAAAATTTTGGAAGAAATTTGACATACCTCTTCTTTGTTGTCTTCTTGTGCCATAAGACAAAGATTTGCGACTTCGTCTTCTTCTTCCTCACTTGACTCGTCAACGGATTCGCCTCCCCAAGATATGTATGCTCGTTGCTTCTTGAAGGGTTTCTTCTCCTTTTTAGCATTTGGGCAATTTGATTTAATGTGCCCGGTTTCTCCGCACTCATAGCACTTTATTTGATCTCCTTGCTTTTTGCCCTTTCGTTCATACTCTTTTCGCATGAACTTTGAAATCTCTTGATAACGAGTCCGAACTCGTTGTCTCCGTCCTCATCATTTTGAGGTTGGCTTGTGCTTGCCTTGAGAGCGATTCTTTGCTTCCTTTGATCATCAACAAGAGGGTTAAGTATAGTAGATTCATAAGTTTTAAGATTACCTCTTAATGCGTCGATGGTGACATTTGAAATGCCAATGGATTCTTGAATCGCGTCGGCCTTGGATCGCCATTCCGGAGTGAGACTTCGGAGAATTTTTCGGACAAGTTCCTTATCCGTGAAGGTCTTCTTAAGAGCATGTAAATCATTTAGGATTTTTGAAAATCGTTCAAACATCTCATCGACCTTTTCGCCTTCCTTCATGTGAAACAATTCATATGCATGGGTTAGGAAATCAATTTTGGCTTCCCTTACCTGGTCCGTACCTTCGTACGTAATTTCCAGCTTGTCCCACATTTGCTTCGCCGTTGTGCAACAAGATATCTTCCTGTAATCATCAACATTTACAGCACAATATAATAAATTAATCGCTTTTGCATTATTTTGCACCTTTCGGATATCATCCGCATCGTATTCATCTTCGGACTTTGGGACCCATTCATTTTCAACCTTCTTGGTTGGAATTTGTTCTCCATTCATTATGACCTTCCAAAGATGAAAACTATTTGATTGTACAAATATTCTCATTCTGTCCTTCCAGTATATATAATTTGTACCATTGAATAGCGGTGGTCGGGTGGAGCATTGTCCTTCACCTATTCCTGCAAAAGAATCACGAGTAGAAGCCATGGATGTTTCTCTCAAACGGTTAAGTCTTCAGAGAGTTGGGCTCTGATACCAATTGTTAGATAATACGCTTAACGCTAGAGGGGGGGGGAATAGCGTTATAATAAAAATTAGCGTAAACTTGCGGAATTTAAAAATTGAAGGAAATAAATAAGTGCGATAAGTAAATAAATTAGAACAAACGCACCGATGTATCCTGGTTCACCACAACCCGTGTCTAGTCCAGTCCCAGAGAGACTCTCTCGAGATTTCCACTAACTTGTTAAGCTTACGGGTGCTCAAAAAACCGTTACAACTTGAGGACACAAGCCTCAACAACCTTTGCTCGGAGATACAACACTCCAAGACTTCAACCAAGGAAACACAAGGTCCTTCTTACAACTCAAGGGACTAACACTTCCCTTCAAGTGTACAAAAACACTTAGCACTCAAACAAGACACTCCTTTAAGAGTAGATATGAGTAAAAAGAATATGCTCAAGATCGCAACAACTTTCGACAAGAATTTGGCTCTCAAAAGCTTATGTAATGAATATAAAATGATAAGCAATAAAGTATGCAAGCTTTAGCAATTGTATGATCAGTTGTTGTGTTTAGAAGACTGAATTGAAGCTGTATTTATAGTTGAAAACCTTGTATTACCGTTGTCTAATTGCCAATTAAGAATTGCTGATTTTACTATGTGACAATCGATTGTCAAGTTACCACAATCGATTGTTTGCCAGTTCTTCCAATAATCAATCCCAGATTTTACGCATAACAATCGATTATCTAAGATCAATAATCGATTACTGGCAACGTTCAAAAAATCATTTCCAGATTTTACGTAAAACAATCGATTACTCAGCAACGTTCAAAAAATCCTTTCCAGATTTTAATTAAAACAATCGATTATAGGAAATCAATAATCGATTACTCAGCAACATTCAAAAAATCCTTTCCAGATTTTTAATTAAAACAATCGATTATAGGAAATCAATAATCGATTACCTGACGCTATTTGAAAACATTTTGGCAACGGTCAGTTATACAATCGATTATACTAAGTTAACAATCGATTATATATCAGTCTTGAAAAATCAATTTAGTCACTGCCTCTTGGCAATCGATTGTTATAGGTTCACAATCGATTATTTAATAACTTTGAAAAAGTCTGGAAGACACTGCCTCAACACAATCGATTGTCATAAGTTCACAATCGATTATTTTGTGACTTTGAAAAATCTGATGGACACTGTCTCTTCACAATCGATTGTCATTAGCTTCACAATCGATTATTTTGAGCTTTGAAAAACTTTGATGGACACTGCCTCCTCACAATCGATTGTCATAAGGTTCACAATCGATTGTCATGCAGATTTGAAAAATCTGATGCTCACTGCCTTAACACAATCGATTGTCATAAGTTCACAATCGATTGTCAAGCAGATGAATTAAACATAATCGATTATCATAAGTACATAATCGATTATCTTAGTCCAGATTTTAGAGGCATGTTTAAAAATTATTTTGACTAAAGTAAATATGCATTATTTAAAATCATTTTGCTCTAAATTAAATATGCATGATTTGTTAAAAATATTTTTACGAGAGAAGCCAAGTCTTGAGTTTAAGTAGTCGGATCAAGATCACAATTAAATACCGACTCATATAAAACTTAATCTCGATCTTTGTCTTGTGCTTGAATCTCGTTATATATCAATTTTGTGCTTGTGCTTGGACCTCGTCATATGTCAATTTGCGCATAGTTTGTCATTCATCAAAACCTACAAATATGAACACACGTTTAGTATAATGCCTTGAGAACGTGTTTCCAACACATTTGAGCCAGGTCCTCACCAACATCAACGACTGGATGCAGATAGCTACTTCTAAGTTGTCTGTATGGAAAAGTGCAGATTCTATTTGAAGGAGAAGTCAAAGGCGCCATTATTATGGTATAGCCTAGAGGGTGATGACAACGCCAAGGGCAAGCAGTTTAAAAGAAACTCCACTACTTCTACTGGCTAGTCTAAAGAGCCAGTAGTGGTAGTGACTATCAGCAGTCTCTTTCCACTGCAGAAGATATAGATCCACATCTGTCTACCACCTCAGATCCTAAGATACCTTCCACCATTGCCTATCCATTGACTTCCCACCATTTAAGCCAGGCCCTCACCAGTATCAACAATTGGATGCAGACAGCTACTTCTAAGTTCTCTATATTATCTACAACCATGGCAGCTCAATCAGCTCCAACTCCTTCACAAGTCCCACGGTTAATTAAGGGCACTCTCAAAGATCTTCTGGACAACCAGAAGAATATCCTAGACTACAAGAAACTACTTACGGATGTTTTTACTTCAAATCGGAGGGCCCTAAAGGAACTTGCAAAGGCGTCAAGGAAAATGAGGAAGACTCGGGCATCAAAAGACTCTATATAGGAGCTTCGGGTAGAGGTTCAGAGATTGAAGGCAGATCACCTGCCTTTGGATTTGCTGCTCCATGACTCAGCACCAACTACCCAATCCCAGCCAGAGAAGGACTCCAAAAAGCCTCCCAAGAGAAATAGGGGGATCCCCCAGTCCCATGATGCAGTTATACAATTGACAGACGCACCAAACACTTCCTCTATTCAGCCACAAGATGTAGCCCAGGAGCTGTCCAGGCCCAGGTCCCAGCAGCACAGCCATAGATCATACGGATCCAGTCTCAGGTTCCCAAGCATAGAGAGGAACCAGGGACCACAGAGGATCCCATTTAGAAAGACGGCCCATAGGGAGTTACTTTTTCCTTCATTCTTCTATTTTTGGTGCTTTTTTTCTTAGTTAGCATTGAGGACAATGACAGCTTTTATTTGATGGGGTAGGACCTAGTTGGATTTGGATGACTGCATATATGAATGATATATTTTAATTTTTTTAACTTTGGCATATATATAATTTCAATATTTCATTACATTTTTTTCACTTTTTACCTTGGGTCTATATATAAAAATTATGTTCCATTGCATATATTTATCTCCCTTATTGTATATTCAATTAAATCCCATCTTGTACATTTTCATTCTACCTTCCACATTTTTCCTTTTCTTGGCTTCTTACTTTATGTTTGTAGCTTCTTGTTTTGAGTTTCTGCAATAAGAATTTGGGCTTCTTAATGCCACGGTTCTATCCAAATGTGGAATTTGTGTGAACCTGGTGGCTTTTCCCGATGAGGGATTGCATGACAACCTTCTTTAGGGGTTGAGTTTATTTTTCTTTTTCTTTTTGCTTTTTAATAGTTAGTGTTAACGGTGCCTAAAGCAAAGCCTCACTTGGGCCTAACAGATTTTCCTTTGATCCTATTATCAAAAACAAATTGTTTTGTATAGGATGGTGTAAGTTCTGACCTTGAGACTCGTGTATTGGCCGATCATTATCAAGTGCTTTTTCGGGACCATTGTGTGCTCAAATATTGTCTATGGTTGTTGCGGGCCTCTGAATCCGTGTCCTTTGCAATCCCATAGCTTGTGTGGTGAGAATTAGCATTGCAAGTCCAAGTACCAAGCCATTGGTCTAGAACTTGCCCTGAATGTTTTTCGGTGCAAAATACCAAGTGGAGTTTGATTTGAGACATGATTATAGGCTCTCCTTGATCCAAATAATATTTTAAACACATCCATACTCTACTAGTGATAAAATCCCTAGTCAATCCTTTTGAGCCTTGGACCTTTTTCCTTCAAGAACCACGGTACAAGTCTCTACCTGTTCTAAATATACCATCTCTGGGCACCCAATCTTTCCTTAGCACATGGAAAAAAGTATAACTTTGGGGGAGTTGATAAGGATTGAAACAAAGTGTTAAATAGGTACAAAATGAAGAAACAAAAAGGCAATGAAAAATAAATAAAAGCAAAAAGACAAAAAGAATGCTCAATGTAGAAGTGAATAAAGGGATTCAATTGAGAAAGGAGAAATGATTTGAAATGAACAACAAAGAGTGACATTTTGTCTCTCTAACCCCTTAGAAAGAAGTGAAATGACTTATAAAAGTCAAGTTAATGCATGCCAAAATGAAGCAAAAGAAGTGCTAAAGGTAAGCTGGATCCTGCTTAGACCAAACATTTCCTATCACGAAATAAAAGCCTTCACTATGTCTCCACAAAAGCCCTATATGATCTTTAGTTGAATGTAACTTTCATTTGTGGTGACTTACATAAGGGGCAAGCATATGTTACTTAGAGCCGAACTTGTGACTTTCCTTGAGAGAGACGAGTGTATTTCCATTAACCTCGTTTTGAGTGCCACTATCCTTAAGGTGAGGTTTTCTTGGGGAGAGTTTAGGATGTGTGAGTTTGGTTCAACAATGACCGAAGTAATAGAAAGAGTTTCTTTGATATGTCGAGTCAACGCTTTATGCTCTTGTGTCGCACTAAATCCTTGGTGTTTAAAATAGTGAATGTTGTTAATGATTTATTGGAATTAAGGGCAATTGTTAGTCCCAATTGAGGCTAGACGTGGTCACTTTAGGTCGGCTGAATTTTGTTTGATTGAATCATAATGGGTGGGTCTTATTTTATTTTCATGAGGACACGCGAAAGCTTAAGTTTGGGGTAGTTGATAAATAGGTATTATGATGCAGTTTGCACTCCTTCTTGCTTAAGTTATGATTAGAAGTGTGTACAAAATAATCCCAAAGTTTCACAAGTTGTGCTTGATTGCAGGTTTGATCTACAAGGTGACAGTGTCAAACGCCAGCTCAAAAAGGAGTGAAACTTGCACAAGTACCAAGACAGGACCAAGCTCAGTCAAACAGGGCCAGTGCGGCCGCACAACATTATGTGTGGTCCGCAATGATGAAGATCAGAGAATATGCTTCTGAGTAAGCTAGTCAATGTGGCTGCAAAGGAAATTGTGCGGTCCGCATTGATTCCAACACAGTCGCACTTAATTTTGTGCGGACCGCAAAGCTCAAGTTCAGAAAGGTGACATTTTGGAGGAATTGGCCAATGCGGTCTGTGGTACTTTGTGTGCGGACCGCCTTAGAAGCCACTGCGGCCGCGGTGCATTTTGCGCGGTTCGTGGTGGTCAACTTCAGCGAGAAGAATATTAAAGCCAAGAGCCTTAGTGTGGCCGCACTAGATTTTGTGTGGTCCGCACTATCCCTGCGCGGATATTTTTGTAATGAATTTTTAGCCTAGTTTAAATTCTTTTCCCATTTATAGGTCATCAGATAATTTTTTGGACAGAGTTGCGCTCGTGACTTCTTCTCATTTACCATTATTAGTATTTTTAGTTTAATTTTACTATTGAATCTTCAACATTTATATAGCAATTAATTATTATGGGTGTTTCTTCATCTATTTCATTGTTGTCTTTTCTAATTATTAGTAGCTAGACCCATTAGCTTTGGTCGTGGCACAACCCTAGAGTGGGCAACTGATGGATCTTGTGTTTTGATGTTTGATTGTCTATGGGTGTTTGATATTTTGGCTAATTTAGGGTTTTAATGTTGAACTAGTGGTTGCAAACTCTAGTTTATGCCTAGTGTCGACGCCCCCTTTTCCTCTAAAGCGAAATTGGGTTTTACGATAATATGGACAAAACAACTCTCATTCCCGTTTGGGAGTTGGGTTACAGAATTTGAAGAGTCCCCACCTAATGATTATAGTGCATTAAGACACTTTAAGAAGAGAGTATTTTGAGAAGAAAACTAGAGTTCGGGTAAGGGCTTGATATTATCTCGAGGGGGAGGTGTTAGTCACCCCTCAAGATCCACTAGTGTGGTTCCAGGCCGTGTTAATTGTGACTTTATAAAAAGATGAATCAATTAAACAAGTAAGGTTCATACATATAACATTCACACAACTTGAAAAGACTTTAAAGAAGAAGGAAGGACGTAAATTTAAAATAAAAGAGAGGATTGATTTGGAAAAGTATTACTATAGAAGAACATTTAAATAAAACAAACAAAAGACAGAAGGGTCCTAGGTTTAACTATAATATGGATCATTCAATACAATATTCCGCACATATTCCCAAAGAGGGGTATCTTTATGATATTACCGCATCATCATCATCTCCATATTCTACCCTTCCCTCCCCGTTGAGGTATTTGAACGCGTGAATTGGTTATGAATGCTTATTGCGTGCCATTACCCATACCATCCTATAGATCCTAGAGGGCATTTAGGATCACTATCCCATGAGGTAGGAACTAGGTGGAACCCATAAGTTTAAAGGTTAAAATGCTAGGCGACATATAAAAATAAATAAGACTATATATAATGGAATGATGTAAGCATGTAAAGGTCAAATATCCCTTCAGGAACAAACACGTATTTAGCACGTCTCAAACACATTCAACGTCTAAAGAAAAGAGAATCTAAACGGCTGGAGTGTTAGAAATAGATTTAAAATAGAAGCTGAAACATTTTAAACAAAATCTGAAGAAAAGAGTCAGACGTAAACTTTTAGAAGTCAGTAGATGCATAACAGTTTAGGAATCAGGAAAAAAAAATTAACACACTCGAGAATATAAAGTAAAATAGTTTTCGGACAAGAGAGGACCGATGTCAATATTTCAAGATTGCGGAAGTGTGAAAGAGAGTGGTAAATATATTAGGTTTGAACTACAGCTTTAGAAAATTACATAAGATATAGTATTGAGATAAGTTTAAGAAAATATTAGTCCAGTTCTAGATTGGAAAGGTTATTTAGAAGATAACATATTTGCAAAGATGTGATTAAAAACATGGTGGAAGTTTTGTAGGAAAAAACAAGCGGACCTCAGATAGCTAAAACAAATTTGGACAGTTTAAAGGGGTAGGATAACTTAAGCATGACTTAAGGCGATTAATCAATTTTATCCGGCCTAAGGCTTGCTTGGGCGTTTTTTTAACCCTAAGAGAAAGATGGACATACATGTTTATTTCCAGTTTTACAGTAAACTATGCTGGCGTTATTAGGCGGAATATGCTAACGAAGCATTCAACAATTGCAAATAAAACCCTAAGCACATGGTATCTAATGCACATAAGAATCCTAAAACATGGTATCTAAATGTAGTAATTGGTGGATTATTGACTGTTTGTGATCATAAAATAACCAGCTGAAAGTAAAGAGACCTAGGAGAAGAATTTCTATATGTGAGATGCATGTCCTATACATGATTTCTATTGCATAAATAGATAAGTAAAATCCTATGGTCATGTTTTCTACCCATACCGTTAATATCATGCATAATCCTCTTTCTTTACAAATTATTACAGCCCAAACAATTAAATTGCAACAGTGATAAAAGAAAATAAGAAGTTACTCCATAGGGAGCCTACAACCAGGCCAAGATCTCCAACCTTGCTTCTTTCGAGTTTCACAACCATTACAGAGGCTTGGGTGCGGCAAAGCTCCCTAAGGGTTCGTTTGAACCACTGGCCAATACCAAGCATCCAAAATATCATAATTAGACAAGTGCAAGTGTGGAATTGCCAACCTTGTGCATCAAAGTTCAGTGGGTGCTCTGGGCTCCCAAGGCAATGCTTACACTAAGGGGGCAGAACCTAATTTCTATGAATAGTGAGATTGTGATTAGGGGTGTAATTTTGCCCGGGCCCGCCGGACTTCGCGGTCCCGGGCTTCGTGTGCTGGGCCTGGAGGGCCTGGCGGTCCTGACGGTTGAGACCATCCCGTGACGGGCCTAAGCCCACAGTTGTCCTGGGCCTTGTGGGCCGGGCCTTGCGGGTCTGGCGGGCCTGGCAGGCCTGACAGGGTTTTTTTTAACTCAATATCTTGTATAGTAATTATTAGTATAGTGTAGAATATATTTTATATGGTGTACTAAGTTATTTGTTTAGTATATATAATATATATTTCATTGTACAGTTAAGGGTCAAATATATCCTTGTACTATTAAAAATAGACCATATTTATCCTCCGTTTGAATTTTTTATCAAATATATCCTCACCGTTATACATTAGGACCATATATATCCCTCAGCCGTTAAAACACCCTTCCATATTTTTTAGTAACACGTGGCATTATCATCCTTTCCACAAACCGCAACTTTAGATTCGTGCAACTAAGAGAAAGATAGATAACCTGATGGTCATGGAATTAATTAGCTGGAGATTCTTTCACATTATCTGCACAAACACCAACATCAATTGTAGGAGCGTTGTGCGGCGGCTCTACTTTGTCCTCATTTTCTATGTTCACATATGCCTTTATATTTCTATTTGCTACAGCATTACCAGTCGATACTATAAAGCAGACCCACAAAGCCAAATTTAGAGACAGATCACAAGCTATAAAGTTGTTGAAGATTGGAAAAAAAAAACCACAAGGGTATGTCCAAAATTACTTAACAAAGCACAAAATTTATTTTGATTTAGAAAATCAAACAAACAAACAAGAAAGGCTAAGGCGAGGATTATTGTAGTAGTAGAGTAACAAAAGAAAAATGGGATCTTTGTTTCTCTCTCAAAATCTCCAAAATTGAGGAATCTTTTTTAAGAGCTCTCTTTCTCTTTTTGTTTTGTGGTTATATTGGGAAGATGGGGGGCTTTTGAAATGGTACTTTACCAATACTGGAGAAGACTGGCAGATTGTGGGAGATGGGGATTGGGTCCCCTCTGTTTCTTGGAGTCAAACGAAGCGTCATCTTTTTGTGCAAGCTACACTCATTGTGCTAAACACATTGAAACAAATTGGTGCAAAAAACCTGGTACAATGCGTTCAAGAAGTTGTTATGGTGTGTTCATGGTGCTCATATGAGGAAGACTTCAAGGACCAGTTGAAGAGCATAGGCAAACTGGATCATAATTTAACAATTGGGTCAGGGCGGGTTTAATTAAAGGAATGGGGCGGGTCGTCAGGTCCAATCATAAGCTGTCATGTGTTACAAAAAAATATGGAAGGGTGTTTTAACGGCTGAGGGATATATATGGCCCTAACGTATAACGGTGGTGACATATTTGATAAAAATTCAAACGGAGGATAAATATGGCGTATTTTTAATAGTACAAGGATATATTTGACCCTTAACCGTTCATTGTATATTGTGTTGTAGTAATTAGTATATATTGTATATTATGTATATATTGTGTTGTAGTAATAGTATATATATTGTATATTATGTATATATTGATATATATATTATGTATATATTGTATCTTATGTATATATATATTCTCTTATATAATTTAATGTAGTATATATATTGTATATTATGTATATATATTTTGTTGTAGTATATATATTGTATCTTATGTATATATGTTATTAGTTATATATTTCTTGTAGTTTAGGTTGTATGTTATGTATATACATTCTCGTATATATTTTACTGTAGTATATATTGTATGTTATATATATATATATATATATATATATATATATATATATATATATATATATATATATATATATATATATTGAAGTAAAGACAGAGAAAAAAGATATTCAAGAATATGTCTTATAATTTTTATTGACCAAAATGGCATATCTTTCTTAGTCTTCCTTCCCCCAATGGAATGAGCACAACAAGATACGAATACCACCATTAAAAGGAAAAAAACTAAAAGAAGATGTGCCAATGTACAAGTTACATCATAATCTACCCGAGAATTAAACGTTGCATTAATTGGGTTTCTATATTCATACGCAACTACTAAACTTTCGTACATACAATTCCACCTAGTCGGGCAAGGTTTAGGAACCTTTCTTTCTCTAAGGCCATATTCATCACATTTTTTAAAATACTGTCTAAGTCTAGTTCTACGGTTTGAATAAAAAAGCCAATTAAGAGCCATTCGAACCTTTTTAATTTCTATGTTAAAAATTAGCATACCATCACCAACAATTAACTGATAAATATGACAAATACCTAACATGGAAAATATTACTAAATGCAGGATTTAGTGTTTTTGTAAGCATGCCTATTGAACTAGTGTTACTAGAAGCATTATCCATAGAAATTGTAATTATGTTATCGCTAAAGCAAAAATATCTACAAATATATGAAACAGTGTTAGCTAGTAGCCTACCCGTGTGACGTGAATTAATTATTCCATATGCAATTATACATTTTTGCATTGTCCAGTCCTTATCTATCCAATGACTTCTAACAGTTAGATAATTACAGTCATTATTACTTCTACCAATATCAGTAGTAATTGAAATCCGATTAGGTATATGAGTAAATAAATAGCGCATATATTGTTCATATTCATGTTTGATTTTATAAATATCGGCCTTAACTGTTGCGCGAGGCCAACCTTTATAAGTAGGATTAAAAACTCTTCTAATATAATGAACCCAATTAGGATTAGAAGCAAAAGTATAAGGTAAGCACACAACAGTAATCATCTTTGCTAATTTTTCACGATCTCTATTTCGATCATAATATAAAATACCTCCGATACCAGTGTTAATTCCTGGTTGAACTAAATTTGAACCTGTACTAGGGTTAACCGCAGAATCTACACTTGTCCCCTCTTGCATCGCTTGCATTTGAAAAAATCAACCCCTATCTGTAGAGTGTATTTTTATGTGCCTAACCAAACTACCTGTGCCGCTACGGTCTCCAGTAAATTTATGAACCAGTAATTTCCCACAAGTTTTACACTTAGCCTTATTTATTTCTCTTACTTGAGTAAAAAAATTCCAAACTAATGACGTTTCTGCACGTTTAGCAGGTTTTCTACTAAAAGTTGGAGTTTCTACAGGTCGGTGTGTAGTGCATTACTTGAGTAATGAACAGGACTAGTATGTGTATCATCTAAATCTGGTGCTTGGGTTTCATCGTCATCATTATCATCCTCATTTTCCTCTAATATAGGTTCATTAGGATAAAGACCATTCATAATTTCATCATCTTATCTATTACCTACTGCAACATCATGTAGAAATTCACTACCGGTAAATTAAAAACAAGAGTGATCAGTATCAAGTATTACGGGAGGCGGAGTAGGACATCTAGGTTGCCCACTACTTTCAACTTGCTTATCTTTTGTAGGTCGGGGAGCCGGAGGAAGGGTAGTATTATGGCCACTACTTTCACTGGTTTTACCTTTTCCTTTACCGAACATTTTTTTCAAAGAAAATGCCAGACTAATTATAATTATGCAAACTAAACAACACAAAAATATATTATTAAAACGTAAGAGTTGAAACGAGTTTACCGGATTTCCGAACAACTTCTTGAAAATTGAAAATCGTTGAACACTTGAAAACTTCAATTCAACAATTTCACAATTTTTCACGACTTTTCAACAATAAATTAAGCAATTGTAGTAGAAAAATTGAAAGAGAGATTGAGAGATATTGATGAATTGGTGAATAAAAATGAAAGAATGAGGGGGTATTTATAGTTGAGATATGAAAAAAATTGTAATTATATAAAGTTTGGAGGCCAAATGGCTATTTTACAAAGTTCAAAACGACTACTTTTGAAAAGAGCCGTTACAAAATCCTGAGCCTGGCGGTTCCGGGCCTGGCGGTTCTTCGCTTTTGGACCGGCCCGTCACGGGCTTAAAGGACCGGCAGGCCCGGGACCGCAAGGACCGGCCCACCAGGACGGCCAGGAACGCGGTCCTGGTCCGATCGCGATTCAGGCCCGGGCCGATTGCACCCTTAATTGTGATAGAGTTTGAAAAAGATTGAGTTAAAAATAGTTGAGACACAGTTTGACAAAAATAGTAAGAGAAGAGTGAAAAGAATTCTTTTGAAATCCCTTTAGGCTGACAAATTGTTAAAACAAAGAGTCACACAAACAAGGGCAAGGGAAAGGGAACAAATGTTTCATAAGCAAGGAAACTATTCACACAGGTGTAACACATCAAAGAGAAGTAATCAAACATGCTTCAAATAAAGAGTCCAGTTCTTACTGCACTAGACCCCAAACAGAGGCAACCTTAGGAAGAGGATTAAGTGGCCAAGCAGGTCCTGAATACATGCTAGTAGTGAACAGAAATGAGGAAAACATACATGGGGATAAGGAAGGGGGTAATGATCAAAACATACATGGGGATAAGGAAGGGGGTAATGATCATGATGAGTCAAGCTACGCATACTAATTACCATAAGT
This sequence comes from Nicotiana benthamiana, assembly GCA_034376525.1. Classification (NCBI taxonomy): domain Eukaryota; kingdom Viridiplantae; phylum Streptophyta; class Magnoliopsida; order Solanales; family Solanaceae; genus Nicotiana; species Nicotiana benthamiana. Next base: position 8,021,793 of record CM067331.1, on the reverse strand, counting down.
GCATGCTAGTGGCAAACAGAACCATAAGTAAATGCATGCAAGAAACAAAAAGAAGTGCAAAACTGATAGGAGCATATTATTTTGGAGGCTGTAACTTAAAGAGGTGACATACTAGTTGAAGATAATGTAACATAGTAGTAGTGAGCAATAATGCACAGAGAAGAGCAGTAGTGTGGAAAGAGTATGCAGAGAGAAGAGCAGCAGTGTTCAAGGAGGTAAGCATCAGACAAACCAAAGCAAACAATACAGTAGATCCCCAGTAGTAGAGTAAACAACTAAGATTACTCAATCTTGTTTTCAGCCGATTGAGTAGCCAATATCAAATAGAAGAATGAAAGAGTTTCTATAGAAAATAGTATAGAGAGAGCATTGAGTGTTTTTGAAAGAAATTTTAGAGAGATTGTATTCGTGTGTGTGTGTCAAGTGAGAAGAGAGGAGTAGTACTTATAGTTTTTGAAAATAGTAGAGAATAGGGTAATATGTACCTAATTATAGAACAATACCAATTTGAATCAATCACAGGACCTTAATTACAATTAATCTGGGATTCATGATTCAAATGGGAATGCAGCTACATCATATAAGGAAAGAATCAATCAGACAACTAATTACACCATAGTAAAGTAGTAGGCCTGTAGTATGTAATAGAGGCCAAATACATAATACTCGAATAAGGAAAACATATACTGAATATTGTAAAAAAATATTTATGAGCGTAAATATGGTAAGAATACAATATTAACTCTAAAATTAGTCAAAGACTCACGGACAAGACTAAAAATCAGGAGGGAATAAGTGTTAATTATAGAGAGCATTTCACAAGCAAGGAAATAATTCAAGAAATCAGTGCAAGAACCTTTAAGGAAAACGCATAGATATTAGGGATTCAAAGAGATGCACGAAATAATTCGAATAACAATTAGACCTAATAACACAACAGTCGTGAAAAATCAGCGAACATTGTACAACAAATCATAGAAGAGTCGAAGGTTGGAACCCTAGTAAAAAAGTTTAAAGCATGGAACTCATAAACAAACATGCTCGTAACAAAAACAAACATATAATACATGCTTACATAATACTCAAAGGAATCAGATGATGTAGTGATCTTGAAAGGGGGTCAGAAACCCTAGCAAGATAAATTAAAGCATGGAACCCATGTTAACAAGGAAACCAAACAAACAAGTAAAACAAAAAAACACAAACGACCATATAGTACTCAGAAAGAGCAGAAGAAACGATTTTGAAGAAGGGGGTCAGAAACAATAATTTGAAAAGAGAGAAACCATCTGAAATTTGAAATAATCAGAAACACTAAGTGAGAAATAGAGTAGAAAAAAAAATCAAACTGAGAGTTATTTTTAAAAGAGCAGAGAGTAAAGAGGTTCGAGATGAGAAAATAGGGTTTGCAAAAAAATTAGGGAAAACGAAGAACATGGCCGTGAAACTCGTATATAATGCCATAGAAGGCATCATCGGATAAAAACCAATGGAGAAAAGTTGGCGAAGGACCCAAGCAAAGCCTTCAGCGACCGGCATTCATGGCGGAGCTCTTTGGGCTTCGTTCTTCAGAGGGGAACAACGACAATGAGGGTTCCATAGCGACTACAGATCGAGAGAAGTGGGGGGGGGGTATGGTCAGAGAGGCGACGAGTTCATCAGAGAAAAACGAACCAGAAGGTTCTAGAGAGAAGGGGGAGCATTTTTTAGAGAGAGTAAGAGACGTTCTGAGTGAATGAGGGTTTGGGGAGGGGTAGTTTAGGATTAAATTTAGGTAACTTAATCTGGGTCGTTGATCTCATTTGATCAATGGCTCAGATCAACTCAAAGGTGGACCGGATAAAATTGATGGGTATAGGTTATTGAAATTAAGTTAAAATTGGGCTGAAATAGGGGGTTAAATTTGGGCTATGTTCTAAATATAATGTGGCTAACTTTTAAATAACCAATTTCTCCCAATTAATTATATAAAATAGCTAAAACTGTTTAAAAGCAAAATTAAAAATATAGAACTTATTAATAACATATAAATGTTAATCTAAACATACTAAAAATAATTTTCTAACTATGAAACATAGTTAATTACGAAATTGGCCATAATTGCAATTTTGTGCAATTAGCCTTAAAAATTCCAAAAAAAATTTAAAAATGTGAAAAAATTCCATTAATTATATTTTGTTGTAAATTTGGGAGTGAATCACATTATTCACTAAAAATAATGATTTGGAAAATAAGTTTGGCCTTCATACTGTCAAAAATAAGTAGTAAATCGATTATAGAAAGATCTCGAAAATCAAAGAAAAATACCAATGTTTCCCGGTATGCTTATATATGCATACGTATACTATTTTGAAAGTATTTTGGGTGAAAAAATATATAGGGAAAAATTGGGTATCAACAACTACCCCTCTTTACTCGAGGAGGATGAAAGAGTTATCGGGTAAAGATAAGATGGCCAATTTTGACCGGAATTGGCGATTGTAAAAGGATTTTGACCATGCTTTGGTTTCTGATCTACCTACATATCCTTGGTTTTACAGGAATCAGCCGTATGTAGCTCAGGAACCATTGGCGGAACATGCCGATGGAAGTTCGGAAAAGACGGATGCAACGAGGTTTAAGATTTTATAATGGTTCAAAGGTCGGATGGGCTGCAGAGAAATGGAGCGATATCGCTCCTGCTGAGGTGGTCGTGCCGGCCTGTGTACGTGCAAATGAATAGTGTTGATATTTTGCATAATTTGAACATGATGCAAGTTTCCATTGGACCATGAGTGCTGTCTTCGGACGATTAGGATAGCGTCCTAAGACTATAATGTCCTGGGCTATGAAGAGCATAAAGTAAAGATTCGCAGGCCATGAAATGGTGTTCTTGGGCTATGCGGATGGTGCCTCTGAACTATGACGCCTTTGAATAAGTTGGCAATATTTCAGCCCATGAGAAGGTGGCAATATTTTAGCCGAATGAATGCAAGGGTGGCGAGGTTTCAGCCAAAGCGAGAATTTAAAATGCAGGGCAACGATATTTCAGCTAAATAAAACCGGGTGGCAATCTTTCAGCCAGAGATGCAAAATAAAAGAGGTAGAGCTTAACCTTGGAAGGTAGAGAAATACCTTATGTAGGATGGAGGTAGAGCTTAATCTTAGAAAGCAGAAAATAGAATTATGCAATGCAAAAAATGCAGATGGAGACAGAGCTTAGTTTCGAAAGGCAGAAGGTAGCCTTATGAAAGATGGAGGTAGAGCTTAACCTCGAAAGGTAGAGAGTAGCCTTATACAATGCAAAAATGTAGATGGAGACAGCGATTTGTCTCGAAAGGCAGAAGAGAGCCTTATGCAATGCAAAATGCAGATGGAGACAGAGCTTAGTCTCAAAAGGCATAGATAGCCTTATGCAAAATGCAAAATAGAGATAGAGCTTAGTCTCGAAAGGCACAGAATAGCCTTATGCAAGATGGAGGTATATATTGACCTTGGAAGGCAGACAATAGCCTTATGGAAAATGCAAGATGGAGACAGGGCTTAGTATCGAAAGGTAGAGAATAGACTTATGCAGGATGGAGGTAGAGCTTAACCTCTGAAGGCAGAGAATAGCCTAATTCAAAATGCAAGATGGAGACAGAGCTTAGTCTCAAAAGGCAGAAGATGGCCTTATGCAAGATGCAGAAATATAAAGGAGAGGATGATGGTGATTTTAGTAGCCGGTAGATGATTGCGCTATCAATGACTGTTAGGGAAGCGTTGCATGGAGATAGTAAGTTTTTGCGGGGTAAGTAGTGGTTTCAGGAACTTTGATTTTGTAAAGCTCCTGCATTGCCTATTTGTACCCTGGATTCATGCATCCAAAGAAAGATCGTGAGTTCTGTAAGGGGGATATTAGTTCGCATCCCTCAACTCGTGGTGTTTTGTACCATTTGGGGTAGCGTTGCTGAACGATAGTGATCCAAATGATTTTATTCCAATTTTGGCAATCGTGATGCAAATGTATAAGTATAAGTAAAGAAAAGATAATTTTGTTTTTACAATAAACCACAACTACAACGTGGTTCAAGGCCCGACAACCTTGATGGCTCCGAAATTTTGAGGGTTCGCCTCAAAATTCTGCCCCAGTTTACTGGGCTGGCGGTGTTGACGTCGGTGCTGAATGACTGAAAGCGGATTGACCTTAGAATTTTGAGGGTCCTCCTCTAAATTCTGCCCAGTTTACAGGATTGATGCTGGTGCGGCAACTAACAGACTGACTTCGGAATTTTGAGGGCCCTCCTTAAAATTCTTCCCAGTTCCAAATGCGAGGGAAAACGGAATTTTATTAAAGATGTGACCGAACCCATAGGGTGCCTACTTATCCCCTCTTAAATGGGAATCAGATCAGGCGTAGTTCAAATTACATCATAAAGAAAAAGCATACTGATTTAATATAGTATCTCTTCACTGCATCTGAGTTGATCGGTTTTGGCCAAACTTCTCCATAGAGTTTTGAAAGAATAAGGGCTCCTCCAGTTAAAACCCGGTGAACCATGTATAGAACCTACCAGTTGGGAGAGAACTTCCCTTTGGCTTCATCTTGATATGGAAATATCTTCTTCAACACAGTTTCCCTGGAGTAAACTTCCTTGGTCGAACTCTCTGGTTGAAGGCTATGGACTTTCTATTCTGATATAATTGACCATGGCAGACAGCGTTCGTTCTCTTTCCGTTTATATGGGCTAACTGCTCGTAAGGCGTTTGACCCATTCTGCGTCATCTAGCTCATCTTATTGTATGATTCTCAAGGATGTAATTCCTATCTCAGTAGGATCTACTTCCTCTGTACTGTAAACTAGCATGTAGTGGGTTGCCCCGATTGATGTGCGAACTGTAGTACGATAACCCAATTAAGCGAATGACAACTTCTCATGCCACTACTTGTGCATTTCGATCATTTTCCTTAGTATTTTCTTGATGTTCTTATTGGCTGCTTCCACAGATCCGTTCATCTGAGGTCAATAAGCCGTAGAATTTTTGTGCCTGATCTTTAAAGTTTAACACATCACTTTCATTATGTCACTGTTGAGATTGGAACCATTATCAGTGATGATCGACTCTGGAATCCCAAATCGACAGGCAATACGATCTCGGACAAAGTCTATTACGACTTTCTTGGTTACTGCTTTTTATGATGCTGCTTCAACCCATTTAGTAAAGTAATCAATTGCCACTAGGATGAACCTATTTTCGTTTGACGCAGTTGGCCCGATTTGTCCAATGACATCCATTCCCCAGGTGGCGAACGGCCATTGTGACCTCGTTGCAGTGAGCTCGTTCGGAGGTACCTTTATCATATTTGTATGCATCTGACAATGGTGACACTTCCGGACATACTGAATGCAATCTGTGTCCATAGTCATCCAGAAATATCCTGCTCGGAGTATCTTCTTTGCTAGAACAAAACCATTCAGGCGCGGCCCACAAGTCTCTAAGTGCATTTCCTCCAATAACTTGGTTGCTTCTGTCATATCGACACACCTTAATAGTCCCAAATTGGGAGACCTCCCATACAGGATTCCTCCGCTGTGAAAGAAATTGTTGGACAACCTTCGAAGCATGCACTTCTCAGTAGCATTAGAAGGCTCTGGATATTCCTTGTTGTCAGGTACTCATTGATGTCTTGGGACCAGGGTTTTCCGTCGCCTTCTTCCTCAACATGTGCACAATATGCCGGTTGATCATGAATCTTGACCTGGATAGGGTCGATGAAGTTTGTATCTGGATGCTGAATCATGGATGATAAAATGGCAAGCGCATTTGCGAACTCATTCTGTATTCTAGGAATATGCTAGAATTCCGTTTTTCTGAACCTCTTTCTCAAATCATGTATGTGGTGCAAATAAGGGAGTATCTTGGAATTCTTAGTTGCCCATTCTTCTCGAACCTGGTGTATGAGTAGGTCTGAATCTCCAATAACTAGCAGCTTCTGTATGTTCATATCAATGGCCAGTTTAAGCCCCAAGATGCAAGCTTCATACTCGGCCATATTATTGGTGCACGGAAACCTGAGCTTGGCGGATACCGGTAATGTTGACCGGTTTCTAATACCAGGACTGCTCCAATACTGACTCCTTCGAAATTTGTGGCTCCATCAAAAAAATCCTCCACCCGTCATAGGATTCTGCAATATCCTCTCCTATGAAAGCTACCTCCTCGTCGGGAAAATACGTCTTCAGTGGTTCATACTCCCCTCCTATGGGATCGTCTGCGAGATGATCTTCCAAAGCCTATCCTTTAACTGCCTTCTAGGTGACATAGACAATGTCGAATTCACTCAATAAAATTTGTCACTTGGCGAGCTTGCAAGTAGGCATGGGCTTCTGGAAAATATACTTTAGCGGATCCATTCTTGATATAAGGTAGGTTGTGTAGCCACAGAAATAATGCCTCAACTCCTGAGCTATCTAGGTCAGAGCACAACAGGTGCATTCTATCAACAAATATCGAGCCTGGTATGTGGTAAATTTCTTGCCGAGGTAGTAAATAGCTTGCTCCTTTCTCTTTGTCTCATCATGTTGTCCGAAGACACAGCCAAATGCTCCATCCAAAACTGCGAGATAGAGCAATAACGGCCTCCTAGGCTCAAGCAGAACCAGGACTGGAGGCGTAAACAAGCATTCCTTGATCCTGTCGAAAGCCTTTTGACATTCATCAGTCTATATGGTGGCGGCATCCTTCTTCAGCATCTTGAAGATAGGTTTGCACAGGACGGTAGACTGAGCTATGAACCGGCTGATATAGTTAAGTCTCCCCAGGAAACTCTGTACCTCTTTCTTTCTCTTCGGCGGTGGCAGTTCCTGAATAGATTTGACCGTTGATGGATCCAGCTCTATTCCTCGGTGACTCACGATGAAACCCAATAACTTTCCCACAGGGACCCCAAATGCACATTTTGCGGGATTCAGTTTCAATTTACACCTCCTTTGTCTGTTAAAAAACTTTCGGAGGTCCTCCATGTGGTCTGCAACCTTCCTAGACTTAATGATGACGTCGTCCACATATACCTCAATCTCCTTATGAATCATGTCATGAAATAGGGTAGTCATGGCCCTCATGTAAGTAGTTTCTGCATTCTTTTCAACCCGAATGACATTATTCTATAGAAATACATTCCCCAAGGAGTGATAAACGCCATTTTCTCTGCATCTTCTTTGTCCATCCATATCTGAAGGTACCCCGCAAAGCAATCGACGAATGACTAAAACTCATGCTTGGCGCAGTTGTCGATCAGAAGATGTATGTTTGGCAAGGGGAAATCATCTTTGGGACTGGCCCGGTTGAGACACTGACTCTAACCTTCCCATCCTTCTTAAGTATTGGCACAATGTTAGCTAACCAAGTTGGACACTCTACCACTTGAAGAACTTTGGCTTTGACCTGCTGTGTGACCTCTTCTTTGATTTTTAACCTAATATCTGGCTTGAATTTTCTGAGCTTCTGTTTTACCGGCAGATATGCAGGAACTGTCGGCAACTTGTGAGCTACGACGGATGTGCTGAGGCCAGTCATATCTTCGTAAGACCATGCAAAACTATCCTCATATTCCTTTAAGAACTTTGTATATTTCTCTTTCTATGTCTGTGATAAGTGCACTCTGATGCGCGTTTCTTTGACATTCTCTATATCTACCAAATTGACGACCTCGGTTTCATCCAAGTTGGACTTATGCCTGTTCTTTAAATTCTCGACCTCTCTGACAACCTCTTATGTTATATCATCCTCCCATGAGTCTATGTTTGTTTATTGTACGGCCTCGTTGCAAGTTACACTTGTTGGTTGATCATCAAGATACGTAATAGTAATGCTGTGTTAAAATAAAGTAGATAGCAGAGAAAAGTAATGCATAGAAAGATATTTGATAAACTGAAAAATGCTTTTGATTAAATTCATAAATGTTCAAAACATCGGAGCTCTTTTGGAAAGTAAAGACAATGCGTAAAATAAAGAAAACAACTAAAGCAGAGATGCATGATGCTTGTTCAGACTTGCTACCCCGAAGGTTTTCCGGCGATGGTGGTCTTGATTGACCAGTTGGTGAGGTGATCTCCTCGGTTCGTAGCCTGAATGGAAGGGCCTTCCTCCCCTTCCTCTTCAAAAATCATACAACAGTCCATGTCCTCCTCCAGAAACAGGTTCTTCATTGCCGCAAGAGCCTCGTCTTCTTCTGACCTATACAGAGTGTCAGTTGGTTGAAATGTCTGCTCCAACTTAGGTATGGCCGTTCCAATGGGTAATATGGGCTGCGCCATGGTGGTGGCCAGTTCTTGAATTCGTGCCAAGTGTACTCGTACCCCAGTCCGAAGGTAGTACCATGCTTCTTCAATTGGATAGGTTTGGTGATGCCCTGAAGATTCTTACCAAGTCATTTCCCTGGTTCATACCCACTCAAATTAAGAATTCTCTCAACCTTCTTACTCCACTATTTTTTCTTGTCCACCACGTTGACTCGCTCAATACGATGATATGTTTCTTCGCCTATTCTTCTTCTGCCTCCGATCATCAGAATGGTCTGGCAACCGTATATGGGGTTGCTACCGTCACCATAGATGATTACTTCCTCATGGTTCCATTCGAATTTCACGGCACGATGCAACGTTGATGCCACAGCCCCAGCGCCATGGATCCAGGGTCGTCCCGGTAGTAAATTGTAAGATGCTTGTATGTCGATGACTTGGAAATCAATATCAAACCAAGTGAGCCCCATTTTCAAACACAGGCTAATCTCCCCGAGGGTAGACCTCTGAGAACCATCAAAATCCGTAACGTTAATAACCCCATATTTTATCTCATGCAATCCTTTGCCCAACTTCTTGAGGGTGATCAATGGACAGATGTTGAGGCTAGAACCTCCGTCGACTAAGATCCTGGTGATGAATTGTTCTTCACATTGCACAATGATCTGTAGTTCTTTGTTATGACTGAGCCCTTCGGGTGGCAATTCGTCCTCGTAAAAGGTGATTTTGTGACTTTCCAATACTTTTCCTATCATGTTCGCCATTTCTCCTCCTGGTATGTTGCTCGGGACATAAACCTCACTCAATATCTTCATTAAGGCGTTCTTATGTGCCTCGGAACTCTGTAGTAATGCCAAGGTGGAAATACGTGCCAGTGTCTTGTTTAGCTGTTCAACAACTAAATATTCTTTTGCCTGTATTTTCCTCCAGAGATAATCAGGTCCAGTTTCAATGTGACAACCAGGGGCCTGCTTGCTGGACTCAGCTAGGTGCTCTGGTGTGTACACCCTTCCTATTCTAGTCATACCTTGCACGGCGATTGCTTCACTTGTGCATGCTTTTACCTTCCTTCTCGCCTCGGCTGTGTAGTCCTAGGATATGGCATTTGACTGAAATGGGGTTTTGTCTGACATGGTGACCGGAATGGGTGCCCTTGGGGGCAATATAGCAACTTCAATTGGTGTCGGCGCCTTTGGAGGCCTGAACTCTACCTCAATTGGTTTTGGCACTTTTGTAGGAGGTGCCTCGAACTCAAATGGTACAGATATATTCACCATGTTGCCCTCAGATGGCTAGATTTGCACAACAATAGGATTAAGAGTGACCGCTGGTTTCTTGGGCTCATCTCCTTCAGATATCAAACCGATTCACCCTTCGGGGTCCCAGTCGTCCTCAACCTCAATCATGCGGATGCCTCCCCCTTTTTGGTTTGGTAGTGGGTTGTTACGAACATTAGCAGCAGGCTCTTTAGTTACATTGACCGTTTTTCAATTAAGGTTTGAATTCTGTCCTTCAACGAATGGCAATGGTATGGACATTCATCCCCGAATGGTATACGCAGGTTTTATTTGGGTTGATCAATTGGGAAGGATTTTTTGGGGTTATGGATGGGACGGGTGTGACATATCAAGTGGCTTTGAGCTCCTCATACAGTTGGTCAATGGGTTAAGCAATAGCGCTGTATATTTTGGGTGGCTTGCGGTCAAAGTTTGGTCTTGGTCGTGGGAAATATTGGCAGGTAGGTGGATAGTAAGGAGGTTGGGAGTTTTAAGCATGGCATAAGGGTGCGGGTTGGGAATATCCTGATGAGGTGGGCTGATATGTTGGTGATGGAGATGTTTGGTAGACAGGATGTAGATTTTGATAGGTAGGTGAAGGTGACTGGTAATTTAGGGAGGGTTGATATGTGAGTGGGGTTGAAGGGTAGGTTTGATATTTCATGGGAGAGTGGTTTCTCTACGTAGCCATTACGGAGTTTACGTCATTTTTCTTTGATGTACCACAAGATTATAAGGCTTTGTTGGTGTCCTGCAACGCCTCAAAGTTAGTAACCATACCATTTTTGATACCCTCTTCAATCCTTTCACCCAGTTTGATGATATCAGCGAACTTCTGCCCTTCTATCAGCATCAATCTCTCGTAATATTGTGGGTCCTTAGCACAGACAAAAAATCTGTTCATTTGTTCTTCTTCCAAAGTCGGTCTAACCTTGCAGATTCCGACCTCCAACGAGTAGCATACTCGCCAAAGGTTTCAGTGGGCTTCTTCTTCAAATTCTGAATAAAGAACACGTCTGGCGCGTTGTCAGTATTGAACTTGAAACAGTCAATGAAATCGAACGCCATGTTTACCCAACTTGTCCACTTGTTAATAGCTTGGCTGATATACCAAGATAAAGCATCACCTTTCAAGCTCCTCATGAACAGCTTCATGCGAATCTTTTCATCTCTACCAACTCCCACTAACTTATCACAATACATCCTGAGGTGAACCCTGGGATCATCCGTACCATCAAACATTTCGAACTTGGGAGATTTTTACCCCTCTGGGAGTTCGACATCAGGTTGACCACAAAGGTCTTCCTAATTTAGACCCTCTACACCTTTATTACCATCCACGCCATAAACCCCACTAGTGAGTTTTTTGAGTTCAGCAGCCAAGTTCTGAATGAGTGAGTCTTATTCTGACACATCTGATATGTGTTGTGTATAGTACGGCATAGTATCCACAAATATAGGGGTATCTTGGTGTTTTGTAGTATTTTGAGGCTCCGGGATAAGCGTGGAGCATTGTTGTTAGATTGGGTTGGGGTCTTCTGCGGAGGTGCAGGTACCTGGTTGTTGACATATGCAGCAAGGGAGATGGAAAAACTTGCCATACTCCGGACCTGGTCTAGTTCCTCTCGGAATTTTAGGAGAGTTTGTTCCAAGTGAGCAGCAGTTTGTTTGGTGATCGGGGTACCTTAGGAAGTTCCTTCAATTTCCTTTCTTGCTTCATTATCTCCCATCTTTCCTTTGTTCCTATTTCTGGGGGGACTCAAAGGAGGAGGAGGAGGAGGAGGAGGAGGAGGACCCTTAGATCCAGTTGAGTACGATGATGGTGTCAGAATGCACGAACTAAACTTTGGGGAGGGGAATAAAAAATAAAGGAAAAACAAAAAGTAAAAAGTTAGTGCATATTCTGAGAAAGAAATCATTGCACTATTTAAACACGTTGTTGCAAGAATATAAGTCATTTCCTATTTGGGTTCCTCGTTGTGCCCGATGTAGGCCTAATGACAGATATGATTAGGAGAACATATAACACCACGTGCCTCATTTTATTGATAGAAAATAGAACGAGTCAAAACAAACTGAAATATAGGGAAATTGTCACTAATGGCCAGTGGCCTTATTACATCAAGAAAGCAATAAAAATACTAACTACTTGGTCCCAGAAGGACCTTCCCCATGTTCGATATCCTTGCCTCCCTCGTACAGATTCATCAACTTGCGTAGTCCCAGCAACAAGTAAGCCCGAGCCAAGTGCCCACCTTTGTTACCTTCAGCTTCCTAACAGTCGTTGTTCATTTACTGAAACTTGCCTTCCGGCTCTACTAGACCACGCTCCAAGTACCCTAAATTGTTGTGTGCGCGGAAAGCCATGTCCTTCCACTCATTGATTATCGTCTCTTGGGCCTCTAGTATTTCCCTATGTTCACTTCCACACTCTCGTATCCATTTGCATAGATGATTACACTTGACCTTTGCTGCTGTCTCCTCATCAATAACCTTGTGACCATGGACGAAACCTGTTTTTCACAAGCCAATATGATCGTCTTCTAGCCACCTCGGATAAAATGGCGCATGCCCCGCTTGATACATGTATGGCTCTATGAATTCCTTTTCCAAAATGAGTTTGGAATGCCACATATGATGAGCCCGACACCTGTGTGGGCTATCGTCATCTTGGAAATCAGCCCTGTGGTGACTCATCTTTTCTACCCTTGGTATAATCTGCTTTCTTCCCGCTTGCCTCATGACTCGGAAAGGGACATAACGGTAAGTTCCTCTTAAGCCTATGAGTACAAGGAATGGCGCATCCACTGGCGTCTTCCGGGTGAGGGAACTATCTGGCATGAACTGCATTCGCTTTGGATGGTGGAAAGCTATATGGTCATCCTAATCTTGTCGTATGATCTCTTGTCTATAATCTCCCTTCTGAAGATATTCAATAAGCTAGAGTTGTAGTAATAAATTGCACCCTTCAAAGTGTGTTGCCCCTTATTGACATTTTTCTAAGGCTCGGTACAGTTCGGCGAGGATCATGGGTGCTATGTTGAATGTCTGACCATCGATAGCCTCCATTACGGCTTTGGTTACCATGGCTAATCTTGTATGGATTCCAGCCTTCTTCATCTGAAAGACTATCATGCCCAGGAAACAGAACATGAATACAAAGGCTCTCCTATGTATGTGCCACAAAGAGGTGAGGGCGAACTCGTCCATGTGAGTGCGGTATGATTTGCTATGTCCGAAACTTTCAAACATGAAGTCGAAGGATATGTAGGAGTCCGTCAAACTGGTCAGATTAGGATTCTTCTTGAGCCCCATCTTTTTCACGAACCCTCTACCTTTGCGATTTTCTAGCATAAGCAGCCCTGGGCTGTCCCAAGGAATTTCGACTAGACCCCCAATTTCTTCCAATAGCGGCGTCATTTCAATACCCCTAAAGTGGAAGACAGACTGTTCACTATCCCAAAAGATAGTAGCACCTTCAACAATCTTGTTATCTGGCCTAACATCCAGAAGTGAAGGAATATTTCCTAAGTGCTTGCGGACAAGAATCTGATCACTACCATGCAAATCATCCCACCAGCTTAGCAACTTTGGATGATTGTTTGATACCATACCGAATATGGGGACCTCGTGCCTCATTTCCTGCAAAATAGAGAGTTAGTCCCATAACCCCACCGAACTCGACTATTTAAATCAATAATTATCAAGAGGATTTTAGTTCTCCAAATCAATGCAGGTAACGTGAATGTCTGTTTGGGTCTCGAGGAAACCCGATGGACTTTTGGCTTAGGCTGTCCTAATGAGTCATTATGTGGAAAACATACCTGACTCGTCTAAGTTTGACCATGGTGCATAAACATTTAAACGGAGTAAGGCTTCTATTTGAAGGGCTAGAAAAGGTGCCATTGAGCGGACAACTCAATAGGGGAAGGCACGGAACCATCGACTACACTGTTGATCGATTGGTTTTACTGAAAATATGCCTTTGCCAAATTTAAGAGGTTTGTAATAATATAAGAGCACAACCACTCATTATAATCGTTTCTATAGGATTTGTTTGGCACGAGTGGAAATGATGTTGAAGGATGCAATTACAACAACGAAATAAGTACATGTATTTTCTGTTCATACAATAATGATGACCATAAATGCTCGAAATTTAAGACGGAATTGATATAAAGTGAGGTAATAAAGTTGTAAAACAGTTAAGGAAAAAGAAAGACATGAAGAAACAAGTTAGTAATTATGGAGAAATGATTAAAGCAATAAATAAAGGTAGTAAAGAAAGAAATAAAGTCAGGAAACACGTATTGGTAAAAAACCAAAACAAATCCCCAGCGGAGTCGCCATGCTGTCGATGCCCCCTTTTCCTATAAAGTGAAATCGGGTTTTATGACATTATGGACAAACCAACTCTCATTCCCATTTGGGAGTTGGATTTTGAAATTTGAAGAGTCGCCATCTAAATATTATTGTGCATTAGGACACTTTAAGAAGAGTGTATTTTGAGAAGAAAACCAGAGTTCGGGTAAGGGCTTGAGATTATCTCGAGGGGAATGTGTTAGGCACCCCTCAAGATCCACTAATGTGGTTTCCAGTCGTGTTAATTGTGACTTTATAGAAAGATGAAGCAATTAAACAAGTAAGCTTCACACATACAAGATTCACACAACTTGAAAAGACTTTAAAGATGAAGGAAGGACGTAAATTTAAAATAAAAGAGAGGATTGATTTAGAAAAGTATTACTATAGAAGAACATTTAACTAAAAAAAAATAAAAGAAAGAAGAGTACTAGGTTTAACTATAATATGGATCATTCGTTACATAATCCTGCACATATTCCCAAAAGGGGGTCGCCTTACGATATTATTGCATCATCCTCATCTCCGTATTCTACCCTTCCCTCCCCGTTGAGGTATTTGAACGCGTGAATTGGTAACGAATTCTTATTGCGTGCTATTACCCGTCCCATCCTATAGATCCTAAAGGGCATTTAGGATTACTATTCCTATGAGGTAGGAACTAGGTGCAACCCTTAAGTTTAAAGGTTAAAATGCTAGGCGACATACAAAATAAAACATGTATTTAGCACGTCTCAAACACATTCAAGGTCTAAAGAAGGGAGAATTTAAAAGGCTGGAGTGTTAGAAATAGGTTTAAAATAGAAGCGGAAAAGTTTTAAACAAAATCCAAAGAAAAAAGTAGGATGGAAACTTTTTAGAAGTCAGTAGATGCATAACAGTTTAGGAATCAGGAAAAATAATTTGTTAACACACTCGAGAATATAAAGTAAAATAGTTTTTGAACAAGAGAGGACCGATATAAAATATTTCAAGATTGCGGAATTGTGAAAGAGAGCGGTAAATATATTAGGTTTGAACTACGGTTTTAGAAAATTACAGAAGATATAGTATTCAGATAAGTTTAAGAAAATAGTAGTCCAGTTCTACGCTAGAAAGGTAATTTAGCAGAACACATATTTGCATAGATGTGATTAAAAACAGGATGGAGGTTTCGTAGGAAAAATCAAGCGGACCTTAGAGAGGTAAAACAAATTTTGGACAGTTTAAAGGGTGGTATAACTTAAGCATGACTTGTGGCAATTGCCTAAGGCTTTCCTGGGCGTTGTTTTACCCCTAAGAGAAAGATGGACATACATGTTTATTTCAAGTTTTACAGTTAACTATGCTGGCTTTATTAGGTGGAATATGCTAACGAAGCCTTCAACAATTGCAAATAAAACCCTAAGAACATGGTATATAATGCATATATGAATCCTAAAGCATGGTATCTAAATGTAGTAACTCGTGGATTATTGACTGTTTGTGATCATAAAATAACCAACTGAAAGTAAAGAGAACTAGGAGCAGAATTTCTCTATGTGAGATGCAAGTCCTATACATGGTTTTTATTGCACAACTAGATAAGTAAAATCCAATAGTCATGTTTTCTAATCATACCGTTAATAATCATGCATAACCCTCCCCAATTTCACTATTATCCCCATTATTCTTTACAAATTATTATAGCCCAAACAATTAAATTGCAACATCGATAAAAGCAAAATAGGAATTTACTCAATAGGGAGCCTACAGCCAGGTCCAAGATCGCTAACCTCGCTTCTTTCGAGTTTCACAACTATTACCAAGGCTTGGGTGCGGCAAAGTTCCCTATGGGTTCGTTTGAACCCCTGACCAATAACAAGCACCCAAAATATCATAATTAGACAAGTGCAAGTTTGGAATTGCATACCTTGTGCATCAAAGTTCACTGGGTGCTCAGGGCTCCAAAGGCAATGCTTACACTAAGGGAGCAGAACCTAATTTCTAAGAATAGTGAGATTGTGATAGAGTTTGAAAAAGATTGAGTTGAAAACAGTTGAGAGAGTGTTTGAGAAAAATAGTAAGAGAAGAGGTAAAAGAGTTGTTTTGAAATCCCTTTAGGTTGACCAGTTTTAAAAACAAAGAGTCACACAAACAAGGGCAAGGGAAAGGGAACAAATGATTCAAAAGCAAGGAAACTATTCACACAGGTGTAACACATCAAAGAGAAGTAATCAAACATGCTTCAAATAAAGAGTCCAATTCTTACTGCACCAGACCCCAAACAAGGGAAACCTCGGGAAGAAGTTTAAGTGGCCAAGCAGGTCCTGAATAGATACTAGTAGAGAACAGGAATGAGGAAAACATACAGGGGGATAGGGAAGGGGGTAAAGATCATGCTGAGTCAAGCTAGGCATACTAATTAACATAAGTGCATGCAAGTAGAAAATAGAACCATAAGTAAAAGCATACAAGAAACAAGAGGAAGTACAAAACTGATATGAGCATATTGTTTTGGAGGCCGTAACTTAAAGAGGTGACATACCAGTTTAAGCTAATGTAACACAGTAGTCATGAGAAATAATGCACAGAGAAGAGCATTAGTGTGCAAAGAGTATGTAGAGAGAAGAGCAGCAGTGTGCAAGGAGGTAAGCAGCAGATGAACCAAAGCAAACAATACAGTAGATCCCTTGTAGTAGAGTAAAACAGCCAAGATTACTCAATCTTGGCTTTCAGCCCATTGAGTAGCCAATATCCAATAGAAGGATGAAAGAGTTTGTATAGAAAATAGTATAGAGAGATCACTGAGTGTTTCTGAAAGAAAGTTTAGAGAGATTGTATTTGTGTCTGTGTGTTAAGTGAGAAGAGAAGAGTAGTACTTATAATTTTTGAAAAATAGTAGAGAATAGGGTAACATGTACCAAATTATAGAACAGTACAAATTTGAATCAATCACAGGACCTTGATTCAAATCAATCTGGGATGATGATTCGAATGGGAATGCAGCTATATCATATAAGGAAAGAATCAATCAGATGACTAATTACACCATAGTAAAGTAATAGGCATGTAGTATGCAATACATGCCAAATACATAATACTCGAATAAGGAAAAAATATATTGAATATTGTAAAAAAATATATAAGAGCACAAATATGGTAAGAATACAAAATTAACTCTGAAATTAGTCAAAGAATCACGGACGAGATTATAAATCAGGGGGAATCAGTGCTAATTATAGAGAGCATTTCACAAGCAAGGAAATAATTCAAGAAATCAGTGTAAGAACCTTTAAGAAAAACGCATTCATATTAGGGATTTAAAGAGATGCACATAATAATTTGAATAACAATTAGACCTATAAACATAATAGGCATGAAAAATCAGAGAACATTGTGCAAGAAATCATAGAAGAGTAGAGGGTTGGAACCCTAGTAAAAAAGTTTAAAGCATGGAACTTAGAAACAAACATGATCGTAACAGAAACAAACATACATACATAATACTCAAAGGAAGCAGAAGATGTAGTGATCTTGAAAGAGGGTCGGAAACCCTAGCAAGATAAATTAAAGCATGTAAACCAGGTTAACAAGGAAACCAAACAAACAAGTAAAACAAACAAACACAAATGACCATATAGTACTCAGAAAGAGCAGAAGAAGTGATTTTGAAGAAGGGGGTCAGAAACCCTAATTTGAAAAGAGAAGAAACCATCTGAAATTTAAAATAATCGGAAACACTAAGTGAGAAATAGAGTAGAAAACAAAGTGCAGATATTAAAGAGGTTCGAGTACAAAAATAGGGTTTGCAAACAAATTAGGGAAAACGAAGAACCTGGCCGTGAAACTCGTATATAATGCCATAGAAGGCATCATCGGTTTTATCCTTAACTCTAGTGACATACAACTGTTGGACGGAATGCTAAATGCACATCCTTTTGACATTTTGGGTCGTGATCCTTATCGCGCTTACCGTGGGAATAGGATCATGAATGAGGTACATATACAACAACAAATCAAGCCAATCTATGTTAAGTCACAAGATGAACAAAACTTGGATGCACAAGCTGTATTAGACATGCCAAATCAGTGGACAACAGGCAGCGATATAGTTGTTCAAGGTGAAGTCATTGAAGGGCTGCCACAAAGTGTCGAAACTATCCCTATTAATTCTATAGAGGAACAACAGTCACATACAAAGGAAAAGAGCAGGGACGACAATGTTAGGCGACCTCCAATGAGAAATGCCAAGCTTAAGTAGGCCGCCCCAACTACATCAACAAAGTCTAATCGATCTAAAAAGATTTCATGAATTTTGAATACTTCTTGAAGAATTGGGACGGTGTTGATAAAGAATTACAAATTGAAGATATTACAAGGATCGATAAAAAGGGACATCATATTAACTCTTTCATCATTTTAATCTGCCACTTTATTAGTATCCCCATATGTAATCTAATCAAGAGTATGTTATAAACTCTGTGATGATCACAGCTTATTTGGTCCTTTCAAGTTCTTATTTTTTACATGCTTGCTAGTAATGAGGTTTTGAAGCCTCAATAGGACTAGTACGGTAAGGTTAGCCCGGTTTTGGTTATATGGGTAACAACTCCGGTGCTATTGTCCCCCTTATTTGTATTTCTCCTAATTGTTGTAATTTTCTTTTTTTGTTATTAATAAAAAACTTGCCCTAGGCTCTAAAAAAAGGCATCATCATACAAAAACCAACGAAGAAAAGCCGGCGAAGGACCCAAGCAGAGCCTTCCGTTTTTCATGGAGGAGGTCTTCGGGCTTCGCGCTTCAGAGAGGAACAACGATGATGAGGATTCCATGGCGATTAGAGATCAGAGAAGTGAGGGAGGGGTATGGTCGGAGAGGCGACGAGTTCATCGGAAAAGAAGGAACCAGAAGGTTCTAGAGAGAAGGGCGACTGTTTGTTAGAGAGAGAGAGAGAGAGAGAGATGGTCTGAGTGAATGAGGGTTTGGGGAGGGGTAAGTTAGAATTTAATTAAGGTAACTTAATCTGGGCCGTTGATCTCATTTGATCAATGGCTCAAATCAAGTCAAAAGTGGACCCGATAAAAATTGACGGGTATGGGTTATTGAAATTGGGTTAAAATTGGGCTGAAATAAGGGGTTTAATTTAGGCTATATTTTATATAAAATGTGGCTAACTTTGAGGTAACCAATTTCTCCCAATTAATTTATAAAATAGCTAAAATAGTTTTAAAAGAAAAATTAAAAACATAGAACTAATTAATAACATATAAATATTAATCTAAAAATATTAGAAATAATTTTATAACTATGAAACATAGTTAATTACGAAATTGGCCATAATTACAATTTTGTGAAATTAGACTTAAAAATTCCAATAAATTTGTAAAAAATGTGCAAAAATTCCATAAATTATATTTTGTTTTAAATATGGGTGTGAAGCACATTATTCATTAAAAATAATGTGTTGCAAAATAATTTTGGCCTTCATACTGTCAAAAATAAGTAGTAAATTGATTTTAGAAAGATCTCAAAAAAAAAAATACCAAAGTTTCCCGGCCTGCTTATATATGCATATATATACTATTTTGAAAGTATTTTGGGTGCAAAAATATATAGGGAAAAATTGGGTATCAACACCTAGTAGACTTTGGCTTTTCAGCCTAAGTCCATGAAATTGGTCCAACAAGGAATTGGAGCGTACTCAAGAGATTGATAGCCCCAATTAAAAGATTAAATCCGCAGATAGTAATACCCAACTTGAACCTTGATTGCTTGCAAAAATTGTCATACCCAATTGGTCTTGAGAATGTCCATTCAGAAAAGATCGCTCGAACTATCCATAAGTGTAGAGTGAGTAGAATGGTGCAGTGGTTATATCATACTCCCCAAGTGTGACAATATAGTCTTAGACTCAAGAATTTGTCAATTAGACATCTAGGAGAAAGTCACTACCTAGTGCCTTTTATCTATTTGAACAACTCGTAATAAAAGTCACTACCTAGTGCCTTTTATCTATTTGAACAACTCGTAATAATTTAATCATTAGCTTACTTAGCCTAATTTAGCAATGTAGTATTATAAAATAAGAATTAATATCAAAACCAAAAATATTTATTTGTGAAATTAGGCATAAATACACAACTCCACTTTAGATAGAAACATTACTCCAATATCTAGCTCCCTATGAAAATCAATCCCGACCTTCTCGGGTAAAAGCTGATTCTACCTCTCTTGCTACTTCATAGTAGTACAGGGTTGTCCTTGATCAACCTTCACCTAGAATCTTGAGGTAAGTTTATCCTACCTATTTATAGCTTAATACTTGAGTCGTGGGTAGATTAACACACAAAATTTAAGGAAAAATATGGGGTTAGTGGAAAAATTAGGGAGTTGACAAAAGTCAATATACCATTAAATTTATTATAAAATGAATTAAAATAATAAATCATTGATCCTTGGGTTATAAAGAACAACTTTCTTCAAAAACTTTCAGAATTTGGGCACATGGATCCGGGGTCAGATTATAAAAAAAAGTTGTGTTTAAGTTTGGGATTGCTTAAATAGTTAGAATGTGATCTTGTGAGCTTGTATTGACTAGTTCCTACCTCATTTATCTAGTTTTGGATCGTTCGGCTCCAAATTAATAGTTTACGCTCGTTCTTGGTATTCAAAGTACGCTTTGAAGCGAGGTGAGTCTCCTATCTTACCTTGTAAGAGCGAATTGTCCCCATAGGTGATGTAATCAAATTACTTTCCATTAACTATGGGGGCTACATACGCACTAGGCGACGAGTGTCCGTGCATAGCTACTATTATGCTAAGTCCGGGTAGTTTAGGATGCAAAAGCATGTTTTATGTGATATTCTTGCAACTTTATGTCTAATTTGGATTGTTTAAATCATGGTTATTATGGTAAATAAGACTAGTTAAGAGGAACATTATCTTTCTTGGCATTTTAAAGAGAAGATGATATTTTAGTGATTAATTTCTCCCCAATCATATAGTCTTGTCTACTTGTTGTGCGTTTAATTACATTTGACCGTGTCACATGGTGGATTCGTGAATGGGATAATATATGCATCTATGGTTCGCGTCATTCGACCCTTTACATTAATAATTTACTTTTTTGTTGAATTGGGCCATACAACCTCGGCACTACTTACGCATGCTTAGTTAGTATTTTTCTATGAATTGAGATTTAATATTTCTATCAGAATGAAAGTTGGCAACTATGACATTAGCTAAAAGAGGACATGTTATTTCTTTTTGTACACTACTAATTATTTGTTTTATCCATGCTCATTATAATTCATCTCTCATATTATTTTACCCTACAAAGTGTCAAGTCAACCTCTTGTATCTAATTTTTCAAAATTAGATAGGATACTTACTAGGTATATATTATTTATGTACTCATACTACACTTGTGTTCTTAATTGTACAAGATATGAGACAGCTACATCTGATTATCAGTCTGGTGTGCATCCCTAACTCAATCTACCACAACATAAGGAGATTCAAAATCAGTGATGAGTAATGGCTAAGTTCGGTACTTAAACTAGTAACCACGTTTATGTAAATATTGGCAGCATCTCCCATGTAACAAGGCCCTCCGTCCAATACCATATACCAACAACAACAAGAACACAAGAATAAATACATGTATGTATCATATTCCAACCATATCTCCATCACAA
Organism: Nicotiana benthamiana; assembly: GCA_034376525.1. Taxonomy (NCBI): domain Eukaryota; kingdom Viridiplantae; phylum Streptophyta; class Magnoliopsida; order Solanales; family Solanaceae; genus Nicotiana; species Nicotiana benthamiana. The sequence continues at coordinate 8,000,235 of CM067331.1, read as the reverse complement.
TGTACCACAAAATAGCACACACCCATAATCACTTCCTACATAAAACGACAATCAAAGTAGTACCGAACAACCTAAAAAAGGGACGACGAACAACCAGCCTACCATTCCGTCATTATGTATTTTTTCTCCACACTATTTATCCTCCAAAACCCCTAAAAAGTAATCCTAATAGGCCAACACGAAACAGCCCACAAACAATCTATTACAGGTCAAATAACTCGAACTCACGGCTTTCGATCACCGTCCCAGGATGCTAATTCTTTTTGAAACTTGTGAAGAGAGCTTAAGTTAGCTTTAAGGGTGTTCTATGGTCGTTTTCAATATATAAATAAATATATAAAACGAGATAGGCAGTATATGCAAACGTTTGAAAAGCCAAGGAGCTGCTAGCTTGGCACCCTCTCATTAGCCCATCTGAAGACCCTTATATCGTGTTATACGAATGTCATATGAATGAATGTTTCAGAGCATTGGAAGCTAAAATCCAAGAACTTCAATTTGGTATATAATATTTCTCAAAAATAACTCATATAACATACGAAATGTATTTCTCAGAAAGCTCTAGAGACAAAACAACTTGTCACTTATGCAGTCTCACAAAATGGCAAAGATCTCTCTACTCCTATGTTGTATTCATGAACGGTTTAATGAGGTATAAGATAGACTTGTATATCTTCATTTTTGTAGGTATATAATACCCTAATTCCAAGTATATTGGAAGAAAAGCTCAGCTATATTTTACCTTGGTTTCAACACATTTATGAATGTAACTTGTGATGACATTTTTCAACTTCTGTTCCCCAACTTGCTTGATTTCAAATCATATCTAACGTCTATCGTGCGACTATAATTTCTCATAAAATATTGTTCCTATAATTTTAAACACCTTATTATCACCCCAAAAGTAAATATTATAACATTCCCAACATGTCAGCTTACGACTAAACATATTTTCTTCAATTTGTTTAGTTTCGAAGCCTTCCAACCCTCCTGGTACTTGGTATTCATGATCATAAATGTTTGCAACCTCCATGGTAACATTATTAACTTACTTTATGTACTGTCAAAGATGATCTTATTTATTATTTAACATCAATTAACTTAAGATGTACTCTTACGTATGGAAACAAAAGGTGTAACATTATTCCTCACTTTTGGAACATTCATCCTTAAATGTTAGTTAATGCGCTTAACAGTCTCATAATCCTTATCCGATATAAATATTTAATGATTTCCTTTCAATGTAGGCAACTGTTTTGCAAATAAATCTAAAGGCTAAGGCACTCCCCATTTAGGTCTCTTTCTCACACCACGACATGTTGTTGGAATTCTTCAAATATCGTAACTGTTGCGACCTTCCATCATGCAGCTCGTACGACTTTGTATTTGTATATAAGCCAATGCAACTCTTCTTCCCTTTTCCCTCCAGGTTTTATCCAATCTCTAGGCCTCACTTTGGGATCATATACAGAACTATGACAAGTTGTTCCTCCTCATATATATATGTGTACTGATATTTTTCGCTTGGTACTTTGTTGCACTTACGATTGTTGCTATATCTTGTTTCGTAGCCTTGAATATCTTTCCTTATGGATTTAATTATCTCAATATAGGTTATACTATACCATAATACTTACTTCAGTTTATTATTACCAAGGTTTGCTACCAAACTCCAGGTTACTCTCTCACTACTTGTCCTATTTGTATAAATCTAAGTCCTTTAGTTCTTCTTCATTACTGTTCATATTAAGAATGACGGCCAAACCTCGTCTCATACTTTGGACCTTGTATCTACCTATTTTTGATCCAATTTAATCATGATCTATAATCTACCATTGATAACTCGAAACCTCATACGTATTTGGGTTGTTTGTAAGTTTTCACTTTGATTTGGTGGTTGCAATTACTAAGTAAAGCTTAGTGGGTGTTGACTCTTCTTGAGAAAGAGAGTCTATGACCTCACATTCAACTCAACAAGGATTTAGGATGGACCCATGAGAATGGTAGTCCCAAGTAACGGGTTAAATCTCGAAAGAGTAATTACCCCACGTGAACCTTATGTTGCTTGGGAAAATTGGCCTACCCAATTGGTCTCGAGAGATTCAATTGGGAAAAAATCGTTCTCTCTACCAAGAGGTGTGAGAGCGAGTGCTAAAAGTGCAACAGTTATCCATATTCCCCATAATTAGCATCCTTGTGCTAGAATTCTACACCCATTGATTAGCCACCTAGGTGAGTGTCACGACCCTAGTGTTCTTCTCTTATTGCTTAAATCAACCATCAATCATCTTAGCATAACATTAGATCACAATAGTAGTTGATCTTTGTAGTTGATAACTATATAAAAACCAAAAATGAAAGAAGATTTGAAGCTAGAACACATCTCTAGGAAATACAATTACTCATCTCCAACTTGAAGCTCCCTGAGGAATTATCGACCACGATACACTATTGGGTTATTAGTATTCGTGCCCACTCATAATTTGGTGTTAGTCCTCATCGATCACCGGTCACAATCAGAAAAGAAGGAGTACACGTAGTTTTTAAAGAAATATGAGGACATATTCGCCTAGTCGTATGATGAAATGACATGTCTCAATACATCCATTGTAGCTCACAAACTACCAACAGATCCAGCCGCCAAAGCAGAAGCTCAGGAAATTCAAACCCGACATGAGTTTGAAAATCAAAGAAGAGGTTACCAAGCATGTCAAAGCCAAGGTTCTCGGGATATTGGAATATCCAACATGGTTAGCCAACATTGTACCAGTGCTGAAGAAGGATGTGAAGGTTAGGGTCTTTTTCAACTACCGAGATCTTAACCGGGCCAGTCCCAAAGATGACTTCCTTTGCCGAATATACATATTCTTATTGACAACTAGGCCAAGCATGAGTTGTAGTCTTTCAATAATTGTTTTGCTGGGTATCATCAATATATATGGATGAGGAGTTTGTGGAGAAAACAACTTTCATCATGTTGTGGGGAATGTACTGCTACAAAATAATGCCATTTGGTTTGTAGAATGCTGGGGCCAGAATGAAGCCAAGTTCAGATTCCCATGCACCAACAATATGGCTAAGAATGAAGCCTGCATATTGGGGCTCAAGATGGCCATTGACATGAACATTCAGGAGTTGCTAGTTGTTGGCCCAAGTTTCTGTTGGAGATCTGTACATTGACAAATGAACTTATGGAAGGACCTCGTCCATCTTGTACTACACAGGCTGAATCAACCAGTGCACGTGTGAACCACGTGAGGAAGCTATGCACTAGAGATCACGCGTCAATATCTTCTGAACATAAACGAAAAGGTTGCAATTTGGGATAAGGAGGACAGTCTCCTTATGTGAAGAGAACTTGATCATAAGTTAGGATAAGAGTTGGAGTTTGTATTGGCTAAGGACTTAAATGGACTACGAATAAGAAGTGTAATTGTAATCAAACTCTAACTACTAACTCAATATATTGTTTTGTTGCTTCTCTTTTACAGGTAACACATGCAAGCAGAAGTAAAGCATATTTGAGAGCAAATAAAGCGAGTCAGGCTTGCAAGCAATATATGAAAGATACAAGTGTGTACGCCTGAAGCTACATGAACTAAGAGAGAAGAACCAGTTCCATCTGTTTATTTAGTTAAATTGTAGTAGGTTTCATATTGTACATTTCAGCATTATTAGAAGCAATTCTAATAGGGACCTTGTGTAATCAAGTTAGAGTTAACTTGATAGTGTCGCAGCAATTGAGGTTGTGTGCCACACTAGGATTAGAGTGTAATCCTTAGGTTTACAAAGAGTCTTGTAAATGATGTTTGGCTAATTGATTTTTAGTGAAGTTTGGAAAAATTCTAGTGAGTAGTAGGTCGTGGTTTTCTCACCTTTTGACCCAGGTGTTTTCCACGTAAAAATCTTTGTGTACTTTACTTTCAGTTTTATTATTCCGCAAACTGCTGTAGTTAGAACACTTAGAAGAGCTAGGTTCTTCTCACGCTAATTAGGTACAACACAAATCACCCCCCCCCCTTGTGGTATTGACGTTCATTAATATCAATTGGTATCAGAGCGAGTTATACTTGAAGAGGTTAACACCTTAGGAAAAGATCAACATGAGTGCACCACCTGGAAATTGGGAACGACAGTCTACTGCCAGGCCTCCACTCTTCAATGGTCTCTACTACTCTTGGTAGAAAAACAGAATGAGAGACCACATTATGGGTGAAGACTATGAGTCTTTTGCCAGCACAAAGAAGACTGCTGAAGTATTGGATGTTCCAAAGACTAGAGCGGATTGTACTGCTGAAGACCTTAGAAAGTGGGAGAAAAATGCTAAAGCTAAGAAATGGCTTGTGTGTGGACTTGGTCCTGGTGAGTACAGTAGGATTCAAGGGTGTACAACTACCAAGTAGATTTGGGACACTTTACAATTGGTTCATAAAGGAACACCTCAGGTAAAGAGGTCAAGAGGAACTTTACTGTATTCTCAATATGAGAATTTTACTATAAAGGATGGTGAAACTATCCAAGAGATGTATAACAGGTTCACTACACTGATAAATGAAGATGAGTCTCTTGGAAGGGTTATTCTGGAAGAAGACAAGGGGGAGAAGATTCTAACTAGAGTTCTGCCGATCTCTTGGGAAAGTAAAAGCACTGCTATTCGGGAATCCAAAAATATTGCTACTTTGAAAGTGGATAAACTGATTGGAAATCTGACTAACTATGAATTGAGAAGACAAACCATGAAGATGGATGCTCCAAAAAAAGAAAGGAGTCTGGTTCTTAGAATCTCATAATGATCAGATCTTGAAGATGATGAAATGGCTATGATAACTAGTGATTTCAAGAAATATCTTATGAGAGGAAAGGTTTCTTCAAGAGGATCAACATTCAACAAATCTAGGGCTCCTGAGAAGAAGACAGACGATGGTTGCTGTAAATGTGGAAAGACAGATCACATGATCAAAAACTACCCTCAATGGGAGATTGAGTGGAAGAAATAAAGGGCAGACAAAAGGAACAGGAAAAGGTAACAGGTTAACCCAAGATGGAACAAAGGAATAACCAATGCTATGGTTGCTGCATGGGGAGATACGTCATATGAAGATTCAGAAAATGAGGCTGAAGATTAGCAAGCTCTTATGGCCATCGGAGAATTAGAAGATGAATATGAGGTAAATATTCTACATCTTAAAGAAAAGATTAAATTCCTGTCTGAAGAAAAGATGGTTGAGCTCTTAATAGACATCATAGATAAGTCTGAAATAATAAACAATGAGAAAGATGTTATGTCTAGGGATTGTGCAATACTAGAAGAAAAATACAAAAGGTTAGAGTCTAGGGCTGATGAAATTAATAACTCAAATACTGATTTTAAGAACCAGGTTCTTCAACTAGAAAACACCGTCCTAGAACTCAGGTCTAAAAACTTAAAACTGAAAATATGGACAGGAAAGAAAAAGGCTGATCAATCATTTCTCACACTAGAACAAAATTTAGGAAAAATGAAAGATGAGATGTATAAGAAAGAAAAATCAATCAAGGTCCTTAAATAAGAACTAGTAAAGGTGAAGCATGAACTAGACATAACATGCAAATGGAACAAGGCTTCTGCCTGGTTGGGTAAACAAAAATTTAATTCATCCTTTTGCCCATAGAAACGGACCCAAACCTGTTTGGGTTCCTAAGACTAACACCTGATTTCATTTGCATGTCCAATTGAAAGGAAGTAGCCAAATATGGTACATGGATAGTGGTTGCTCAAAACATGTGACTGGTAACAAGGACCAGTTTCTTTCACTTGAGAACCTAAAAGGAGGTAATGTCTCATTTCGATATAGGAAGAAAGGTGAGATCATTGGGGTTGAAAAGGTAGGAAAGACAGACTCTCATTCCATATAGAATGTCTATTTGATAGATGGCTTGAAATATAGCCTGATAAGTGTATCACAACTGTGCAACAGAGGTAACCTTGTGGCTTTCACTTCCATAAAATGTTTGGTGATTAACCTTAATACTGACAAGATTTTTTTGCAGGGAAGAAGACTTAACAATTTTTACATTCTAGATTTGTCGAATCTTTCTAAAAATGAACTCACTTGCTTGAGTGTGTTAATTAATGATCCCCTCCTTTGGCACAAAAGACTAGTTCATGCTAGTATAAATCAATTAAACAAATTAGTTTCCTAGGACTTGGTAATAGGATTACCTAATATCAAGTTCAAGGAAGACAAAGTTTGTGAGGCATGTGCAAAAGGGGAAGAAGGTAAGGTCATCCTTCAAACCTAAGAAAATACTAAGTGCGTCCAAGACGTTGGAACTGGTTCATATGGATCTTTGTTGTCCAATGAGAGCCATGAGCAGAGGTGGTAAAAGATATGTAATGGTGCTTCTTGAGTATTATTCTAGATTTACCTGGGTGTTATTTCTAACTTCTAAAGATGAAGTATTTGAAATGTTCACTGCTTTTGTTAGAAAAATCCAGAAACAAATAGGAAATCAACTTGCATCCATTAGGTCTGATCATGGAACTGAATTTAAAAATGCAAATTTTGTTGAATTTTGTGATGAAAATAGAAAAGATCATAATTTCTATGCCCCTACGACTCCTCAGAAATATGGGGTCGTTGAGAGGAAGAACCGGACCCTTGAGGATATGGCAAGGACCATGTTACTTTCCAGTAAACTACCTCATAGCTTTTGGGTAGAGGTTATAAACACTGCTTGCTATATAATTAATAGACGCACGACCAGACCTCTTGTAGAGAAAACTCCCTATGAGTTACGTAAAGGGAGAAAACCAAACATATTACATCTTAGGGCTTTTGGTTGCAAGTGCTATGTGCACAATAATGGCAAAGACTCCCTAGGTATGTTCTATCCCAGAAGTGAATGAGGGAGTATTCTTGGGATATTCTTCACATAGCAAAGCATATAATGTGTTTAATAAAAGAACTCTATGTGTTGAAGAAAGTGTATATGTTTTGTTCGATTAATCTAACACTCTTTCTGAGAGACAGGAATATGAAGCTGAAGCCATTGGACTGGTGAAACAATTGACTAAAGTTATAGTACAAGTCAAGGAGGCATCCAAGGAAGGAGCAGGTGATGGAACATGTCCTTTCACCCAGGGCAACCTGACAGGGGGAACCAATATGAGAGAAACAATACAAAATTCTCTGAAGGATCTTGTACCTGAATCTGTTCCTCTACATCATAACAATGAAGGAGAATCTAGCAGAAACCAACTGGTAGGAAAATCTTATAATTACTTGAGTTCTCACCCCATTGAGAACATAATCAATGATCCCACATCTGGAGTCAAGACTAGATCACAACTGAAGAACCTCTGTGCATTTGATGCCTTTTTGTCCTTGATTGAACCTAAAAATGTGAGTGAAGCTCTACAAGATGCAGATTGGATCAATGCTATACAAGATGAGCTCAATCAGTTTGGAAGAAGCCAAGTCTGGAACTTGGTTCCAAGACCTAAGGACAGGTCAGTCATTCGGACAAAATGGGTCTTCAGGAACAAGCTGGATAAAGATGGAACAGATACAATAAAGAAGGCAAGGTTGGTGGTTCAATGTTATAGTCAAGAGGAATGTATTGATTATGATGAGACTTTTGCTCCAGTTGCTAGACTTGAAGCAATTAGACTATGCATAGCCTTTGTGACACATATGGAATTCACTCTATATCAAAAGGATGTCAAAAGTGCCTTCCTAAATGGCTATCTCAAAGACGAAGTGTTTGTGAAGCAACCTCCTGGATTCGAAAGCAAAGAATGTCCTGACCATGTATACAAGCAAGATAAAGCTCTCTATGGTCTCAAGAAAGTTCCAAGAGCTTGGTATGAAAAATTGACAAAATTCCTTCTGGAGCATGGAAACAAAAGAGGTAAAATTGAAAGCACCTTGTTCCTAAGGGAAAAGGGTAAAGATCTATTTGTTGTACAAATATTTGTCGATGACATAATATTTGGGGCCACTACAGATAGGTTGAGTAAAGACTTTGCTAACCTAATGGGGAGTGAGTTTGAAATGAGCATGATAAGAGAACTTAATTTCTTCTTGGGACTACAGATTAAAGAAAGTCCAGATGGAATCATGATCCATCAGCAGAAGTATACAAAGGAACTAATAAAGAAGTTTAAAATGGAAGAATCCAAGGAAATGGATACACCTATTGCAACTGCCACAAAACTAGATATATGAACCAGGTTCATCAGTTGATCAAAAGTTTTATAGGGGTATGATTGGTTCGGTTTTATATATCACTGCCAGCAGACCTAACAATGTTTTCAGTGTAGGACTTTGTGCTCGTTTCCAGGCAAATCCAAAAGAGTCACACTTGACAGTTGTCAAAAGAACATTGAGATACTTGAAGGACACAACTGATATGTGTCTATGGTATCCCAAAGGTAGAAATTTTAACTTAATTGGATATGCTGATGCTGACTATGCAGGTTATATAGTGGATAGGAAGAGCACTTCAGGTATGGCACACTTCCTAGGATCTTGTGTTGTATAATGGGCTACCAAAAAGAAAAATTCAGTACTACTCTCTACTGCTGAAGCTAAGTATGTCGATGTTGCTTCATAATGTGCTTAGTTGTTGTGGATCAAGCAACAATTGGTAGAATTTTAAATTGAAGTGGGATGCATGCCTAATTATGGTGATAACACTAGTGCAATCAGTATGACAAAGAACCATGTTCATCATAAAAAGACTAAGCACATAGATGTTAGATACCACTTCTTAAGGGACAACTATGAAAAAGGGCTAATCTCCATAGAATTCTGTGCCACTGATTGGCTAGGAGTTCTTAATCTTTGTGAATATTAGACTAATTCCTACTCAGTCTCATACTGTAAATAGTATACTCATGTGACATGTGTTTATGTGACTCACTAATCTCTTATAAATCTTCTATTTTGGCATTTGAGGCATAATTAAGAGAAGTTTCATTTGAAGAACTTGGTTCATCAATGCATGCTCATGTGAAAGGTTAGGTATGTTTCTATATTTTGCATAAATAGAAAAATTTAATTTTCAATCATGAGCAAGAGTCCTAGAAACACTAGTCATCCCAAAATTCTATCCGTTGAGGCTAATTGAACCAGTTTCATTGAAATTAGAATTCTAAGTATAACGGAACTCTATCTCTTAAACCTTAGCAATCTAATTAATCCTAATTAATAACTAGGGAGACCGGAACTATAAGTTGATTAGACCTCTACTGACACCTAAAAAACTATCGTTCCTGGAACTATAATGACCACTCTTTAAAAACCCCTATAATCATTTCATAACCATAATCTCAAAACCCCTGAACATCTACTCTCTTCTCCAAACCCTCAAAAATTGTCCAAAATTTTCTCAAGCTTTCCAGAAATTCATCATGAAAAATGACGAATCCCCAAGATACTCCTGGAACCCCACCTCCAGTGTCACCTAATACCACTTCATCTTCACACCTACTAGTGAAACCTCAAATCCCAAATTTTGTCGCTAGAAAATGATAGCAAGAAAAGTTGTTGTGACTGGTCTCTTGAGGAAAGCTCTAAACGAATGATTGAAGGCAAGTCAAAGGAAAGAATCCCCAAAAAAAGGAACTGATTCCAGTCCTGAGTCTGATGAATACATCTCTGCTAGTGAAGGAGATGAACCTGGGTCATCTGACAATGTCACACATAAGGAAACCGCAAAAGAGGTAAATCCAAGTGTTGTTTTTGAGGATGTAGAACAAAGGGTAGAAAATAGGTATGTTCTGATAGGGGCTGCAAAAGATGTCTCTGGGGGTGATTCTGTGGAATTGAGGAAGAAATAAAAGGAAGAAGGTTCTAGCTATATGTGGGTGTGGACAAGAAGGGGACTCAAAGTCAGGGGGAAGTGAATCAAGAGAGGCAGCTGAAGGGTTAGTTATGATCCCAATAAGCGCAAGGCTTCCTCACAAAGTACCCATGTTCCATCCAAACCAACAAAGAAATCCAAAACCTCAACACCCAAGTTTGCTCCTAGGGTTAGAAAAACTAAAAGCAAGGTTAGGGAGAGTGAAGCTGAGTTGTAGAAAGCTTTAGAAGAGAGTAAAAGAAAGAGAAAAGAAAAGGGGAAAGGGAAGGTAGGTGAATCTTTAGAAGCTATGGCTGAGGAGGAAGAAGAGAAGATGGAGCGGGTCCATCAAGAAAGAAATACTATTGTGGAGGTTCCACTTGCAATATCAAATGACACTAGGACTTACTCGATGAAGCCCTCAAAACAAGTTCCTGTTGAATCCTCTCTTGCCAAGAGAACAACATCAACCTCTAAGAAAAAACAAGTGAAAGTAGCAGAAGAAGAATATATGAGTGAGAAAGAAGAAGAAGATAAGAGTGAGAAAGAAGAAGAAGAAGAAGAAGAAGAAGAAGAAGAAGAAGAAGAAGAAGAAGAAGAAGAAGAAGAAGAAGAAGAAGAAGAAGAAGAAGAAGAAGAAGAAGAAGAAGAAGAAGAAGAAGAAGAAGAAGAACAAGAAGAACAAGAAGAACAAGAAGAACAAGAAGAAGAACAAGAACAAGAAAAAGAAGAAGAAGAAGAAGAAGAAGAAGAAGAAAGAGGAAGAAGAAGAACAAGAAGAAAGAGGAAGAAGAAGAACAAGAAGAAGAAGAAGAAGAAGAAGGAGGAGGAGGAGGAGGAGGAGGAGGAGGAGGAGGAGGAGGAAGAAGAAGAAGAAGAAGAAGAAGAAGAAGAAGAAGAAGATGAAGAAGAAGAAGAAAGAGGATGAAGAAGAAGAAGAAGAAGAAGAAGAAGAAGAAGAAGAAGAAGAAGAAGAACGGGATAGGTATGCCAACTATGGCAAAAGAAAGATATTGAAGGAAAGATTGCTGAAAGACCTAGAGGAGCCAGGCATGATAAAACTTGTCACAACACTGGAGGCACAAGGCTGGAAGGACATGTTCCTTCAAATTGATGGAAAAGTGAAGAATTGTCAGGTGACCAGTAGAGTGAGTGGTGTCAAAGTAAAATTCAATGCTGAAAAAATTACGAAAGATTCTGGATATCCCTTGGAGGGGTATGATGATTATACAAGGCAGAGGTGGCCTTGCTTGGATCGGTTGCCTTCTAAGTTGCAAATAACAAGGATTTTCTATGACACCAAGATAGATGAAAAAGTGCCTGAGGACAGGGCAGTCCAGAAAAGTGAAATGAGGCCAGAACACAAAGTGCTTTTTGAATTTGTCAACAAGTGCCTCCTGCCCAGATAGGAAAGAAGGCATACAGCTAATTTTATGGATCTGGTGCTCATGCAGTGTATGAATGAAGGAAGCAGATCAACTAGCCTGTCCTTATGGTGAAGCTTCTTGAAAGGGTGATAAATGGTTCAAAGGCTCATGCCATTCCTTATGGTTTTAGCTCGTCTATTGTGCTTGTACGACTCGATGTTCCTTTAAAAAAGTGGTAAATGGCCTCTAGGAGAGAGCACTTTGGTGTCAAGACCCTTCAATCCTGTGACTATCTGCTTAGTACTGGACCTATTGAACCTGGTTCATCTTTGAAGACTCTTGTGAACAGCGAGGTCAGAACCTTGGTTCGGGAGGTTGGGACAAAGGATGCTGAAATTGCAATCTCAATGCCAGAATTGCTGATTTGGAGGAAGAAAGGAAGGGCTGAGAGCTGAACTTGCCAAAGAAAAGGAGAAAAATGATGGCATGCTCCAGCAAATGTTAAATATTCTACAAGCCCAACCCTCCAGCACTTCCAAGCCTTAGGTATCTTGCCTTAGTGTCCAGTCTAGTAACCGTTCAGTTTCCCGTTTCTAAGTTTAGGAAGTTCTTGTTCTATTCTTATTCTGTTTTTTGCTCATGGTTGGATATTTTGTTTTTCTTGTTTGTGGACTGCATTTTAGAAATACCCCTTTGATCAATGAATGAAGCTTTTCTTGTTCTTGTTGAATTTGTTCTAGATAGTTATTCTTAAGCTGATTTGTGATTAACTTAGCAGGTGTTCACTTGCAGTTGCCCCAGTGGCCATGAGTATTAATTAACTTCAAGGATTCACAATATTTGTGCAACTTTTCGATGATGCCAAAAGGGGGAAGATATTATGCTTAAAATTCAATATCTGAACTAGTGATGTATATGACCTAAATCTGACCTCCTTGATGACAAGTTAAAATTTTCTTAGTGTTGATTTCAGCTGAGTTCACAAGTTCCCTGATCACAATAAGCACAGAGTTTGTCATCATCAAAAAGGGTGAAATTGTTGTCCCAAGTTTCAGTTGGAGTTTTGAAGATTGACAAATGAACTTATGGAAGGACCTAGTCCATCTTGTACTACATAGTCTGAATCAACCAGTGCACGAATGAAGAACATGAGGAAGATATGTACTAAATATCACGCGTTAAAATCTTTCGAACGTAATCGAAAAGGTTCCATTTGAGATAAGGAGAAAAGTCTCCTTATGTAAAGAGAACTTGATCCTAAGTTAGGATAAGAGTTGGAGTTTGTATTGGCTAAGGACTTAAATGGACTACGAATAAGAAGTGTAGTTGTATCAAACTCTAACTACTAACTCAATATATTATTGTGTTGGTTCTGGTTTACATGTAACACACATAAGCACAAGTAAAGCATATTCGAGAGCAAATAAAGCGAGTCTGGTTTGCAAGAAATATATGGAAGATACAAGTGTGTATGCCTGAAGCTACATGAACTACGAGAGAAAAACCAGTTCCATCTGTTTGATTAGATCAATTGTAGTAGGTTTTCATATTTTACCTTTCAGTTTTACAGAAGCAATTGTAATAGGTACCTTGTGTAATAAAGTTAGAGTTAACATTATAGTGTCACAGCAGCTGAGGCTGTTTGCCACACTGGGATTAGAGTTTAATCCTTAGGTTTACAAAGAGTCTTTGTAAATGCTATTTGGCTCATTGATTTTTAGTGAAGTTCTGGAAAATCCTACTGAGTTGTAGGTCGTGGTTTTTTCACCTTTTGAGCAAGGTGTTTTCCACGTAAATATTTCTGTGCACTTTACTTTCAGTTTTATTATTCCGCAAACTGCTGTAGTTTGAACACTTAGAAGAACCAGGATCATCTAACGTGAAAATTAGGTACCACACAAATCACCCCCCCCCCTCCCTTGTTTGGTATTGACATTTATTAGCATCACAAGTAATTGGGGATGCAGACCACATCATACATCAGGTCCTAGAAGAATGGGCAACCAAGAACTCCAAGATACTTCCCTACTTGCATCACATACAAGATTTGAGAAAAAGATTCACAAAGATAGAATTTTAGCACGTCCCCAAGAACCAGAACGAGTTTGCTGACGCGTTAGCTACTTTATCATCCATGATCCAGCATCCAGATACGAACTTCATTGATCCCATCCCGGTAAAGCTTTATGATCAGCCAGCTTATTGTGCTTATGTAAAGGAAGAAGCAGATGGAAAGCCATGGTTCCGTGACATCAAAGAGTACTTGACAACAGGAAAATACACAGAATTCAAACACCACTCAGAAACACACATTTTGGATGTTATCTAACAACTTCTTTCACAGTGGAGGAATCCTATACAAGAGGACTCCCGATTTGGGTTTGCTAAGATGTGTTGAAGCAAAAGAAGCATCTAGGCTATTGGATAAAGTGCATGCGGGGACATGCAGACCGCACATGACTGATTTTATCTTAGTAAAGAAGATACTCTGAGCGTGGTATTTTTGGATGACTATGGAAACGGACTGCATCCAGTATGTCCGATAGTACCATCAGTATCAAATACATGCAGATATGATAAAGGTGCCTCCAAACGAGCTTACTGCAATAAGCTCACCGTGGCCTTTTGCTTCTTAAGAAATGGATGTTATCAGACCTATCGAGCCGGCCGCATCAAATGGGCACTGGTTCATCTTTGTGGCAATTTATTATTTTACCAAATGGGTCGAAGCACCGTCATACAAAGCAATAACCAAGAATGTTGTGGCAGATTTCGTCCGCGAGCGTATTGTTTGTCGATCCGAAATTTCGGAATCAATCATCACCTACAATGGTTCCAATCTCAATAGTGACTTGATGAAAGTAATGTATGAAACATTCAAGATCAAACACAAGAACGCTACAGTCTACAGGCCTTACATGAATGGAGCTGTAAAGGCAGCCGACAAGAATATTAAGAAGATACTAAAGAAGATGATCGAAAGGCACAAACAATGGCATGAGAAATTATCATTAGCCTAATTGGGATAGCTCACCACAGTCCGCACATCAACTGGGACAACTCCATACCTGCAGGTTTATGGCGTAAAGGTAGTCATCCCTGCCGAGATAGAAATTCCCTCCTTGAGGATCATACAAAAAGAAGATTTGGATGACGTAGAATCCTTATTAATGGGAAAAGGATTATGCAATTTTCCACGGTCAGTTGTATCAGAATAGAATGTCCATATCCTTCAACAAAAGAGTTAATACGAGGAAGTTTACACAGGGGCAGCTGGTCTTGAAGAAAATATTCCCGCATCAAGAGGAAGACAAGGGGAAGTTCTTTTCCAATTGGCAGGGTCCGTACATGGTTCACTAAGTTCTAACTGGAGGAGCCCTTATTCTTATAGAGATGTATGGAGAAGTCGGACCGAAGCCAATCAATTCAGATGCAGTGCAACGATATTATATGTAATCATTTGTGATCTCTTCATGATGTAATTTGAACTACGCCTTACCTGATTCCTGTTTAAAAGGGGATACGTAGGAATACCTATAGGGTCTATCACAATTTATTAAAAATTCTGTTTTCCCCTGCTGTTGGAACTGGGGCAGAATTTTTAAGAGGACCCTTAAAATTCCAAACTTGATTTTCATCCTTTTCATCACCAGAAGTGCCAGCCCAATAAACTGGGGTAAAATTTTTAGGAGGACCCTCAAAATTTCGAAGCGAGAGAGGTTGCAATGTCTTGAACCACGTCGTAGTCGTTAGTTTATCTAAAGAAACTATTTTCGATTATATACTAACGCTATATTTATTATATCATGCATAACTACTTTTACAAATTACATTATTTAGTGACGCTACCCCAATGATACACAAAATCAGGAGCCAGGGGAAAAACGAACTAACATTGCCTCATTTAACTGAAGTCACAATTTTTCTTTGGATGCAGGCACTCGACTTGCAATATCGTTACGTTTATCTATGTACGCATACTTTCTCAAGAATGCAACTTCTCAGAATCATTAAATATGCGCAATTGCTATCTGTACACAACATCCCCAACAGTCGCGATATCATAATCGGTTATCAGCTAAGAGATCTTACTACTATTCGTCCTTTTACATTCTTGCATTGCATAAGGCTACTATTATTCCTTTTGAGACTAAGCACTGTCTCCATTTGCACCATTTGCATAAGACTACTCTTATGCCTTTCGAGACTAAGCACTATCTCCATTTGCATCATTTGCATAAGTGTACTCCTCTGCTACTCGAGGTTAAGCTCTACCTCCATCTGCATTTCTGCTTAAGGCTACTTATCTGCCTTTCGAGACTAAGCCCTATCTTATCTGCATTTTTTGCATAAGACTACTCTTTTGCCTTCCGAGATTAAGCTATACCTCTGTCATCATTTGCATAAGGCTACTTATCTGCCTTCCGAGACTAAGCTCTTTCTCCATTTGTAGTATTTGCATAAGGCTACTTATCTGCCTCCCGAGGTTAAGCTCTACCTCCATCCGTGTTACTTGCATAAGGCTACTCTTCTTCCTTTCAAGACTAAGCTCTGTCTCCATATGCATTTATGCATAAGGCTACTTATCTTCCTTCTAAGACTAAACATTGTCTCCATCCGCATCTTTCATGGCTGAAATATCACCACTTTATTTTTCTCAGACGGCTACAGTATCGCCACTTTCATTTAAGTTCTGTATCGGCTAAAATATCGTCATTTCTCGCATGGGCTGAAAGATCGCCATCTTTTGCATTTCATGGGCTGAAAGATCGCCACTTTTTGCATTTCATTGGCTAAAAGATCGTCAACCTATTCAAAGGCATCATAGTTCGGAGGAACCATCCGCATAGCTCAAGAACGTTATTTAATATCCTATGAATCTTCACTTATGCGCTTCATGGCCAAGGACATCTTGGTCCAAGGACGTCATCCTAATTGTCCAAATACCGCAATTATGGTCCTAGAGGAACTTGCATCATGTTTAAGTTTATGCACCATGTACACCTGTATTGCTTACTTGCGGGTACACCAGCTATCAAACTGTCGTCTCAGCCGGAGCAATCCCGCTCCAGTTCTCGCAGCATGTCAGATTTCAAATACCTCTTGCTACCTAAGCATCGTGTCCGTCTCTTTCAAGTCTCCATCGACATATTCCGTCAATGGTTCCTGAACTACATATGGTCTGATTCCTGTAAGACCGGGGATATGTAGGCAGCTCATAAACCCGAAATGGGTCAAAATTCTTTTCAATCGCCTCTTCAGGTCAAAATTAGTTATCTTATCTTTACTTTATAACTCTATCATCCTCCACGGGTAAAGAGGGGCAGATGTCGATACCTAATTTTTTCCTAAGTATTTTTGTACCTAATATACTTCCAAAATATGATATATGAGTGTATATAAAAACACCCAAGAGTTTTGTTATTTTTAATGATTTTTAAACCAATTCATTGTATATTTTAATACAACAAAACCCAACTATTTATTCCGAAAATTATAATATTTTTGGGGAATAACTCATTTAATTACCAAATTTACACCAAAATATAATTAAGGTAATTTTTCATATTTTTACAAATTTATTTGGCATTTTTAAAGCTAAATTGCATATAACTATAATTACAGCCTATTTTGTGATTAATTGCATTTTATAAGTATAAAATTAGTTCCAATATTTTTTATGTTAATATTTATGTAATATTTGTTTACTCACTATTTTTAATATTCGTTTAAAACCGTTAATACCATTTTTATAAAATAAAAAATGGGAAAATTGGCTATTTAAAATCTAGCCCCAATTGCATTTCCATTATAGCCCAAATTGGCACCCCTAATTAACCCAATTCAGCCCCCCAATTTAGACCCAATTACCCGACCCAGTACCCATTTAACCGGCCCAACCCATAACCCTTTTAATTCTGGTTGTTGATCATTAAAATCAACGGCCACCGTTCCCCCTTTCCTTTTTAATTCAAACGACCCCGAAACCCTAAACCATTTTTCTAATCCGATGCCTTCATATGCTCTCGTCTCTTGAGCTCTCTCGAAACCCTTATCGTCTTCTACCTCTTCCAACCCCAAATCCTCGGAATCCATAGCTGCTCAGGCCAAGGAAGACCTATACTCACCTCCTACTGCACTTACGTGCCTGATACATGAAGGTTTGAGGCTAGAATTTGAGGGTCTTCACTCAGACCTTCACCGACTCGAGGTTTCCAACCATCTCCAGCCTTGCTCCAGCATTTCCTAGCCTTCTGAGTCTGATTCCGACCTAATCAACTCCAGATCTGATCTTGTTTCTTCAAAGCCTTTCTCTTTTCTAGGGTTCTCACAACCCCTAATCTATTCAAGGTTCTTTTTTCCTTTATTTGTCTAGATCTATGCTATCTTTTGATGTTTTAAGTGTTTTCCCCAAATTTCCTTTTTTTTAAATTCCTTTGATTCAAATTAGGGTTTTTGAGTATGTTTGCAAATATTTTTGTTCGATCCATTTGCTTAACATTTCTAGGTTTGATTGGTGTTGAAAACCCTAATTTTTGG